>MU839844.1:511996-577160 GCA_030411725.1 Echria macrotheca | reverse complement strand
CCCCCCCCCCCCCCCCCCCCCCCCCCCCCCCCCCCCCCCCCCCCCCCCCCCCCCCCCCCCCCCCCCCCCCCCCCCCCCCCCCCCCCCCCCCCCAAGTTCAGATATGTATAATGTAGGATAGGTAGGGTTAAGTTGTACTCTGTACTCTCAGGACGGGATGGGACGGACGAGACACAGAGAGAGAGAGAGGCCATGGAAGTTCAATAAACTGGGTTTCTTCTGACAGTATCAAGTTGGGTGCTGTCTTCACTTACCGTGGGACTTGTTTGGAATACGGGAGGGAGGCTCAGCTCAGACAAACCGTGGGATGGAATCAATCTTTTCTATTGGACGCTACGGGTCTCTTGGGGTCTTTATCGAATGTCGAATGAGTGCAATTCTCCATGTGATCCAGCTCCATAAAGGTGAATATACATCCCTCTTGCCCGGAAGACATGTCTACCGACAATATTCACGGGACCACTACACGTACCAGACACCCAGTCTCCAGGATACAGATACATCACAAGTGCCCACCATAAATCCAACCCGTCTTCTCATATTTCGTATTCATACATCCACATATACAGCACAAACACAGACACTTGTACATATACATCTAGGTCTACACCTAACAAGTCCAAACCCCCACAACGCCATCCCGCCTCCCCTCAACCATATACCCATCCCGAATGCGCACGCGCTCCACAACCGCCGGCGTCTTGCCCTCCTCCGCCTCGGCGATCCCGGCCCCGCAGTCCCAGTGTCGCCCCTCCACCTTATCGTACACCTTGACCACGTCCTCGCCGGCGGCACAGACGATACGGCGCGTGTCAAACATCATGCTCGTGATGGCGTGGTCGTATGCGTATGCGTCGTAGATGGAGCCCGTTCGGAGGTCCCATATCTATGATGAAAAATTAGCAGGCTGGGATGGGGTACGAAAAAAAAAAACACTTACACGTATACTCCGGTCCAAACTCCCTGTAACCAGATGGACGTCGTCGAATTGCAGACACGTCACAGGCCCGGTGTGGCCGACTAGACTGCGATGGACCTGTCCGCTTCGCAGATCCCAGAGTCTCACCATGCCGTCCGCAGTACCGCAGGCCAGAGCTGATTCAAAGACCTGCAACGCGCCTACAAAGTCGGCCGATCCATCTGCTGCTCGCGTCGTCTGCCTCCATGTGCTGTCTCCCGCCGACAGTGCCGATGCCTGTGCCGCTGCCCACATAACGTCCAGCGTCTGCACGCACCGTCCCTTCTCGAGATCCCATTGTCGCAGGGTTTTATCTGCCGACCCGGAAACCAAAACATTGTCCCTGAGATGGAGAGCCGTGATTTCGTCCAGGTGGGCGCTCAGAGTGAAAAGCGGACAGTCACCCATGCTTCCTGCAGGGGGGTCCACGGGTTGGTCATCCGGGTTCTCAAATGCGATGCCATCGTCCTCATCATCCTTGCCAAACTGGCTACCCTGGGGATCATAATGCGCCTTGCTGAGATCCCATAGTCGGATGGTAGCGTCCATGGATCCTGTTGCCAGGATATTGTCTTCCACCTGAAGAGCCCGGACGGAAGCAGTATGGCCTTCCAGTACACCGATGCAGCGCCCGGCATTCAGATCCCACACCCGTACCGAGTCATCCATCGCAGCAGTGACCATGAGACCAAACGGCGCATCGAAGTCGAGCGCAGTGATGTTGTCCTGGTGTGCCCGCATGGACCGGATCATGGTGCCGGGCTTGAAATGCTCGTGCAAAATCGGCATCGACTTTCGGCGAATATTTCGTGGTTTCTTCGGCCTTGAAGGAGTGCTGCTTGCTGAGGGCAGCTTTTCGTATATCGACTGCGACATGAATCCCGCGGGATCCCCCCTTTCCGACGCTACGTCCTCGTCTGACCTGGTTGGAGTCTGGAGAGCAATGGACTCGGCCTCCTCGGCCAGCTCCTGTGCGTCCTCTAACCTCCCCTCGACTTCGACAACTGCGATTCGCTTAGTATCCAGGCTGCGGAGTGAACAACGGGGCACTTACTCTCATGCTCCAGCAATGCTTCTTCCTGCTCTAGATTTGCAAGCCTCTCTAGGATAATCTTCCGCATACCCGCCAAATTTGCAAGCTTGTTGTCAATCTCCCGGATCTCGCTGCTGGCCATGTTCTTGCGAATACCCAGCATCTCCAACTGGTGCATCATCGACGCCTTTTCCTTCCTCAGCTTATGTACCGCGTGTGGCCCCTCCACACGCCCCGACTCGCCCTCCTCCAGAAGTTTTCTTCCCCTCGATACGCGCCGCCTATGTTTCTTTCCCTCGTCGGTAAATTCGGGAAAACTAGCCTGGAAGCCTTGGAAAAGAGAGTACGAGTTCTCGTTTTCGGGTATGTTCGTAAGCATTTCATCGGGCACGTACGACAGGGCGCGCGATTGGATCTCCCGAGCCGATAGCGTCGACCGAACCAGATCAGTCGGCGTCGTGCGCGCCATGGAGAAGACGCTCCTCTGCAGCCCCGGCCGCCGGAGCTGTTTCTGTACCTCGGTCATGGCGCTTTGGTAATGCGGGTGCGCTGTCGGATCGCCCAAGGGCGCAATTAGGTGGCTTGCCGTCGTTGTGACCTTGCGACCGAACGCTTCAAGTCCCCGAGTCTGCTCAAACCAGCTGGTTAGTTGGTGCCTCCGTACTGACAGGCAAGGCTCGCCCAGCCCTAGAGATCTATGAGCTCACCGAGATCACGGACGACTCGTCCTCCGGCGACGACGGGGGGTCCGGGAAGTCATTCCGGTGTCCTGGATTGGCCATGCGCGAGAAACTCTAGGATATCAGGACGTTGCGAGCGAGTTCGTCCAGCTGTCCGAAGCACGTAATAGGCAGCCGACAAGATTCGCCGGATGAGGAGCTGGTCTGGCCCAGTAATCGAGTTTCGCGTCGCGGTTTCGCCACTGGCAAAAGCAGCCTCAAGGATCAGAATGCGGTCTTAAGCTCGATGACAGTGTTAGACGGCTGCATGCCACGCGACCGGGCCAGGTCGAGGCTGCATGTGCTGCTTTGGCGAATTGTGTGTGTGGGCGGAAGGAGGTGTTGCAGGCGCGGCAGGGGTTCGATTGGATCGCGGTCGAGAAATCCAGAAAGCCAGCGAGGAAGTCGCGGTGGGGTACGGATGCCGCTGCCCGCCGCCGCTGCACAGTGCGTCATTTCAAAATTTCTGTGGCTCTTGCCGGCCCCGGTCCGGGATTGCCAAGCTCACACAGTTCGGGGAAGGTCCGACTTCGCCGTCTTACGGCTTACCCTCAACGACCTTGTAGGTATATAAGACGCCGGGCGCCAGTTCGACTGCAATCTCTACCTACAACATTAACCCAACATCCCCCGAGATGGACGCCGCAATCGACCTCTCAGACGCCTCAAAGGCTTTGGACCTGTCCAGCATCCGCTACCAGCTCATGTAAGTCTTCAACCCTCCAAACCCCGGAATCGAGACACGGGAAACCGTCGACTCATACAATTTCCCTTCTCGGATGGCAGCCGGCTGGAGGACACCATCACATTCCACCTCATCGAGCGGGTGCAGTTCCCGCTCAACAAGAACATCTACGTGCCGGGGGCGGTACCCATCCCCAACAGCGATCTCAGCTTCATGGACTGGTACCTGATGGAACAAGAGCGCTTGCAGTCGCTGATTCGGCGCTACGAGTCGCCCGACGAGTATCCTTTCTTCCCCGAGGCCGTGCAGAAGCCCATCCTGGATTCACTCCACTACCCCCGCATTCTGCACCCCAACAAGGTCAATGTCAACGACAAGATCAAGAAGTTCTATACCGACGAGTTTCTCCCCCGCGTGTGTCCCGACTTCGGCGGCCGCGGTGACCGCGGCGCCTCGCAGGAGAACTACGGATCCTCGGCCACCTGCGACATTGCCTGTCTTCAGTCGCTCTCTCGCCGCATCCACTTTGGAAAATTCGTCGCCGAGTCCAAGTTCCAGACGTCGACTGAAAAGTTCACCCGCATGATCCTGGAGGGCGACCGGGAAGGGCTCGGGGATGCCATCACCAACAAGGCGGTCGAGGAGCAAGTGTTGGAAAGGCTGAAGCTCAAGGCGCAGACCTACGGAACCGACCCGTCTACTGGCGCTGAAAAGGGGGAACAAGTCAAGATCAATGTAGATGCTGTCGTGTCCATGTACAAGGACTTTGTCATTCCACTCACCAAGGAGGTAGAAGTTGAGTATCTCATGCAGAGATTGGAGCCGGTAGAGTAGACATATTCTCTCACGAGAACAGCAAAAGTTAATACGAACGACAGCATGATTTGAATTTGGCCCTATTAAAAGAGTCAGGCGGCACTGCCTACATACTCCGCGATGGCTTTGACTGCCCCATCGAATTTGGCAGCCTCAATCAGCATCATGAATCCTTGCGACTTGACTCCCATCTCCTGGAAAGCTCTCTTGCTGTCTGCCACCGACTCAGCTTCCTTCGTAAAAGCATATGATCCCGCAGCAGCAGCGTGTTTGCGCATCTCCTCATCCTCGGGATGGAAGTACAACAACCGGCTTTCTTCCCTGGCTTTCTTCTGTTTTCGCTCGTCCAAGCTCGACGCTACCTCGTAGTATGCCCGCGACACCACCAGGTAGTGCGTAAACTCGTACGGCTCCTTGTCTTCGACCGCATCCTCGATCTCGTCGATCATCATGCTCCACATCGGGGGGATCACCTCGGCAGGCATGTTGATCAACCGCTCGCCCAGCACGAGGCCTACCACCGCCTTATCCGATGCCAGCAGTTCCGGCACCGACTCTGCGAGCCCTGAACCGGCGGCCTGCGCCCTGTCGCCGAGGTACTCGATCAGCTGTGCGATCGGCTTCTTCGACCGGTGCTCGCCGACGTTGAGGACGGTGAGGATAGCGTAGGCGTCATTGGCCTTGTCGTCGACCTTGCAGGTGGAGCCGATCGTATTCTGCTCGATTATCAGGTCGCTGAGGCCCGAGAGGTCGAACAGCTGGGCATCGGCGTCGAACAGCTGCCGGAGGAGCGTCTTGACCCCGTGGAAGTCGATGTCGCGGTCGTAGTTGAACAGCTCAAAGTCCACATTGACAATGTCCATGTCCTTGAAGGAGGAATGGGTCAGTTTTGATTCTCTTGGCCGGTTGTCCAAGCACAATCGCACCTACTCACATCGTCGTCGGAGTCGGAATCCTGGTCCATCTTGTCCACGGTGGGGTCGTTGTCTTGCGCCTCGGCGTCTCTCGTCCTTTTCTTGCCCATTTTCGCTATGAATCCCGCAAATATGTGACCTAGATATATGTGTGAAATCGCCGTCTGAGTTTCAAACCGGCACTCTTTGGCTTCTAATAGATGATTCGAGGTTTGTTTGTCAGTCCAGTGTTTACATGGCCAAATTTTTGTGAACATGCCCCTCACCAAAAAGTTGCGATAAGAGGACGACTGTCGGTATCGATAAGGCTTATCGGATTATCTGACCCTAACCCTAGCTGTAAAGGAAAAGGTGGGGAAAAACGTATGCCGAATTTAGCAGCCCTAGAGTCCAGGAAATGGGATGAGTTCCGCAGTATGGGATACATCTGACGCCGGAAAGAGGTATTACAATACGACTCTTATATCTCTCCTGTACACGGTATTTCTGTCACGCTTAGTCGCCAGACAATCCATCTCGAGGCCGGAGAGCGGGTACGAGTTATCACGAGCCAGAAGTGGACTGTAAATAAGGTCAGAGAGCTTTGTGACGCATGAGGTCTTGTTATTACTAGGATATAGGAGAATTAGGAACGTAGATATAATATATTAGCTCATAAATCAACTTTGATACGCTGGTACCCGCTGACTGGGAACTCTTATAGGACCGCACTGGGTACGGCCTCTCTCGAAAGAACGGCGTGATGTATCTCAGGCTGGCACTGCCGAATGCTAGAAATGATCACACAATAACTGCCCGCATACCGGCAGGGTGTATAGAAATGCTGTTCGGACCCTGCCTGTATCCTAAGCCCCGCTTCCGTTTACATTGTCGGGTTTAGCCCCATCTTATTGGAGCTCTATAGGGGTGACCTATGTTTGCGGGGGGACAATCTGTTGTTGAACATAGAAAGGTTTTGCTGACCATGTGTTGGTGCTTCGAGGCATCTTCGAGAAAACTTTACTCCGATGATCGAAACTTGGAAGTCAAGTGGCAATGCACGCTTGTGGCAAAACGTCCGTACTTACTTGTTGACGCAGACATTAGGGGAAAGAACAAAAGTCAGGCGGGCTTTAACGCTAACTAGCGTAAAGGCGGTTTGTTCGGGGGTATCAACGCGTCATGTTAAGGGTAAAAAGTACCTATACATATATGTTTGTATTGCCTGGAGAGAAAGAAGGTAAAGTCGCTGACACATTGTTGATCTACTTGACACTCATGTCCACGAGACGTCTTGCGACCTCTCTCCCCAATGTAGACTACCTATTAAGACAGGTCTTTGCTCCGCATGCGCGTTCCATGTCCTGCGAATTGATCCTCAGCATCGCGTAGAGATGCCTGTCCATCGCCGAGGGTTTTTTTTATTTTTGGTGTTTTCGGTTTTCTTGGAATCAGTTGTATCGTTTTCAGTGGTTTGGTTCCTGGTGGCGCCGCAGCCAGGGCACCTCTCTATCGCGTATTCCCAGCAGTAACGTGGTTGACAATTCTGCGAATGTGTCAGCTCGGGTGCTTAAGCGCGGTCGGGCGATGAGGACTTACGCAATACCATCCTAAGGGGTCCATGATGCTGTATCAGACTAGAACACGGCGCAAGGTCCAGCCGTCAGGCCGAGAGCAATGCCTTCAGCGGAATGGCACTGGTGCCAGCCGTTGGCGATCTCCTTGCGCGTCTCGCCAACCCTCGGGGCGTGACCAACGTCCACAGTGGACTTGACGAGTTCGATAACGTCGAAAGCGCCGTGGCAAGTGTTGCGGTCCTTCAAGGCGTCACTAATCTCAACAATGAACTTGACGAACTCAGTAGCTTCGAAGGCCCTGGGGCAAAGGTTGTGGCCCTCGCGGGTATGGCCAGCTTCCACAGTAGAGTTGATAGCCTCGACGACTCGGCGGTAAGCGTTGCGGCCCTCTTGGCTACGGTCAATGCCCAGAAAAGACTCGACGAGCTTGAGAACGTCGAACTGGTCGAACTCTTCAATGATACTTTTGAACTTGAGCAGGTCGAGCTCTTCAAGGATACTTTTGAACTTGAGCAGGTCGAGCTCTTCAAGGATACGCTCGGACTTGAACTGGTCGAACTGTTCAAGGTAGAACTTGAATTCTTCGATGAGACACTCGAGGCCTTCGACAAGTTCAGCGAGAGTGTTAGAGAACGCCTTCTTGACAACTTCGCTGCCGACGGGGGAGCCGTTATTGGCGTAACGGTGCTCAGTAGTGGGCTCAGGGGTCTCGTTGGCAGACCAAATCTCCAATTGGCGCTTCAAGGAGACGTTACACTTCTCAAAACCGACGAGATGATTGATATCCAGGCCCTGGATGTCAATATTGAGAATGTCGCAGGTATGGAAGCGAAAGAAATACAAGTCCTCGCTCAACTTGTTGAGGATGCTGAGGCCCTTTTCGCCGATACCGAGCAGGCAGCGGTCATCGATGTTCAGTCCTGTGAGGACGGCTAAGGCCGGAACGGACTCTAGGCCCGGGGTAGACCTGATACGCTCGAAGAGTCTCAGAACGTTGTCACCCCCGGCCAGGTCGTTAGGGTCGGCGCTGAAGGTACCGAGGTTGTTGTTACCGTCCGTCAGAGTGAACACGCTGACAAGGAAATCGTTAGTTTCGACGCCAATCTCTCCTATGGCTGGGCTATTTCTAGCGATTGGAGAAAAGAAAAGAAATATTGATACTAACAACCCGCTGATGGCGTTAGCAGGAGCCATCCTGATGTTTTTTGCCGAGTCTGCTGCGACTGGCGTGCACGGTGTGTGAGGGAAACTCCAGAGCACAGAAAGGGTTGACGATGGAGGGGTTCCGACTTGGATCGTGCTCACATTAAGAAGGAAACGCCGCGGCACTCTTTGAGTGAGTCTGGCTGCCTAGCTGGTTGTCTGACGGGCGAAGTCAGCAAAAGAGGGCGGCCAATCCCAAGACGTCAAACAACCCATCTTGACCGGGCACTCCCTCAGATTCGAGGGCACGCCGCACCCCAAGAGAAGCGGTGAAGCAAACCAGATGTCGAATGTCGTTGTGAGGGTCCGATTCCACCCCTATGTCTCCCTTCCAGTAAAGCAATTCCTTGACCACCTCTTCGTGCCCCCGTTCGGCAGCTATTCGGAGCGGCGTCCTCTGAAGGTAGTCCGCGGCATTGACGTCCGCACCATTGGCGAGTAACGCTGCGGCCACTTCGTTATGTCCACTGGCTGCCGCAAGGTATAATGCGGTGCGCTGTAAGTTGTCGGCCACACCCACCGCAACGTGTCCGATAAGCCTCGTCACCGCTTTTAGATGGCCACGCGAAGCTGCCCAATGCAGTGCAGTCTTTCCCGCCATATCCGCCCAACTGGTATTGACGGAACTTCCGGCTTTGTCTAGGATCAAGTCCAGAACATCACTGCCGTTCTTAGCGGCTTGGATGAGCGGCGTCCAACCTGTCTTATCAGCCAGATTGAGGGTCTTTCCCTCACTGTCAGCGTCCAGAAGCGACTTCACCACGGCCGTGTGACCCATACTACTTGCGATTGAGAGTGCGGTCTGGCCGTGTATGTCTTGGCGCTCCAAACAGACATTGCTGTGCTGGAGTAATGTCAAGACACCATCATCCCAGCCTGAGTCGCTTGCCCACATTAAAGGGGTCCACCCATCCTCGTCACAGATATTCTGGTCTGCGTGGGCGTCGAGCAGCGCGACCGTGATATCCCCTTGACAGTGCTCAGCTGCGAAAGAAAGCGGTGTCCGGCGTGCCGCATTTGGCAGGTTAATATCAGCTCCAGCCTTGATGAGCTCCATGACATCTTCCCATTGCTTGTTTTCAGCCGCCGTAGCAGCCAGAGTCGCTGCATGCTTACCGTAGAAGTCAATATTGGCCTGATGCTTGACGAGGTCATTGACAATTCCCCAGTGTTTGCGACGTGCAGCGTACCATACTGGAGTCTTTCCCGCTTGGTCCGGATGGTTCATGACAGTCATGCTAAGAGCATGACCCGAAAGATATCTGACCGTTGCTTCGTTCCCGCTCTCAGCTGCATAAGACAAGGGGGAACGGCCAAACATGTCGGTTCTGGAAAGGTCAGCGCCGTGAGTGAACAGCGCCTTTACCATCTCGACGTCCCCCCGCTCTGCTGCCAAGGATAAAGGCGTCCTAGACATGTTGTCCTCGGTGTCAACCTCCGCTGTGTATGCCAGTAACACTCGAAGAATATCACAGTGCCCTCTGGATGCAGCTGTAGCCAGTGCAGATTGTCCATAGGTGTTTCTCTCCTGCGCGCTATAGGGCCCCTTGGATAAAAACTGCTCCGTGGTCGTCTTGAGTCCGAACCACACCGCAAGATGCAATCCTGATACATTTGCAGGAGTGTGTTGACTGAACCCTTCCCATGTCAGCAAACATTGGCTTGCTGCCTCGACACTGGGGTTGTTTTGAAGGAATGATAAAATTTCTTCGCTTCTCGGGGAGGTGATCAAACGCGCGTGCAAACCCCAGTTCTTGACAGCATAGTCGTATAGGGGGTATTGAGAGAGCCTCACTGCAAACTCCTCATCGGTTTGGCACCGGCCTGTCTGAAAAGCCGAGCTGGAGATGAGATTCAAGCAGACGTCCAAGATATCGCACTCGACCGTTGGAAAAATATCTTGAGAAATTCCTGTAAGATACTCCTGAGTTGTGGAGTGAATAAGTCGGATGTGTGTTTGGGTGTTGATGGTGATTAGCCCCTCACATAATGAAACAATCGAGTCCTCGTCCGTCGTGTTTTCGCCATTCAGTATCAGTTCGCCCTCAATGATAGCGAGAGCGTGTTGTAACTCCCGAAGCATGAGTGGGCGCCTGGCCCAGCCGGCCCAGGAGAGAATATGGATTGCCAGATCTGCAGTGTCTTTTTTCTTGATGCGATCCAGGGTATCGGCGTAGAGCTTCTTGTAGGCATTCGGGCCCTTTGGCAAACTCTGAATCGTATTACGGATGGCAATTACGGTTCGGCATTTTTTGACGGCCTCCACGTATAGTACGGCAAGAAGGAACCTGAGTTTTTATCAGCGAGCGCTCCCAAGTCTGGTGTGTAGAAATCAGACGTACACTTCGGTTGATGCAGTGGAAATGTCAGAGATCAGTCTGCTCTTGACTTCTTCGGCCACCTTGCGGAATAACGGCAGGTTTTCATTCATCCGACAGTCGACAAATCGTCGTATATCATCTTGCCTGGTGTCAATTTGGATTTTCTGCAGTGTGCTGCCACTGTCTTCGAACAGAGTGACAATATCCGGGATGGGTCTCAGAGTTGCAAACACATTCAAGGATGTGACTCGCTGAAGTTGAAAGACTTTTTCCAAGAAAACTGTTCTGCTTCTGATCTCGCATTCGTCAAGTGCGTCGATAACCACGAAGGTCCTGGAATAGGATGAAATGGCTGTTTTCAAGCAGCCAACGAGCTCCCCCATCATGGGCAGACTGCGCTTCGGTTTCGATTTGTATCGCTGAAATAAGTTTCGCAGATCTGAAGGCACAGTCATGCGTCGTATGAGCTGGCCAAGAAGACAGGCGGTGATGTTTTCCGGCTCGTCTTGAGAATTGAAGTCGAATATTACAAATCCCACTCCAATTGGGCTGGTCGAGGCGGCCTGGAGATCTTCGAGATGATCGATGGCAATAGAAGACAGAATCGATTTCCCGACTCCTGGATTTCCCAGACAAATGAGTGTTCTGGTGTGGCCCTCGACGAAATCGTGAAACTCTGTGAGCTTCGGAAGCCAACCACCTGTTTCATCCACACGGTTCCTCAACCTTTCAGTGTGAGTTTCGCCATACCTGGAGTCCAAGCCCGGCGGATTCAGCCAGTTGATGATCTCGTCGCGCTCCTTGCTTCGCTCCGCCTCCTCTGCCATGAGGCTACGAGGGTTAACTGACGGTCCGCCATGCCAGAGTATTTTTAGATGTTTCAATGAATACACCTACACATTCAATGAAATCATGAAACTGTCCAGCATGCCATTGTACTGGCCAATCTGGTCCCGACAGCTCTTGATGTCGTTCGCGTCAAGGGTCAACCTTTTGCGAAATACGCTGGCCTTATCCTTGAATCCATGCCCAGAAGCGGTAATCGCATTATTGACATCGTATATCCGCTCCAATCGATTCAGAAGGGTGACATATCCTTCGAGGACCGGCCGTAGCTCATCCGACCTGGACAAGTCATGGCAGCGTTGGAGCGCGGAATTGGCCGTTTTCAGCGTATTGAGACGCGCTGATATCCTTTAGATATAGCATAATGAGTCAATCATTCTAGGGAAAAGAAGCCCGAGGGAGGCTTGAGAAAAAGCGCAGATACTTACTCTGTAGCAAGATCGTTTACGTGTTTGGGGGCCTCACGATATCTCGTGACAACTTCCTTCGCCAGCCCGATCGCCTTTGCGATGTCACCGAAACCAACCCCAAAGGACATGATCTTGGGCTGTAGCTCAAAGTGATTCAACGTTGCCGTGAGTTGCATGAGCCAAGGCGCGAGAACTCACCAGGCTCTGAACTTGACAGCAGCCTGATCCACGTGATTTAGGCACCCACCACGCTTGGAAGCGACGCGTCGATGGTAGTTAGCCCAGCTTCGTTGGGATGAGGATGCCTTATTTCTAAAGCCCCGGCTCCCCTCTCGCTTTTATCCATCGCCCGTAGTAAGGGTCAAAAGGAGGAATTTAGCTATGGTGGGCGTTACGCTGGTTAAGAAGAGTAGTGAGGGGGGAGGGGGGGTAGTAAAAGGGGGCACCGGGAAATCTGGTGCTCCTCCATCTCCTCAAGTAACGGTATCCGAGAAAAGCGGCGGCCACATCGGCGCCGTTTTCAAGATCTCCAGGCCGATTGCACGTGACATCCAGGGTTAGGGTGGATTGGACCTACGGGGTTGGGGGGTTCATCACTTTTCCAGTGGAGAGACTATGGTCGTATGTGGTATGTTTTCTTCGGTAAGGGAGTATATGAATACACTCAGGGGCTGTCACCAAGCTTGTTATGTGGCAGGGTTGAGGGAGAGCAGCGCTACTGCTAGACCTAAGTCCCACATCGAGCGGACAAGCTGGGTGAACGACAGCGTGGTACGGATCCAGGAGGGTCTCTTTAGTATATATCTGTCAGTGTGCCTTCGAAGGCCACGATGAAGCTAGGTCTGGGGGCTCTTGATGCTCGCAGACGGCGATGGAGAGTTTCCAGGCTGTGCTTGAATGCTCTACGCCGCATCACAAAGACGTGGGCAGCGAGCGATGGCGCAGTCTGATTACAACCATGGTCTAGCGATGGTCCAAAAACCGGACTTGAGCTCCTGTGCCGTGGTATGCTGGATAAAACTATGGCGTCTCATGCACAACAGGGCTAACTAAAAGCACCTAAAGACTATTCGCGAGAGTGCTTGAGGTTTGTGAAGCGCACTAGAGTAATTAGTCATGGCCTGGCTGCTCCTTCCTCGACTTCAATCAGACGAGCAGATAACAATTTCCGATTCAGGGCCGTGCTGGGCATCACAGCTCTGCCAAACCCAGAGTCGCTTGATACCGATCCTCTGGTCGAATTTTACCTGACCAGTTCGAACGTCAAATCATGTCTCTTACCGGTGGCGCTCAAGTGCATACACTGTTCCCGCAGTTTTCAGCCGGAGCACCACGCAGGACTTACTCACGCAAGCGGACAGCTAGCCAAGCGGAGCTCCTCCCGGCATTGAGGGTAAACCCGACACCAAAAAGACGAGATGCGAGGCTGGTTGAGTTGTTTGAGCAAGCCGCACATAACCAGGTCTCAGAGCAGCTCACACCGTTGTTAAGTTCAACTGCAGACACTCAGCTCGACCACGCTAGGTCTCCAGTTGCAGAGGATTACGATGTGGATGTGGAATATGGTCTCACTAACACTGAAGCCGCGACCGAGGAGGCCGGGATCGAGGTCATAGAGTCAGCCGGTATGCCCCGGCTCTCTGAAAAGGTCGGGACTATGCAGGAATTGACAATGCTCTCCATCAGATCATTTGGTTTTTGAGTCTGTGGAATCCGGCATGGATGACAGCCAAGGGACAGATCGCAATGACGAAGAAAGCGACGAAGATTGCTCATACAAACCGCCAACATCAGCAAGAATAATACGAATATCGAGACCTGCACCGCCCAGAGCAAAAGGCATCCGAAGGAAACCTTTTCTCCTCTGCAATAACGTACCTCCTCGGGGCTATAAGAAGCTCAAGCCAGTAGACGACCCGCAGTCCATCCAGACACTTCGAAAAACTGACCGAGGGGACGGCTTCTCTGAGCACGAAGCCAAAGCAGGACCTGGGGGGTTCCCACACGGAATCAAGAAGAGGAAGTTATCATCACTCGCAGCTCTCAGCTTTGGAGCTCTGGATCTCACGCAGTCAGACTTAACTCAGCCTGTGAAGCCCCGGAAGAAGAGGATGCGAAGACCCGACGACAATTCCTTTGCTCCAACTCCAGCAGGCGCCCGCAAATTTGTTTCGAAGAGAGACAGCCGGAAACCATCAGGACTACAACCCTCCCCCGCCACAAACCATAAGCAGCTTGAACTCGAAACCGACGACCCTCTGAACCAGGACTCATCATTACCTCCCACGGCCAGGGTCGATGTGATCCCAAATGAAGCCGCAGGCCCAGCCAACACCAAGGAAGTCACTGCGGACACAATAACAGAGTCTCCCACGGAAGAGCCAACACCAGAAGCCACGGTGATTATACCCAACACTGTACCCAGCGAGCTACCCCGACAATCCCCAAGGCACGATGACCCAGGAAGCGGATCAGACAGCTGCATCCCCGAAACACCACCGTTACGGGCAAGAAGTGAGGATAGGCCACACGAGCCACGGAATTCAGGGGACACCACCGAAGCAGTGGTACAGGCTACCCAACGATCATTTCGCAGGACGAACACGGTATAAACACATGGTGAACCACGCCCTCTTGATGAGCAGGTGGAAGAGATCGGAAGACAGTATCGATTTGGGGCGCTATTATGGCATTTTTTACTTTTTGGGAGGATATCTGGTATGTAGTCGGGATGGATTCTGTCATGGTCAATCTCAGGGGTATATTTGCCAAGACCGGCCCCTTTCTCGTGGTTGTCGGCTAATGTCAACAAAACAACCGCTTTTTCAATGCCAGTGTTACTTAGACTACAAGATATTTCAGAAACGCCAGACATAGAGTGTCTGTAACCCCAACGCCGCTACAGTACCCAGACCCTTCCATTGGTATCATACATCGAGTCTCACTTAGCACCCTTGCCTTTCGCCTCCGTCTCGCCCAGCTCTCTCAGGAACAATTTAGTTTTCCCCTTTCCATCGTAATTCTCCATCCCTGTCTCGAAGCCGGCACACACACAAATTGCGAGATATTTGCCGTCACGAGAAAAGCCGAGCGCAGCGACGCTGTCCGGAAACTTCTGATACTGGCGCATCCTTCGCTTCGCTTCGGCATCCCACAACGCGACCGTGCCATCTCCACCCCCTGAAGCAAAGGTCCCGTAAACTGGGTGGAAGGTAAGCGCATTGACAGGGTATACTATGTCACCGCCGCCCTCCTCCTCGGGCGCTGTTTGTCGGTGGCACTTGAAGGCGTATTTGCGCGCTTGAGACTCGGCCGTGTCCTCGAACCATTCGACAGCGACGCGACCCTCGATACTGGATGTGGCGTACCCCGCGTCATTAGGCATACAGGCGACCGCTCGCGTAAGAAATTTGAGAGAAGACTCGCGCTGTTGCCAGGGCTGAATGGATGCCGCGGCGGCCTCGCTGCTCGAATTGGACAGTGCTGTCGCTATCGATGGGAGATCGTATATGTGGACGAGACGAGCTGTCATGGCGACAACAAGTTTAGAGGGGCTTGCGGCCATGGCGTGCGGCTTTCCCGGTAGGGCAACGGTGACGGGCGACTGATCGGGGGCGGCGAGATTGTGGATATGGAGTGTGCCATCCCAAGAGGCTGAGATGAGGAGACCTGGTAGCGAAGGGGTGTAAGTTAACGGAGCTACCCCAAGCTTGATGGATGCTCACGATGTTCTGGGCTGTAGACGACGCATCGTACGGGTTCCGAGTGTTTGCTGAGCGTCGTCTTTTCTCCCGTCGAGAGATCGATCCTGTATGGCATGCCTGTTAGCTACGCATAAACGCAGAGCTTGTGTCTCGGAGACGACGCGCCTCGTAACTTCCCGATCCAACCCAGCCGTGAAAGCTTCATTGTCGTCGGCCCCGAAGCAGGCATCCAGAATTGGCGCACGATATTCGTATGAGTTGACCAGCTTCGCGTCTTCCGCGCTATCGCCAACCTCGTAGAGATAGACAGATTTGTCCCATGACGGCACTAGAAGCTTGTTGGAGTTTGGGGCGAAGACGACGGTCCCAACCACATCGGTCGGCGGTTGCGAAACCTCGAATTGGGTTGCTGCAGCTTGTTGTTAGCAACTCCGTGTATTCGCGGGGGTCGCGTCATGCTTACAAGGTGCCATTTTCTTGTGTACTGAATTGTCGAGAGCAGAAACTTGGTTTTGGCAGCTTTGGTATTGGCGGCGGGCGTGGACAGAAGCAACAGCACTCGGGAAGGTAAACAAGGGTAGCGGGATTCTGCCGCGGCCCACCGCCAAATTTTGCTGGCGCGTACCCCACGTTGGGGGCGTCATTGTTCGATCGCGGGGCAGCTTCGGCCCCGAGCTTCCCACTTGCGACAGCTCCTCCCTACCTTTGCTTCCCTTGCTGCAAAGCCATTCCGGCTCAGCCCACCGTCCATCCGTCTGCACAGAGATCGAACCGGCCGTCACAAGTAAGCGAACTGACAAATTTCAAGATGCCATTTGGACAGCTTGTTCTCGGCAGTCCCGGCTCGGGCAAGAGCACCTACTGCGATGGAAGTGAGTAGCTTCCTAGCCGCCACAGAACAACCAGCTCGATGGCTAATTTTTGCAAAAGTGCATCAGTTCATGGGCGCCATCGGTCGACAATGTTCCGTCATAAATCTTGATCCTGCAAACGATCAGACCAACTACCCCTGCGCGTTAGATATCCGGGACCTCGTTACCCTCGAGGAGATCATGTCGGATGACCGGCTAGGGCCGAACGGCGGCATATTGTATGCACTCGAGGAGCTGGAACACAACATGGAATGGCTTGAAAAGGGGTTGAAAGAGCTCGGCGACGACTACGTGCTCTTTGACTGCCCCGGCCAAGTCGAGCTGTACACACATCACAATTCCCTGCGCAACATTTTCTACAGGCTGCAAAAGCTGGGATATAGGGTTAGACAGGTTCCCCCGACAAGATTGGCACCGGCTAACTCACTATAGCTTGTCGTCGTTCATCTGTCCGATTGCTTCTGTCTCACCCAGCCATCCCTGTACATCTCCAATGTGCTCCTCGCTCTGCGCGCCATGCTCCAGATGGATCTCCCACATGTCAATATCCTCACCAAAATCGACAAAATCGCCGATTACGACCCGCTCCCGTTCAATCTCGACTACTACACCGAGGTCCAGGATCTTTCATACCTCATGCCTTCTTTGGACGCCGAGTCCCCGGCGATGCGAAGGGGCAAGTTTACCGGGCTGAACAAAGCGATAGCGGAACTAGTCGAGAGGTTTGGGTTGGTCAACTTCGAGGTTCTAGCGGTCGAGAACAAGAAGAGCATGATGCATATCTTGCGGGTTATCGACCGAGCTGGTGGCTATGTGTTTGGGACCGCCGAGGGCGCGAACGACACCATCTGGCAAGTAGCGATGCGGAATGAGTCGTCTTTGCTAGAAGTCCAAGACATCCAAGAGCGGTGGATCGACAACAAAGAGGCTTGCGACGAGGCCGAGAGGAAGGAAGAAGAAGAGCAGGAGAAACTTCGGCAGCTACAAGCAGCTGCCGAAGCCGACGGTGGCGATGTCATGCCGCCGCCGCTTCCCGACTCCGGTATACGGGTAACGCGTAAGAAGTGACGAGAGATCAGCCGTCATCAGATATTCCGTCGTAGTCATCCATGTCCAGGTCGTTGTCGGCCACGCTCGTGGCTGTTTCGCGGCCTCGATCTTTAGGTCTGAGCAACGCGTCCAGGGCAGCAGATGAAGCTTTGCCACTCATTTCCTGCTTGGCTGCGAGAACGAACAGCCTGGCGCGCCGCACGGCTTCCTCTTCAACCTTGCGGATGGTACCGCTGACACGGACAACACGGTAGACGCATGACCTGCCATTTTTGACAGGCACACTGTTCATGAAGGAAAGCGCGGCCCAGACAAGGCGATAGTGAGAGCGCGATATCCTCAAAATGAATGTTGAGGTTGCTTGGGAAAGATATTTGACTGCTCCTGTGAGTATTTCCTCTGCGTATGGCACGAGGAGACTCACCTTGGAGACTGCGGTCTATGGCGCCCGACCCACAGTCGCCGAACAACGCGTGGACCTCGGTGCGGATGGCCTTGAGCAGTGCTTGGGGTTTGAGCTCGGCAGAACTTGGCTGGTTGTATAGCAGCAGATCGGATACCGGGCCCTTGGACTGGCCCGGCGGGACATCGGTATATAGGATGTTTACTAGGAGGTATCGATCTTTGAGGCGCACCATCGTGATGTTGTGAGGATGGAGTGTAAAGGTTCAAGTTTCCAGCGCGAAGTCTGGGAGTTTTTGGTGTCGTAATTTCGTGAAAGATTCGGCCGAGACTGAAATTCCCGTAACAGCGCACGGGCACTGGACGTCACTGGGACCTTCTGATACCGTATTATCTCAAAAAATCCGCTTTTACTCTTGGACCGTGCACGCGCTCAAGCCACGGGAGTGCCACTGCGCCAGCCTCAAGTTCTGAGTCAGCCGTCGCTTCGAAATCGCCAGGTTCGGAATGGCGGCCCTCAAGGCGGTGAGATTAGTATGATTTAGTCCTTTCCTGGAACCGCACAAGGCCCCGTTTGGGTGTGGCATGGTGTGGCACTGCGTGGCTTGAGCGCGTGCACGGTCCAAGAGTAAAAGCGGATTTTTCGAGATAATACGGTAGCCTTGCCCCGCTGTTAGTGATGCTGCCCCTCGCGGAGCTCACCTGAGCTTCAAGCTCCTGAAGGTACACAGCAGCTACGCGGTATATCAAACAGAAATCGGCAGAAACGGGCCCAAACATGAGTCTCTCGACAGCCATTTTGGTGGTTTCAACCACGGCAGCCAAAGACCCACAGACTGATGCCTCGATCGGCACGCTCACGGATGTCTTCGCCGGCGATGGTTCATCCCAGTTCTCGGTCGACGAGACCAGCATTGTGAGCGACGACCTGGCGCAGATTCAGAATCAAATCATGATCTGGACGGACAGTCCCAGGCCCGTCAACCTCATAGTCACCACCGGCGGCACGGGCTTCGCCGTCAGCGATATCACCCCTGAGGCCGTCACTCCCCTCCTCCACAAGCAAGCACCGGGTCTGGTGCACGGAATGCTAGCTTCCTCGCTAGCGGTTACGCCATTCGCCACCATGTCGAGACCCGTTGCCGGTGTTAGGGGGAAGACCGTCATCCTCACCTTGCCGGGGTCTCCGAAGGGTGCAAAGGAGAACCTGCAAGCCGTTATCAAGATGCTTCCCCACGCCTGTTTACAGGCCGCCGGGGCGAATTCGAGGGCTATGCATGCCGGCGGGACCTCGAGGCTGGAGAAGGAGGCTGGAGTGGCTGCTTCTAGTTCTGGCGGCGCACGGCACCATCACCACCACCACCATGGTCATGGTCATGGGCATGGGCACGGCCATGCTGGTCCGGTTAGGCATACAAAGCCGAGCGAGCACCCGGTTTCTAACGATCCAAGTCTGGGACCCAGCCGCCGGCACAGAGAGTCGCCGTTCCCGATGTTGTCGGTGGATGATGCCCTGGATTTGATCGCGCAGCAGAGTCCGGTTCCCGAGGTGGTGAATGCCAAGGTAGATTGCTCACTGGTCGGGGCAGTGCTGGCCCAGGATGTCACGGCGAGGGAGAATGTTCCTGCGTTCAGAGCGAGCATAGTAGATGGATATGCTGTTGTGGTGCCACAGGACGGTGATCTCAAGGCCGTGTTTCCTGTCACGGCCGTCTCACACGCCGCCCCGGGCGAGGTCGGTGCTCTGAAAAGGGGGGAGATTGCTCGCATCACCACCGGGGCGCCACTGCCACCCGGCGCAACTGCTGTCATCATGGTGGAAGACACAAAGCTCGTCTCCATGATGGAGGACGGAAAAGAGGAGAAAGAAGTCGAGATCTTTGCCGACAACGTTCGGGAGGGTGAGAATATCAGGGAAGTGGGCAGTGATATTAAGCAGGGCGCCGTAATCCTGCGGAAAGGCAGCCGGATATCTGCGGTTGGCGGTGAAATTGGACAGCTCGCCGCAGTAGGCGTTGCCGACGTCCAAGTCTACCGCCGCCCCGTCGTCGGCGTGCTTTCCACTGGAGACGAGATCGTCGAGCATAACCGGCCTGGAGACCTCCAACACGGCGAGGTCCGGGATACCAATAGACCGACACTACTCTCCGCGGTCGAGGGACAGGGATTCGAGGCAGTGGACCTCGGCATCGCCCGCGACAGGGCCGGCTCGCTGGAAGAAGTCCTCCGCGCCGCGCTGCGCCAGGTCGACCTCGTCATCACCACCGGCGGCGTGTCCATGGGCGAGCTCGACCTGCTGAAGCCGACGATCGAGCGCTCGCTGGGCGGCTCGATCCACTTTGGGCGTGTGAACATGAAGCCGGGCAAGCCGACGACGTTTGCAACCGTGTCGGTCAAGAATAATGCGGGCGACAGGGTTGTCAAACCGATATTCTCGCTCCCGGGAAATCCGGCATCGGCCTTGGTCACGTTCCATCTGTTTGTGTTGCCGTGCTTGCACAGGATGTCGGGTCTCGAGCCGCCGGGTCTGCCAAAGGTTCCGGTGACCTTGGCTCACGAGTTTCCTCTCGATAAGGCGAGACCAGAATACCACCGCGCTATCGTCAGTGTTGGCACGGATGGGACGTTGAGAGCAGAAAGCACAGGAGGGCAGAGGAGCTCTAGAGTGGGAAGCATGCAGGGGGCAAACGCCCTTCTCTGTCTACCGAGCGGTCCGGAACCTCTACCGAAAGGGTCCCGGATTGACGCTCTGCTAATGGATACTATCCGGACATGACCTGTTAACGAGAACGAACAAGATAGCCATGAATAAATGACCGTCCCATGACAGCCTCTGATGGGCGTTTTGTACAGTAAAGCGTCTACACCAGTGACAGATATGCTGACCATCCCAATGACACCATCCCTAGCCCTTCTTCCGTAAACGCCGGTGACAATGAAGCTACACAGACCTGCTCCGTAATCTGGAGGTCTGAAGACAGACAGAGGTTGGGACCAGATGCTGGCGTATATTACGTCCCTCACTTCGCACCGCCAAAGTCGCCGGCCTTGCCGGAAACGAGCAACCCAATGATGAGGCCGAACAGGCCAAGGACGGAGCTGAAGATCTCGATGATGAGGATCTTGACGAAACTAGAGGGGACGCTATCAGCATGGATTTATCTCTGGGGAGTGAGGTTGCGCACAGTGTAGGGTCGGAAGCATCGGCGAGGGCAGCGCCACTACCGTTGATGCCGACGGCGACGCCGCAGACCAAGTTGCAGAAGCCGACCGTGATTCCGCCCCAAAAGGTGGCATAGCCAACATAGTAGGAATCATCCGAATAGTACTGCTCGCCTCGCAGTGGGTTCAACTTGGCCGAGAAGATGATGGCCATGATGACGCCGTAGATGGCGACGACCTCGCAAAAGATAATGGATATCAAGTTCTTGGTCCGGATGCGGGGTGCCCGGACACCACCACCGAGAATCGACGAGCCTGTGATGAATATGCCCCTGTTCCGCAGTCAGACAACAGAGTCAGAGAATCGGCGTGCCGGCCGGGCCATACCATGCCGCTCCCACCACCGAAAAGCCTATACAGAGCGCGATGCCGAGATCTGCCCACGCATATGGAGATACGGATTCGAGGAAGGCGCCGACCTAGAAGAGTGTGAGAAGAGGTCGCTATCGATTTGGGAAGGGCGGTTATCGAAACATACGTTGAAGGCCTCGCCGCTGCCGGTCAAGAGCATATCTGCACAACATCCCATTAGCATCTTGCTCATCCAGAGAGCGGGCATTGCGCCCATCAATTCCACTCACAGGCTCCCACGACGGCCAAGCTCGTTGACAACCCGCCAACTCCATACTTATAGCTCATCTTGCCGGGTTCTGTGCCGCCTGCTCAGTTATCGGTCGTGTCTTGAAGCCGTGGGCTGCGTGGTTGCGACAATCCGGAGGCAGATGGTCCCTGTTCCCGAAGCTTCAATCATCGGTGCAAGTTGCTGCGTCTCCAACTGGCAGCCGTTGATCCAAGCGTTCGATTTCGGCCGACCCACAGCTGGAGCTTACAGTCACGTGGTTTTTGCGGATTGCACGGCGCGTTTTACCACAGCACTGCAGCCGCGGCTGAGTCATCGAACGCTTCCCAAGGCTTCGTTCTCCCCAGACTATTTAAGGCTCTTCTCCTCTCAACACCAAATCCATCGAAGAACTCGCCACTACCCGCGACAAGACCGACAACTACGATGGCTACCAACTCCACGAACTTTTACGATCTGTATCGTCATGGAAGGTACATCGCGCGCGCCGGTCTTGTCTGCACTGCCTGCATGCATGCATGGATAGCACATTAGGAGCCGATTGCTAATATTTGCTTTACGTGTCGCAGCCTCGGCGTGACGTTGACAGATGCACTGGACGATCTTATCAGCGCCGAACGTATCGATCCGCAACTGGCAATCAAGGTGCTGGGGCAGTTTGACCGAATCGTCGCTGAGTCTCTGCAAGAAAAGGTTAAGGCGCGGCTCACGTTCAAGGTGAATCTTTTTTGTCTTCCACTCCCGTCCAGAACACTGCTGTGCTTGGTGAGGCAGCAACTTGGATCCCGCAAGAACTTTAAACGTGGTGCATGAGACGACGAGTGTATTCCCGAAGAATATGAGGGCTGACACAGCCGGTTATGGCTGGCCACAGGGGTCGCTCGACACATATCGCTTTTGCGACGAGGTCTGGACCTTCTTGATCAAGAACGTCACGTTCAAGATGGACAACGGCGCCTCCACAGTGGTTGCGGACAAAGTCAAGATCGTGAGCTGCAGCGCCAAGCGTACCGACGAGAAGTAAAGATCGTCGAGGGTTGTCCTCAGAACGGCCACAGACGTAGAGAGACGATCGTCTGGCCAACGAGCGGATATGACGATACCCTCGCTTGATACGCCGGCACGGCTCGGACAAGACATGGGTAACGAGTTATGACCACGGTTTGGGACATCAGCAGTTATTTTCTTATATCGGCTTCAGGACAACGGATCTTGCCCTTCAGATACCGCAGCATGGGGTCGGCGTTACGGAGCTGTTTTAGTTACTGGGGCCGTAAGTTCTGCCTTACATAGCGAGACTGCCTCAGTATTGTATACTACAGAACCATAGAGCGAATTATGAATAAAAAGAACCCAAACAACAGCGCAGATATGTTGCTTCCTGACCGCATCATCGTGATATGGCGGGGTCCGGAAGCTTGGTGGTTGCCCAATCGGTTCAGAGCTTTGCCCCACATGATGTTTCCCAGAACCCTGATTCCGCCCTCCTGGCGAAAGGGTTCCTGCAGATGTGCAGCAGATTGCATCTGCGTGTTGTTGAACGCGTCGATTTGAGTATCCTTGATCGCAAATATTGGCTGGCGTGAAGTCAAACCTTAGGCCTATCCAGTCTACCGCGCCAGGGCGGTTGCTGCAGCCGTTCATCCGTTGGCACACGTCATAGCCATACAGGCCTCATACAGGCTGACTCGAGCGGTAGCCGCATCCATCAAACGCGTCCCTTGCGACCCCGTGGCAGCCAACTTTAATCCGGACCGCAAAGGGGAACAATGCCACACCGCAAATCGGCCAAGCCTGCCTCTACTCGTATAGCAACAGGGACTGAAGTGGAGGTCCCATCCGCCCTTAAGAAACGGGTATCCCGGAATGATGCGACCACCATGACGGCCACTGAAGAAGAACGTCGACCGCTGGTCAACAGCGGAGCAACACCGCCATCGCCTACCGCCGAAATGGCTCCCACCAGCTGGGCGAGCCGGAACCAGTGGATTGTACTAGCTCTGGCTAGCGGGGGATGCGCTGCCTTCAACGGTGTTTTCGCAAAGTTGTGAGTTCATGGCGGTGTTTATCTCGAGTTCGTATTGACCTAGGGAATCTTTCAGGACCACTACCGAACTTACTACGAGCTTATCGCAAGGTCTGGCTCGGCTTCTTGGTCTCTCTGCTTTTGAGGGCGGGATTGAACTTGGGGTTCGAGGCGTACGTTCTTCATCATGTATCCAGCCAGCCAGAGGGATGAGACCCGAGACTAATGGCGATTTGCAAACAGACATTCTTTGGCCTGAACCTGTTCTTTAACGGCGTGGTATGTTGAGCTTCGCGCTTCAGACACTTCTCAATTCTCCCTTCGCATCAGCTCGACTCCAAGGTCGGAACCCCCTTGAACCGTATACGCTCTAACTGGCGAGCAGATGTGGGCGCTCTTCACAAAAGCACTGACACGCGGTCACTCAACCACACAAGTATCCATCATAAATACTTCGGCTAACTTTGTCATTACGGCCATCCTGGGTTTCGCCATCTTCTCCGAAGCGCTTCCGCCTCTTTGGTGGGCCGGAGCTGCAATGCTTGTTGCTGGCAACGTGATCATCGGTCGTAAAGTTGAGGGCAACAGCCAAGAGATCGAGGGCGATGGGGAATCTCCGGGATCCCAAGCGGAGGACGGCCAAGGAACCTACCAACCGATTCCACTGACTGACGGGGAGTCTCCAGCGCCGAAACACGATGAAGATGTGCTGGAGCTGGAGTTGGATGAGGAGTTAGATGAGGAGTGACCTTGTGGAATATCACGGCAGTGTATCCAGGCCTATAGGAGGTATATAGCTGTCATAGTTGACAAGATACCCATAGATGAAATTATTGTACGGAATATCTTTGAGAAGCGTCAGCCTGCTGAAGAAAGAAGAGGAGCTGTCGGACATCATGCCCATGACGCCGCTTTTTGAGGATATGAGCATCTGGGAGACACCTTATGACTGGATCAAGGGCTCGATTCAAGGAGCTACCTCTCGTTACTATGCACAACTGCATTCACAACTGCATTGCTACCTGTCAGTCACAAGCATATTGAACTCCAGACGAAACCGTTGGTACTTTGTGGCGGTATGTTTGAGTGGGGCATTGACAGCTGCCACCCGATTTTAGGCCCCATTTTGCGCACCACCCTTCTGGAGCCCCGCCATTCGCAATCGCGGGGCAAGGTCAGAGAACCGCCAAACATTTTTTGCGGTCAAGATTCTCGAGGAATACACAGCAGTTTCGCATACTTTACCCCATGAGGAGAGTACACTGCTGCCATGTCGTTCCAAGGCTGGAAGGGCTCTGACCCTCCAATGGCATCTAGCTCGCTGCTACCCGATTGTGAGTGATCGCAAGTTTTTCGTCCTCTGTGGCGGACTTGGCTGGCTAACCAAAACTCGTTTTAGATGCTGTGGAACTCTGGCACGAGCACCGAATCACCATTATTCTCCTGTCTCTATTCGTCCTCGGGGCCCTGAGGGTGTACCTCCATTTCACAGAGGAGCGCCCACAGTCTCTGGTGTTCTCCAAGCTCTACGCCCCGGACGCCACGAAGTCGCCAGTCGATGCCGGCAATCTGCAGGATGAAAAGCCGGTGCTGTCTGAAGAGGACGAGGGAGGAATAAAAGAAAAGAAGACGTCGAATGGACCGAGGAGGATAAAGGGAGGGATTTCCAAGAAAACCCGGACGGCCAGCGAAAGAGGAGACAAGCCGCGGAGGATACAGGTTCTCTTGTTTTACTCGTCTCTTACCGCCAACACCGAGAAGATTGCACGGGATTTTGCAGACACGTTGGACGAGTCTCTAAGACAAGGAGCGCCGGATGTCGGATTTGCCAAGCCCCAGGTCTTGGATCTGGCCGAAGTTGACTACGATGAATACTTCATAACGCCGCCGAAGATGGAAAACGAACAAGAAGCTGGGCCGTTGGATTTGTTCTACCTCTTCTTGCTACCGAGCTACAACATCGACAGCGTCAACGACAGCTTCTTGGAGCATCTCCGGGACACCCACCACGACTTCCGAATCGACACATCACCCCTGTCGCCTATTCTGGGGTACTCTGTGTTTGGGCTAGGAGACCGAGAGGGGTGGCCGACCGAGGAAGAAGGGTTCTGTTTCCAAGCCAAGGAACTCGATAAGTGGATGGCCAAGCTTACGGGCCGGAAGCGCGCGTTTCCCTTGGGCATGGGCGACTGGAAGAGGGATGGAAAGGAGAGGCTTTCGGAATGGCAAACTGGCGTTACCGAAACTCTCAAGCTTTTGGAGCAAACTGGAAGCCTTGGTGAGGGCGTCAAAGGTTCTGGAGACCCTATCGAAAGCGACGACGAAGATGTCGAGGACGATGGGGAAATGCTGTTTGATGAATCTTCAGACGCACCGGCCAAGACGAAGACTTCCGGTGACTTAGAAGACGTCGAGGATCTTGGGCGTATAATACAGCTTTCTGGGGCCGATAAGGGCACAAAGCAGGCGAGGGTGCCGATTGCTGTGGACTTCACGACGGAAACGAAATCGAAAACCCGAAAGACACCGCCTGTCGTTATAAAGGAGATGGTGCCGAAGAACTCGCCAACCTATGCCTCCCTCACCAAGCAGGGCTACTCGATTGTCGGATCCCACTCGGGAGTCAAGATTTGCCGCTGGACAAAATCGGCTCTCCGGGGTCGGGGGTCTTGCTACAAGTACTCCTTTTACGGCATCAACTCCCACCAATGCATGGAGACCACGCCTTCACTCTCCTGCTCGAATAAATGCGTCTTCTGTTGGCGGCACGGCACAAACCCCGTCGGGACAACCTGGCGATGGGTCGTCGATCCTCCCGAGCTCATCTTTGATGGCGTCAAGGAGGGCCACTACAAAAAGATCAAGATGATGCGTGGTGTTCCCGGCGTTCGCGCGGAACGGTTTGCTGAGGCTATGCGGATTCGGCACTGCGCCCTCTCGCTCGTAGGCGAGCCCATCTTCTACCCTCACATCAACGAGTTTCTCGCCATGCTCCACGCCGAGCGCATATCGTCCTTCCTGGTTTGCAACGCGCAACACCCGGATCAACTGGCTACTCTGAAGCATGTCACGCAACTCTACGTAAGTATCGACGCCTCGAATCGCGAGTCGCTCCGCCGTATAGACCGGCCGCTGCATCGCGATTTCTGGGAACGGTTTCAACGGTGTCTCGACATACTGCGCGAGCGCCGCTTCCGCCAACGCACTGTCTTCCGGCTCACCCTGGTGAAAGGGTTCAATGTTGAGGACGAGGTGACCGGATATGCAGACCTCGTAGAAAAGGGGCTGCCGTGCTTTGTCGAGGTCAAGGGCGTGACATACTGTGGTACTTCGACATCCAGCAACGCCGGACTCACCATGGCAAACGTCCCATTCTATCAGGAGGTCTGCGATTTCGTCGTGGCCCTCAATGACGAGCTGAACAGACGTGGCCTGGGCTACGGGATCGCCGCTGAGCACGCCCACAGCTGCTGCATCCTTCTGGCGAGCGAGAGGTTCAAGGTAGATGGGAAGTGGCATACACTGATCGACTATGACAAGTTCTTCGAGCTACTGGAGGCGAAAGGGCCAGACGGAGACTTTTCGCCGGAGGATTACATGGGACCAGCAACTCCTGAGTGGGCGACATGGGGCAACGGAGGGTTTGACCCGCGAGACCAGCGGGTGGATAGGAAAGGGAAGCCCATTGAGGCCTGAAGACATAGAATGCACATTTTGGAATAAAAGCGCATCACCCGTGCTTTGCGATCGTGTTCTAAAAGTCGTGTCATTAATGCAGAAGCAAGGCTCGCAAACCCGCCCCTAATGCCATTCGCCGATGTCCGTTTATGTACACTGTTCTTTACATCGCCCCAGTAACCATTCCACCAAGTCTACCATCCCAAACACAAAAAGCACATAATGTACAACGCAAGAACTCGGAACACAATCGTGCTGCTGTCGAGTTTCGCTTGAAAAGGGGGGTTTGTGGCCGAGCAGGGAGATTTTAAGGAGTAATCGGCTCACAGTGGCCGAGACACATCACATTCGAAGAAAGGGCGGCATCTCGTCAGGTTCTAGCCCAAATCGGAGGGTACCCGCGATACGCAGACTTCATCGCGATTCCCACCACGATTCCCTCCCACCTTAGTGACGAGATTTTTTGAAGCCTAGTCGAGACTGATAAGCACCTAGTCAAGACTGACACCGGCGGCCATGCCCATTTCGCGCATCAGCTCGGCGACGTCGGGTTGCCCGGGTGTGGTATAGCTGGTGGTGAGCTTGATGGTGCCGTCGTAGGCGATCATCTCGGCGAGGACGTCTAGGATGGGCTGGGAAGCAGTGTCAGCACGATTGCCCGGGCTAAAGGTGCGCCAGGAACACCTCTGGGTGTCGCTTACCTTGGACACGGTCTTGTCATAGATGTTGATCAGGTCATTGGGGGTGGGGTAGACCTTGAGGGCCTTGTAGAAGGCGAGAGCTGCGTCAACCACCTTGGAGGCTATTGATTGGGGCATTGGTTAGCTCCGTACAATCCATCTCACAGCAAATTTGATCTGAAGAGGGACTCACGATCGGCGCCCAGTTGCTCGCCGGCCTGAACCTGTTCGAGGAAGTATGACTCCTTCTCGTCCGACGACACGGGGAAGCCCTCGTCCTTAGCCTCGTCTACCAGCTTCTTGATGTATTGCCTCTGCGCTTGGTGTTGCGCCTCGGCCTGCTCCTTGCTCACTCGGGCCTGCTTCTTCTCGTTGCGCCGGAGCTGTCGCCGGAAGTTGGGGTCGGTGCGGCGGCGGTAGTCAAAGTATACTGCGTACGCTGGAAGGAAATGTTAGCCGCAAAGGACAAAGTTTCACCGGCGGCGACGAGGTTTCTTTGCACCCACCTAGCGCACCAGTGGCCACGGCCGCGATGGCTGCGGTCACAATGGTGGTTGTTGACTGTTGCGACATCTTGGCGGCTGTTCTGTCTCACTGGATCAAAGTACTATCGAATATTCGACGGAGGGACCGAAAGAAACTCCTCAAAGGACTATTCAAAGGGACAAGAACTGTGGCCGTTCGGGATGCTGGGAGCGAAGAAGCTGGCAGATGAAGTCGCGGCTTTCACACTCGACCATCGGATCTTGGGCAAGCCTCGTCAATTTTTTGTTGCCGGCCGATTGGAAAGCTGCAATGACGCTAAGTCCGCACAGACCAGGCGGCTTACAGGCCCCACCCCGGTTGTGCGTGCAGCAGCTGTCTTCCCGAGCCAAGGCCAATCCGAGACGACGTGTCGGTGCACGTCTGAAGCCGTCTCTGCAACTTCCATCTGCAAACCGACAACGATCTCGAGACACTGCCCAGTGCAGTGCTGTTGTCCACGAGCGCCCTGTTCCTGTGCAGCTGCGGCGCATTTATCAGTGAATCAATCGCATTGGCCGAGACCGAGACCGAGACGCCGCCATGTCTGAGGAGCGATCCAAGATCTCTCTCCGCAGCGGAGGAAAGAGAAAGGGCCGGCCCACCATCAGCGCACCCCGTCAGATCTCGGGACCGATTCCTCAAGATGATGCCGGTGTGCGAGGGCCCGCGAGCCGGCCGGCTCCCGCTGATGGGGCTCCACGTTCGCGGCCGCGACCACCGCCGCAGAGCAGTGCCAAGGTGAGACTTCGGGTCGCTATTCACATCGCAACGGCAACTGACATAGCTGTTTGTCATATAGACCTCAGACCTAGTCAAGCGACGCTATTCGACGCGCTTCAATAACCTGCCCAAGAACTTCGATCCGACGGCGGAGCCTATGCCGTCGCTGCAAAACATCGACAGGTACGAGTCGCAGAATCGACCTCCGCCGCGCTCCAGAGGGGGGAGCAGTGGAGGAGCAGCCCCCCAGGTGGACGTGAGAGCCCTAAGGGATCCCAAACTCTCGGCTGAGCAATGTACGTATCCCCGGTTCCCCGGTTGTTCAATGACAAGTACTAAACGGATAAGATGTTGCCGAGGTCCTAAGCGATGCGACCGAGGACCAGATTCGCGAGTATGAAGAGTCCCTGAGAGGACTGAAGGCCCGCGCGGAGAGCGACCTTCAGCAAAACGTGTACCAGAACCGCACCCAGTTCATCAAGATCAGCAAAGAGGCGGAGAAGCTCAAGGGCGAGATGCGCACGCTGCGTAACCTCATGGCCGAGTTGAAGACGAACACGACAGCCTTGCGATCTAGCTCAACCGGTGCCGAGTCGTCAGGCATGAATGGGGAATTCTCAATGGGACTCAGCAAAAGAGATAAGCGCAGCTCGGTCGCGGATCGAACTGCGCTTTGGAGTTCGCAGATGCAAGCACTCTACAAGAATGTCGAGGGATCCCAAAAGTTTCTGCCCAACTCCCAGGGCCGCCACGTTGTCCAGAACGCTGGCCAGTGGATCGAGCTGGACAACGCGACCTACAAGTCAAGAAGGTCGATGCAGATCTTCCTCTTAAATGACCACCTCTTGGTTGCTTCGCGAAAGAAGCGCAAGAATGATGCGCCCAACACGCCGAACGACCGAGGGCCGCTAACAAAACTGGTCGCGGACCGGTGCTGGCATCTCCTGGATGTAGAGGTTGTTGACATGGCCGGAACGGGCGACTCGTCCAGCGGGAGGAACAAGCTCGCCGACGCCATCATGGTACGAGGCGGCGGGCAGAACGAGTCGTTCATCTACCGGACAGAGAAGCCCGAGGATGCGGAGAAGCCTGCCCTCATTCTCAACATTCGCAAGACGGTTGAGGAGCTGCGCAGGAATCTCCAGTCGGAGCGCGAGGCCACGAACAAGGCCAAGGAGACTATCAACTACTTCGCATCCCGCGACCCTGGTCTCCTCCAAAAAGCGGAACTCCTGGAGACACTTTCGGACATCAAAGACATGCTCATTGAGGTTGATGGCAAGCAGCAGAATCTGCGGTGGGTTGAGGGGCAGATGGACGAGCTCGACATCAACATTGCGCTGCAGCAGATCGAGCCGGCCGTCGCCCGAATTCAAAAGCTCAAGAGCTTGGCGGTTAGCCTCAAAAACAACGTCATCGCTCAGGACTTCATCTCGTTCAAGGTAGACGAGAGGTGCACGAAGCTAGCGGCGTTAGTGGTACGGGAGCTGGTCCAGACGCATAACGACCAGAAGAAGACGATTCGCAACGTCAACTGGTTGGAGCGACTGGGCTTTCAGGACCGGGCTCGCGAGACCTACCTCGAGGCCCGGAGCGAGACCATCCAGAAGCGGTGCAGGTGAGTTTTTGGATTACATGCTCGGGCAAACGGCTAACCCGGTGCTAGGCAATGCATTTTCCAGGGCGATTTGCACCTGTACATCTGGGAGATCTCGTTTGTGTACTTCACCATCATCCGGAACACGATCGGCTGCTTCCAGGCGTGCTTTCCGGTTTCCATGATGAGCGCGTGCGTCAAGTGGGCTAAAGAAGAGGTGGACTCGTTCAACACAATCCTCGCGAGACAGCTCAGCAGTACCGAGGAGGGTGGCGAGGTATGGACACAGTGTATGGACAGGGCGCGGGAGCACGCAAAGATGCTGTCCGAGGTCGGGCTTGACTTCCGGAATCAAGTGGGCAAGAACATGGCTACAGCAAACGGCACGGGCGATGGTCCGGTTGGCCTGGGGTTGTCTTAAGCGGTGGATATGTAGATAAAATATACAATGGAAATGGAAGGCGTGTTTGTGTACCGACGTCGGTATGTACTGTGTAAAGCTTGAAAAGGGGGAGCGGGGCAAGCTCTGAGAAGCTAGGACCTTCCAGCCCGCCGCAGCGTCGCATGGATGCCTCAGCTGCTTGGGCAATCGCATCAGCGACCAGTCCACTTTCAGCAAGGGCCGCTGTAATTTCACGAACCCATGAAATGCTTGCACGCTCTTTCCCCTCCTCACACATCACCGCAACGAGAAAGCCCGTATCATAGAATCCGACCAAGGCAAGCCTGCAGGCCTCGCAGCTTCTTGCTCCATACCCGTCGCTCGTCGCAAAACCCATCTCGACCCCGAACCTTCCTGCCCAATAGTGAGCCTGTTCCGCGACGCACTGTCCCGACCACCGCCCGCCTGCCCAATTTTGAAGAGTGGGAAGCCGCGGCGCGCCCAAGAGAAAAGCATCAACGTCATTCCCAACCAGCCTCACCACCGGCCACCTTCGCCGGCGCTCGACTTGCACTCTCGTACGCACGGAACCGCGACTCGACACCAAGTCCTTAGTCCAAGAGATTTGCAATTATGGATACGAATATGGAGGACGTCGGGCGCGCCCCCACAGATCTCCCGGCCGTGACGCTGGAGCCGGCGACAATCCCGACGCTCGACGGCTGGATCGAGAGCCTCATGGAGTGCAAACAGCTGGCCGAGGTGGACGTCCAGAGGCTTTGCGAGAAGGTTTGTCGTCCCCATGGACCGCGCGAGCTGCTGCCGTCGAAGCAGCGGTGACCCCGCCTCCCAACGCGGGGGTCGCGTGCGCCCGCAACGACGAGGTCTTGTTGACACGGGCATGGCATCTAGGCACGCGAAGTTCTCCAACTAGAGTCCAACGTACAGCACGTGGTACGTATCCACGCCGAGGAGTCGCTCCTGTGGCTTGCTGACAAGCACGCAGAAATGCCCTGTGACCGTTTGCGGCGACATCCACGGCCAGTTCCATGACCTGATGGAGCTGTTCAAGATTGGCGGGTCGAATCCGGATACCAACTATCTCTTCATGGGTATGCTTCTTCCGGAGACGCAAGAGGGTGGGTTCTGACGGTGTCTGGCGGTGTAGGGGATTATGTCGACCGCGGCTACTACTCAGTCGAGACGGTGACGCTGCTTGTGGCGCTCAAGATTCGATACCCCAGCCGGATCACGATCCTGCGAGGAAACCACGAGTCGCGTCAAATCACACAAGTCTATGGATTCTATGACGAGTGTCTACGGAAGTACGGCAACGCTAATGTGTGGAAATACTTCACGGACCTGTTCGACTTCCTCCCACTCACCGCCCTCATTGACAACCAGATTTTCTGCCTCCACGGGGGCTTGTCGCCTAGTATCGACACACTAGACAATATCAGGGCGCTGGACAGAATTCAGGAGGTGCCGCACGAGGGCCCTATGTGCGATCTGTTGTGGTCGGACCCCGATGACCGCTGCGGCTGGGGTATCTCCCCCCGCGGCGCCGGGTATACGTTTGGCCAGGACATTTCGGAAGCATTCAACCACAACAACGGTCTCACACTGATTGCCCGGGCGCACCAATTGGTCATGGAAGGGTACAATTGGTCTCAGGATCGGAATGTCGTGACGATATTTTCTGGTATGCTTCCCGGCACATGATGGGAACGAGTCTAACTTGGCGCAGCACCGAACTATTGTTACCGCTGCGGTAACCAAGCCGCCATCATGGAGATAGACGAGCATCTCAAATACACCTTGTGGGTATCTGTCACTGGGTTTAGAGTGTTGCTAACCGGCCTAGCTTGCAATTTGATCCTTGCCCAAGAGCCGGCGAACCCATGGTGTCTCGCCGTAAGAATACTTCCGTTGTCCGCACCGTGAACATGGCTAACCGGCTTAGGTACACCTGATTACTTCCTCTAGAGGGAAGATCTGGGGAGTGGGAGTTTACATCAACTGGTCGACCCGATTGTCGACTCGTCAATGGTTCTTAGTCTTACGTTTAGGAACCATGAAGCAGACATTGTATCGATCAGGAACTTTCTCATGTCCCTATTAGCGCAGCCCGCTCACTCAGCATTGCGTAGTATCTGGCCGTCTACCGACGCTGAGACGCCGAGCGTGGCGGGCGATGGACGACGAGGGATAGTTAGCGAGCGAATAGAGTTTTTCCAGCGATTGATGTTCATTCATGGGTGCAGGTGATGTCGACCGGTGCGGATTGGCAAGTCGCAGGCTAGTACAAGCCTCTGGTGTGTATTCCCTGTGTCGTCGCATATGATGGTTTACTGTTGAAATTTCTTCGTTGCGTGTTGTTCTGGTGTTTCAAAAAAGGGGGGCAAACAACGAGATAACAGTCCCCCTTCTTTCGGTGCGGTGTTGTTTCCGAGTCTGTCGGTGAACCTAATGTTCTTTTAGTCTGTCCAATGCAATCAAATACCATCCCAAGTGGGCTGGTGAACGATATCTTAGCTGCTGATGCCATCAGAGCAGAGGACCGCTTGAGTCTGAGACTTTAGTTGACAGGCGTAAGTTGGTCTGCTTAGGTCTCTCCCATACTTGTCCACAGACTGATGACAACCCGGCAACTAGTCCAGAATGGATCACCCAAAACAAGCTGAGAGGGATATGACACCGTCTGACGGGCTCAGCTCGGGCTGGTCGGACAGTTGTCAAGGCCGCGGAGGGGGGCAACAGAGGCACTGTTCTGCATGTCCTCTGCATTGGCACCAGTTCGGTGCCCTCACTCTTCCGCTGCCTCGTTGGCTTCATGACGTTGACGCTGCATGTTTACAAACTGGCGTCCCGTTGGCGTGCTTGCCACTGTCCGTCGAGTCCAGTCCGTCGTCATGGTTTCGCTTTCTAACCAAGCGTCGAGGGAGCAACGACTGTCGGGACTTGACCAGGTCTGGTCTTCCGTTCACTCGTTTTCTCTGACTCCTGCTTGTCTTTTCTATACATAACTGTCATTATTTCCCTTAGGTCAAGGGGCTCGGGTGGTAGAGCGTAGCCTGGATCCAACACACCGGAATGTCCAACTACACGGCGCCGACTGCTCCGACGAGTAGTCCGGCGGCGCCCTTACCCACCACCCCAGCGGTATTTGGTCTTCCTCTTTTTTTCTGTCACTGGATATGCTAACATCATGAGACAAGGTAACCCAAGATGGGCCGCCCTACGCGCCCCAGACAGCCCAACCAGGCGGCCTGCCTACCACAAACCTCGACATCCCCATCTGCGCCGTGCTGCTTTCCCTGTTCGCCCTCGGCGCCGCCACCCACATGGCCATCTTCCAGCTCAACCGGCGGCACAACTACAAGTTTCTATTTTCGGGCCTGCTGTTCGGCTTCTGCATGGCGCGCATCATGGCGCTGACGATGCGCATCGTGTGGGCCACGCAGCCGACAAACGTGCGCGTCGCCATCGCGGCGCAGATCTTCACGGCCGCCGGCGTCCTGCTGCTGTTCCTGACGAACCTCGTCTTCGCGCAGCGCATCATCCGCGCGTGCCACCCGCTCTTCGGCTGGCACCGCGCCGTCACGCTGCTCTTCCGGGGGATGTTCGCGAGCGTCGCCGTCGTGCTGATCATGGTCGTCACCGTCAGCGTGGACATGTTCTTCACGCGGGACGCCGGCGCCCGGGCGGCGGGGCGCAAGATCCAGGGCGTGTGCGCGACGTACCTGGCCGTGCTCGCGGCGCTGCCGATCCCGCTGGTTTTTTTCGCGGCCGTCATTCCCAAGCGCACGCATATCGACCGGTTCGGCGAGGGACATCTGCGCACCAAGTTCGCGCTGCTCGTGCTCACCACGTTCCTGCTGGGCGCCGGCGCCGTCTTCCGCGCCGGCGTGGCGCTCGCGCCCCAGCGGCCGAGGAACGAGCCGGCGTGGTGGCATGCCAAGGCGGCGTACTATGTCTTCAACTACGGGGTCGAGCTGGTCGTCGTGTACACGTACGCGCTGTCGCGGTTCGATCGGCGGTTCCACGTGCCCGATGGCAGCTCGGCGCCGGGACATTATTCCTGTGCCGAGTTTGGGGAGTCGGCGGCCGCCGTGGCTTCGGCTGTCGCGGTCTTTGAGAAGAAGCATCTGCCGGATACGCATCATCAGAGGCTGTCGAGCTCGGCGCATAGTCAGCAGGGGCGTTTTCATCCACAAGGGCCGCCGCCGTCGGGTTCTGGATCGGGGTCGGGCTCGGGCTCGGGGTCGGGACAGGGTTCGATGGTCAAGAGGAATCCGACTTGGGCGGGGAATGGGCTTCTCTCGGTGCCGGGGCGGAGTGTGCCCTCTGACCGGCGGAGTCTGCGGAGTGCGCGGAGCATGGGGAGCGCGCGGGAGAGGGAGCGGTTTGGGATCCTCAGGGGCGGGCGGGGCGAGGCGACGGGGAGTGATGCGCCGGTTGGGTCTGGGAGGGCGGAGGAGGATTCGGAGTGGATGGCGAGAGCTATGGTATGTTTTGTTTTGCCCATGAGATATACTGGGGGATGCTGACCTTGATTAGCGGGAGTTGTACGGTGATGAGGCAACCTCGGAGCCCAGGGCCTCGTATCAGAAGTGATCGGTGTGTTGGCATCAAGATCGCTCCCGTTGGCAACGGTTGGCATGGTACGGAGTGCTGTATGACTTCATGTCTGGGCCGACCGCGGTCCTTCTGGATCCCCCAAGAGACGGCGTTGGCAAGTAATATCTGTGAGGCCTAGCTTTAAGGGCTGGCTCAGCGGTCGGTATCCTCGGAAACTCGTTGGTGGTCCCTATGGATGCCGCAGTTTGGTCATCCAGCGTTCCGGGCATCGTGGTTAATATCTATAATCTGGGGGGTTTCCTTTGTTGAGCATCATGGTCTGTGGCAGGCATGTATAGCCATGTATAATATAGGAGATAGAGCGAGGTAATCAAGGAGTTACGGGTAACGGAAAGGAAATGGAAACCCATGACGACGAGAGGCGGCATCCTGCTCAAGCATATATGTCCGTTGTTGCCTTCATCGATAACGTCCTTATTACCGCCCCGCTGGAACGCTTGAATGGAAGGATTTCACCCACAATGGGTTCATGACAAAACGAGGCAAAAGAAAGTCGGGCTGTTGGTTTCGTCTTGAGCCCCTTTTCCAAACCCTCCCGTGCTTCCCATGCGGTTATCAATTCGAATTGAAATCTAGGTATGAGGCAAGCTCTATCAGTTTGTGTTGATGATTCATCCGTTATTATAAGCTGGCCCTTTATCCCACGATACTCGACTGTAAGCCAGGAATTCTCTAACGGAAAAATTCCAACACAGACAATGGAAACTGGGAGAGGCATCCGAGAAACCCAATTTTGCCTCTTATAATACGCCCATATCCGGAGTAGTCCACCATTCCCTGAGGCAACAAGTAGTAACACACGGCTTGTATGCTCCCAGATACCGTGTCTGGATTGAAACGGCCCTGAAGAACGCCTCCACCCACATCTGCTGAGAACTAGGACAACTGTGTCCTCCTGAAGGAGGCAAGAATAGTGCCGGGACAGAAGATCGAGCCTAACCAGACCTCTCACCTCTACCTAACTGGTCTATACAGTGGATTCCGCTTCCGAATCCATACCTCATCATCCCCAGCCTGAACCGCCCCAGCACGCACCCCTCAACAAAAAAGTCATGTCTTAACCTTTGCTCTGCCCCTACCAACACCACCAACCTCTCTCCCGCCCACCAGTGGAAGACCAACAATATCCCCTCCCCCTGTCCCACCTCCCCCGTCCAATACTAGTCCACGGCCTACCATGATCGAACTGCCCTCCCTCTCCCCTACACCTTCTTTACCCAGCATTCTCCATTTCACACCATCACTCCACATCCACACCTATACTCAGCCTACTCAAATACTCACCCAGGTAGAAAGCCACCGATAAACCTCACTTTCCCAAGAAAAACGAGGACTAACCCATCCCAGCCCAGCAAACACAACCCGCGCATCAACGCCCAGAGGATTTAACCTCTGGTCCCGTGCGTAGATCCGGGCGATCATGTCATGGATTCCGCGTCCGTGTGTCGACAAAGCCGTTGTATGTGCCCTCCCTCTCTTTCATCTCTCGGGATATGGGGCACCTAAAAAAATCCCCTGTTGAAACTCGAACGACCTCGGATATGTGTTATCGGGGCGGAATATCTAGATAGGGTCGCATCGCGTTTTGTTGTACCAACTGTGAACTCCGACGAACACCCAACAAGAAAGAATCATATTTCTTGAACTCTTCAAATCATAGCCCTTTTAAGATCCGGGATAGAGAGGAATTCCAAAATCTTATCTGTCATTGAGAGGAATCCCCGGTGCTTGTGTGCTTGTGTGCTTGTTAGATCGCTATCGACATCCATGCGGCTGAAACAGAGTGCGGGAGAGCGGGTGTGAACCCCCTGCCCCTGACCACACAACTACACCACATATACCCGGTACGACCTATATCACCCCCTACCTCTCTGTCTCTACACTCTCTCGCTCCCATTCCCGTCTTCGGTAATCTAGACCACGTCCTGCGCGGAGACCTCGCTGATCGCCGCGGCATGTTGCGCCGGATAGCCCATCGCGGGGTATGCTCATGCGATGCCCCAACACTGGACAAGAGTCACATAGTCGGTTCCCAACTATAGCACTCGCAGAACTGTGTAGACCGGGACGTCGGCTTGCCAAGACCACGGCATGGCTTCCCCAGATTCGCATCCCGATTCAGATCAAGCGGATCAGAGTCTGCCCTCGCATTGTCGGCCATCATCCGCCCTTCGCTTGCACCACCGTTGGCTGTCAACCCGTAGTCCAAGCCCAAATATTCCGAATCTACCGACTGGAAGCCATCTTTGTTCGCGCCCTCGGCTGCGTTCGCTACCTGGGAAAAGCAGTATTTGGAAGACGCCGCACCTGTCAAATGGACATATATGCCGGGACATGCCAATCCCCCACATTCCAGCGTCACCTCTCGACACTCATTGGGTAGAGTATACAGCCGTGCTCAGACCACTTGCGCCTCCTCCGCTCTGTACTTGTACGAGTACGGATGCTAGAGGTCATTGCGGGAGCAGGCGGTAACCGGGCATCTGTGCGGGTGTGTGGGTGATTTTGCCGCGACCCCTCTGCGACATCGAGCCGACTCCACGGTTCCAGCGTCCTCGCCGCCGCCGGGGAGCAGCAATACCTCATCGTGGGGTGTGGTGGAGGCAAACTGGCTGGACAACAAGGGATCCCGCTTTTGTGCCACTTGGCTGGAGATGCTGCATGAATACCCTTCCGACTTCCCAAGCTCACCACGCTCACCGAGAACCTAAGCACTTCATCTGAACGCGGTGACCATCTGAACATCTTCTAAGCATCAGCTTCAGCTGTTCCTCCAAGCTCTGGGCCAGTCAGATGCGAATTAGGTGAGCTTCACCACTCGGTGGCTCCCCTAGGATCGTCTGGTATGAGGCTGTGGTGGTCAGCTCAACGCCTCTGATCTGCATCGCAAGAACTCTCGCAAAACTGAACAGACTGCGGGGAAACACCCACCCGCACCCACCTTGGACGAACACCAGCAAATCGCCGCCATCCATGATGCACAACAACGGTCTGAGCGGGCCATTGCGTGCAGTGCGGTGACGCACAGCGACCAGAATGCTCGATTGGGAATGCCCCCAAAAGTTGGAGAACGAAAAGGTTGGAGTCGGCGGTGGCGAGGGTGGCATGCCGTCGGTTCGGCAATCGGGAGCTGGTCCAGAATCCAGATGACGACAATTTGCGGTTGAGCCGTTGGCTCATCTGGCGGCTGCGACAATCCCACTGCCGCGATTCCAAGAATAGCTGGTATCATTGGGGCGGCTGACCGACCACATCATCTTCCGGCTGCCATCCTGTCCGACATAGCGACGCGTCGCGCGCTCCCTGGGCCACTCACCGTGCTGCTCGCGCACCGCGGGCGCCTAATTAGATTGGTCGTGCGCCCGCGTTGCTTCTTTTCCTGGCGTCCAAGGCCATCTCCATCCCGCTCTTGCAGTCTGCTGCCGGGCGGTCTCCAAGATGCCATTCTGCGCGTGGGAGTCAAAAAAAGAACGGAGCGTGCCAGTGCCGGCTTCGACCGCTTCTGCGAGAATGTCTTGGGAGAACAAGAGATTGTCCGAGTGTCCACTATCGCTGAAGAAGTCCTGGGAAGTGTGTGATGTTTCCGCAGTGGACCGTGACGGGTTCGTTGTCGCGGGGCAGCGGCGGGGAGAGGCCCTGCTGCCACTTTTTGTCTCATAAATTTCCGGCGACCAATAATTGGGACGGCCGCCTGTTCGAAACGGGTCGGCCCTGGAATCCACTTTGCGCGAGGTTTCGTGCAGCACTTCCTGAGCCAATGAGAGCCTTCTTTGTCTCTTCGACCGAATCCTGGCCTGGAATCTGCAGATGCAAGTGCAGTCACGGCGAAACCTGCTGAAGCGATATTCGTTTGTCGTGGATAGAGACAAGATGACAGGCTTTTGACGAGTGCAAAGCCGCAGAGCCTTACCATGGCCGAACAAGCCTAGGGCTCAACCAGACGTTTGGTTTCTCGGCTGTTGCTCAGAACACGCCAACAATCCCTGGTGTTTTCGGGATTTATGAAGCTTCAACACAAGCCACACATCCGAGCACCGCCCAGATCTCCGGACGGTGCATCTCGCCGAGTCTTGTTGACAGACAACAACTGGGCAGAGGCCGCAAAGTGGCTCATACGTATATCCGGTAGCCATCCTCTTCATAAACTAGCCTTTATCGTGGGATGCCGTCCCTCCAAATTTGCTGGAAGCCCTCCCCCAGAAAGGGGGACGCCAGCCCGGCATCGCAGGACCGCATTACCATGATCTGCCAAACCCAGAACGATATCGCAATGCATTCCGGCTTAGCAGACACTGCCGAGAGATCAGGGGACTCTTAGCACCGGGCACCGTATCCTCTCTCTCCCGCAAGCGCCGGCTTTCAGCCAGATTCGCAACTCGAGATTCTGTAATGTCGCTGCTCAACGACTTGTTTTCTTCGGACTGCTCGCGAAGTGCACGTCCTTGAATTAACCGCAAAAACGGACGACAAGGGTCGTGGGCTTCCCCTTGACATGGGTGGTCTAGTCCTCATAGGGTAGGAGGCGTCCAGGGACCTTAATCTCAAGCGAAATTGGATCTGGCTCTTGCACGAAATCCACAGCTTCCCGCCTTCCAGTTCACTTTCTCGACTCTCTCGACCTCTTCACCTTCTTTCTTCCCGTCCCTCGCGGAGCCGTGATATCTCCCGTCGCCCTTCACGGTGCACCGTCCACCCCCTTCGACACTCTTTGGTTTCTTCCCCTCGTTTGTGCCGCTCTTTTCGCCTACCGACCCGATTCACCCACCCTCTGCTTCCGAGTTGTAAATTCTCTCCCGTCCGTGTTCCTGCACCCGCAACGCTTGTGCACCTGCAGTGGCCAAATCGCGTTTGGTTCCTCGCAGTAGCCGTGTTGAACCTGCACACCCACCCAACCACCTCGATCTTCGCTGCCCCCCCTCTGTCGAGGTGTCTGCTGCCCTCCACTACAACCCGCAGCTGCATTAATCCAGGAAGACCGACAAGAGAGACCTGGAGCCGCTCCGTGCCTCCCCCAAGCTGCTCCCGCTCCTTCTCGCATATATGCTGCGGGTCCCGACCCCGACTTTTTTCTCACAGGGCAGCGCACCAACCTCAGCTTGCTGCCGGCCGTAATCGCGACCCAAAACAAAGTCTGCCAGGCCTGACCATCATCGACCGAGAGTTCCGGTTAGCCAATCCGACGCGCACGAATCGAGAGCCCTCCGTGGAAGCCGCAACTAGGAAAGCGACGCCTGCTTCCTACCTGCTGTGCTCGACAACCTTCCGACTCAACCGCGCGCATTGGGACGATGAGTGAGAGGATCTGAGGACAGTCATGAATCCGGAATCACGGTGACACTACCATCATTGACGACGAACTGTTCGACGCCCAACCGCACTGGAGGATCCAAACTGGCGACCTATCAGCACCCAGTCGGCATGGACGCGCCAATTGGTCGACGGACGTCGGGGAGGAGGAGGGGACCTCGTCGACCGGGAAGCAAAGCGATTCTGCTCTCGCTGTTATCGACATCACCAGCGGCAATGGCCGCTTGCATACCGCTTCGGGGCTCCAAAGCGTGTAATGCCTTCCAGTCGGCATCAGTGTCGACCGACCCTTTCGTCGTCGGACTATTGTATGTTCACTTTGTCCGGCTTGATCCGGACCTGTTGTACTGACACCGCCTAGTCCTTTTCTTCAATTCGTATCGGACGTCAAGAGTTTTGACGACCGATTACAACTTCATGTACAAACCAACTACGTCCAGGAGAAGTATGTTTGCGCGCTTTTGGTCTCCAACGCCGTTCTAACAATTCGCAGATACCAAACGCTCCTCGGATGCGGAGGCATCAGCCTTACCAATACCAGTGATCTGTACGCACGGTATACAACCACCGTAATATGTAATGCTATTATCCAGAACTCCATCGACAGCTGCAAACTGGCGCCGGCAAACTCGCGACCAGTCTGCGCAGACACATGCGTACGTGCTATGGCCCCTTCGCCGGTGTTGCCGCTAACAGTCAACAGGCCCAATTTGCCGAGAGCGAATTCTACGTCATTAATGATAACCAGCTGTGCTCCAGTCCAAGTAACAACGCCTTGACCCAGATCAGGGCCGACTTTACGACGTGTGCGCTGCCTGCGGATTCATTGTCTAGTGCCCAGTGTATCCCAGGCGTCGCCAACGAGCCTGAGAATTGCGGATATGGCAACAGCACGATCGGATTGTGCTCGTATTGCGCCTCTGGAGGTATCAACTCTACCGACACGTGCTGCTACAGCTCCAAGGCTGAAACGCGATGTGCCGGCGTGGTCCTCCCATCGATCACACCGACCATGACCTTCACGACCACTCTTCCGACTGCAACTTCTTCATCGACCGGAGTTCCTGTGGCAGATGGCGGTAGTGGTGTGAGCGGAGGCAAAATTGCCGGGGCTGTCATCGGTGGTGTTGCGGGCCTCGCGCTCATTGCCGCACTCATCTGGCTCCTGCTTCGGCACCGCCGCAACCGTACGGGAAGCCAGAGTGGGAGCATATTCAACCAGCCATCGCCCAGCAGGAAAGGTGTTCTTCCACCGCAGGGAATGACCCAGAGCAACGTTTCGCCAGGATATGAGGTCCTCCCGGGTGGGAGGATAGCGCGGATGTCTGCTCTCGAGGGGCATTCTGGAGATGCTCCCTCGCATCACGGAATACGCGACATGGGCGGAGCTGCTGCTGTTGCGGCGACGGCTGCCTACGCAGGCAGAGGAAGGAGGCAGGGTGACGACCACTCATCCTCCGATGGGTTTGGCGATAGTCCCGAATCAGATCGCGGAGCGCCTGGTGTTTTGCGCCCGCCCCCTACGACGCTACGAAGAAACGGCTCGCTCTCGAGCAGTTCTGCCCTGGGAGGCGAGGACCCGCAATCCCCTACTAGCGCTGGAGGGATGTCGTCGCCCCAAGGAATGGCGAGCCAGCAGTCAGAGCAGCTGCCATTCTTCAAGGATTACTACTCTCAGGATGACATCCATCCTGGGGACCGTGTTGCTGTGCTTTGGGCTTACCAGCCGCGTGCGGCTGATGAGTTCACGCTGGAGCGCGGAGACATGCTCAAAGTGGTGGGCATCTGGGATGACGGATGGGCAACTGGTATCTTGGTGGATGAGCGGGCAGAGGAGTGGGAAGCACGTCGGCAAGCCCAACGCGATAGCGGAGTCTCCAACACATCGGGGCGGATGCGTGACACGTCACCACCCGTGAGTGGTGAGATCAAGGCGTTCCCATTGGTGTGTGTCTGCCTCCCAGAGCATTGGAGGAAGACGATCGAAGGCGATGGGTCAACCGAGACGGGGTCAAGCGCTCACCAGATGACAACGACCACGGGGTCTTGAGGTTAGCTCATGTTTACGACGCAATACTCCTTCCTTTATTACTCTTGAATAATGTCTCGATGAAAGCCTGTCGGCTCGGCATTGGTTTCGGCGTTCGGTACACACGACATGTTACTCCCCGGCGAGCATTCTGCCTGCTGATTTTCCCTGCATCCGGGCTTCGTCTCGGTCACAAGACGCGGCCCTGGGCTCAGCACTTTTTTACCTTTCAATTTCTCGGTGATCATGGCTCTCGTTATCCTGCGCATAGACTCCCGCAAACAGAGCAGCAGTTACGAACAAACTCGAGACAGCAGCGATACCACTGCTTGGGTTAGATGCGGTGTTGGGCTACAGACGGCGGGGTAGAGATGGATAGGACGGGGAAAGCCGGCCTGACGGTAGGAATGTCGACGATGCGCCCTCCGGTTCGATTCACGATTGTTCTATATACCCGGTTGTTGACCAAAATTGGTGTTTGGGCGGAGTTTAGGAGGGCGCATGTTGTGTAATTGGACCTGATGGCGGCTTGGAGCAGATTTGTTGTCGGTGGCCGGGAAGTGATGGTGGGCTGGATTATGCGTGTATAGCTAGCCCAGACGTTCTGCGAGCATCCCTTGGAATACCAGAGGCGCTCACGTTTACTTTACCTGACTGCGCAAGTGTACGAAACTCCGTGCATGTGGTGGATTTTGTCAGTAGAGGTGCTGGTGTTCCGAAGATCCAGCTGGTAGTGTAGACGTGGTTTACCCCCTGTAACCCCAGCTCTTCGTAACAGTTGAGACGGGGTTAGACCCAAAATGTATGTAAACACCTGTTTCTGTACGACTGTTTTCTTTGACTCGTTTTGTGTACCTTAGGTTCCACAAGGCTGAGAATCCGGAGACTTGATGGTGGGGGCGGAGCTCAGCGGGACGCGGCTCCCGCTTATCTTATCGCGTGGCAGCTGATTGGGTTCGGGTGCCGTCAGGTCGACCTCCTGCCAGCAGCTGTTGACTTGCACTCATCACCGGTGCCTGCCTGTCTGATCTGCCCGCCACCACCTGTCGCATCGTGGCATCGCATGCATCGAGGAACTCACTAGGAAGGCGGGAGCTCTATACGGAACCCACTTCGCTCCAGTACTTTCCCCGCCACCGAACGTCGAAGCCAGCCGGCGACTTCCAATCAAGCCGGCGAGCTTCAAGATGTCCCACGGCTTACTCTACTTTCGGTAGCTTAGGTGCCGGCCGATCTTGACTCAACATCTTGCCATCTTGACGACTCGACGCGACCATGGGCCAGGGGTTCTCGCTGACGGCGCCCCCGCCCGGGGCTGCCGGGATCGATGTCCCTGAGCTCGCCGACCTGGTCTACGAGAAGTCGATGGGCACGGCGCGCTTCATGAAGACCATCCGCGCCCGCCACCAGGACGGAGTGGTGCTCGTAAAGGTGCTCATAAAGCCGTACCAGATGTCGCTGGATAAATACAAGCAGGCCATCATCCGTAAGTTTGTCATATAGGCCGATAACGACGGCCCAGAGCTGACGTGGCATGCCAGGTGAGCGACGAGCTCTTGCCGATGTCCCCAATGCTCTGCCCTACCAACGAGCCATCGAAACCGAGACGAACGGGTATTTGGTCCGACAGTTTTGCTATAACTCGCTCTATGACCGTCTTAGTACGCGACCGTTCCTCGAGGACATCGAGAAAAAGTGGCTTGCTTTTCAGCTGCTCTGCGCCCTGCGCGACTGCCACAGCAAAGATATATATCATGGAGATATCAAGACGGAGAATACCCTCGTGACGTCGTGGAACTGGTTATACCTGTCCGACTTCTCCTCGTCGTTCAAGCGGGTCATGCTGCCCGAAGACAACCCGGCCGACTTTTCTTATTACTTTGATACATCCGGCCGGAGAACATGTTATCTGGCGCCCGAGAGATTTCTTCCACCCGGCGAGGAGGCCGATCCGGACGCAAAAGTGACGTGGGCTATGGATGTCTTCAGTGCTGGCTGCGTCATTGCAGAGTTGTTCCTCGAGGCGCCCATCTTCAGCCTGAGCCAGCTGTACAAGTACCGCCGGGGCGAATACGACCCGAACATATCCCATCTGAGCAGGATCCCGGACAGGGAGCTGCGAGAAATGATTGCTCACATGATCCAGCTGGATCCCCAAAAGCGGTACTCGGCCGAGGAATACCTAGAGTTCTGGAAAGGCAAAGTGTTTCCTGCATACTTTTACAACTTTCTACACCAATACATGGAACTCATCACGAACCCATCACCCCACCGATACGCGGGTCCCGGCTCGGCCAAGACGCTCGGCGAGGCCGACAAGAGGATCGAGCGCGTATGGCGAGAGTTTGACAAGATCAGCTACTTTCTCGGCTACCAGGACGATAAACTGCAGCCCCTGGAGGCTCAGCCAGCCCCAAGATTGGGACTCCGATACTACCCACTCCGGCTCAACATTCCAAACAACCAGCACTATGTGTCGACTATGGACAAGCCCCGATCCACGGATGACGGCACCCTGATCTTCTTGACTCTGATTGTGTCATCAATCCGCAATGCGGCTCGGGCTGCCACGAAAATCCAGGCCTGTGATATCATGCTGGCCTTCTCGGAGCGCTTGACGGATGAAGCCAAGTTGGATCGGGTCCTACCCTATCTCATGGTCTTACTCAACGACAAGTGTGACATGGTGGTGGTGTCCGCTATCCGGACTATCACGCAGCTCCTGGATCTCGTAAGAGCAGTCACGCCGATAAATTCACAAATATTCCTCGAATACATCTTGCCCAGAATGCAGGCGTCTCTGGTGGGCTCGTCGCGTCTGCCGGCACCTATCGTGCGAGCCACCTATGCCGCTTCGCTCGGACGACTTGCGACCATAGCCGACCGATTCCTATTGATGGCAGCTACGGTACGGGCAGATGGCTCTGCAACCATCACAGATCCAGAGGTCGAGCCAGGGAACCAACCCGAGACTGCCTTTGATGAGGTCTTTGACGAGACGCGACGAGAGATGGTCGAAATATTTGAAGCACACACAAGGGTGCTCATCGAAGACCCGGACCCGTCCGTACGCCGGGCCTTTCTCAGCTCGGTTCCGGACCTATGTGTCTTCTTCGGGGCGCCACAGTCCAACGATATTCTCCTCACACATTTGAATACCTACCTCAACGACCGGGACTGGATGCTCAAGTGTGCGTTCTTCGATACCATCGTAGGCATTTCTGCCTTCCTCGGGAACGTCACCCTGGAGCACTTCATTCTTCCCCTGATGATTCAGGCCGTGGCGGACCCAGAGGAGTATGTCGTTTACGGGGCGCTATACGCACTGGCAGAACTGGCGAACCTGGGACTCTTCACCAAGACAACGTTTCTGGAATTGGTCTCGTTGACTGCCAGATTCACGATACATCCAAACATCTGGATTCGCGAGGCGGCTGTGATGTTTCTCGCAGCGGGAAACCGCTGTCTGAGCCAAGCATACCTGGACGTCCAAGTCATGCCTTTGATCAAGCCCTTCCTGAAGCCCTCGAGGTTGCCGAAATTCACGGAGCTGGACCTCTTGGAAGCGCTGCAGAAACCCCTCTCCCGTTCTGTATATGATCAGGCTCTACTTTGGGCGTCTAAGACCGTCAAGGCGGATTTCTGGAAACCAGTACAGAATGTTCGTGGCGGTACCTTTGGTTCCTCTCTAAGCGGCAGAGCAGGAAGGGATTCCGCTACTCAGGCTCCCGCCGTGATCGGGAAGAATGACGAAGACGAACAGTGGATCAACAAGCTTCGGAACCTCGGGTTGGCCCAAGAGGATGAGACAAAGCTTCTCGCGCTCAGGGACTTCCTATGGCGTCTTGGTCGGATGAAGAATGCTGGGGGGGCGAGTGTTCAAGCAGATAAGGAGAAGGACAAGGGCAATGAACTCGGTGTCGAAACCGGTTCGAACGGAGTCATCAAGGCTAGGGCGCTTGGTGGTGTGGTCCAAACGATTTTGTTTGACGATGAACCCGGCCGCCCTCCGCCGCCAACGAATGTTGAGGATGCTTCTGCTCCGAAGACCCTGAGAGATGCTCTGCTGGACGCCTCGGTGTCTATCGACGACTCGCACAACAAGAAGCGACGAGCTGACAATCTCTTGTCTCGGCTTGGCAGTCGAGACAATGGGTCCCCGATGTCTGCAACTGGTAGACGCGCCTTGGAGGAGACGAACCCGGCAGATGCTGATCGCGGAGACGGATCGAGACGAGAATCCAACGCCATGGGCAAGGCGGCGATGCTTTCTCCTCTGGATGATGACTCGTCCGTTCAAGATGCTCCTTATTCGACGAGAAGGCTTCGGCACCAAGCGAGCGCTATGAATCTCATAAACCGCAAGGATAGCGGGAAATCAGGCCCTGATGTAGGGACCACCGAGACAAACGCCTTCGGCGAGATGGATGTACCATTTTCGCATCCGCAACGGCTTCATCCACCGGAGAGGGAGGCTGCCGGAGAGCGGGCGAAGAGCGGAGTGCGTGCTAGCCACAATTATACCGGCAACGACCCAAGCGTTATCAAGATGCTCGACTCTATGTTTGTCGATCAGTTTCCTCACGACATCCAAGAGTTTGGACCACTGGTCACTCCAGTTTCGCATCGGAAGATGTCAAGAACCGTCATGGGTGCTAATGGAAAGCCTAAGGAGGAATTCTGGAAGCCGAGCGGGAAGGTGGTGGCGACCTTCGCAGAGCATACCGGCGCCATCAACCGCATCGTGGTTGCGCCGGACCATCAGTTCTTTCTTACTGCTGGCGATGATGGCTGCGTCAGAGTGTGGGACACGCAGCGGCTCGAGCGGAATGTACAGACTAGGTCAAGACTTACGCATCGACATGCAACCGGTGCGAAGGTCCTGGCTGCATGCTTCATCGAATGCACGCACAGCTTCGTCAGTTGCGCAACGGATGGCAGTGTCCACGTGGCCAAGGTCGAGTCGGTATTTACGAATAGCAACTTCCGGTACACCAGGATTCGCCTGTTGCGTGAGCACCAGCTCGTCGATGGCGAGTATGCCGTCTGGTGCGAGCACTTCAAGCAGGAGGCCAAATCAGTGCTGGTACTGGCGACGAACAAGTCGGTCATCATGGGCATTGATTTGCGGACCATGGAGCTGATATTCCGGCTGGAGAACCCGGTTCACCACGGGACGCCGACATGCTTCACTATCGATCGTAAGAGAAATTGGCTGTGCTTGGGCACATCGCATGGCGTGCTGGACCTCTGGGACCTCCGGTTCAAGCTGCGTGTTCGGGGCTGGGGTGTTCCTGGCAAGGGAGCTATCTACCGGGTCTGCATCCATCCGACCAAGGGAAGGGGAAAGTGGGTGTGTGTGTCGGGCGGGACTGGCCAGGGCGAAGTGACGGTATGGGACCTGGAGCGCACGCTGTGTCGCGAGATATACCGCGTCGGGGGCAACAAGGAGGGACCCAGGGGGTACGAGGCGTGGGAAGTGGACGAAGATAAACCGGAGGGGATGCTGGGGAGGTACGGCACCAACATCGAGCCGTTGGCCACGCCGAACGCGGACCGTGGAGTCCGGGCCATGTTGGCGAGCATAGGAGCGACTGATGAGCAACGCGATGTGCGTTCGGCTTTTATCATCACGGGCGGCTCGGACAAGAAGCTTCGGTTCTGGGACGTTACGAGGATCGAGGGGAGCTTGGTGTTCAACGGGCTTCAACCGGATGAGGGAATGCCGACGTATACGGCAAGCCATCCGACGGCGTCTATGACCCTACATACGGAGAAGCTGGCGAGGAAGGAATCGTCGCATGGGGGGTCGGCGACAGGATCCAAAGGGCGAACGACGAAGCCGCCGCGGTCGACAGTGGTCTCACAGGAACAGCAACAGCTACTGACTAGTCATCTGGACACGATTACCGATGTCGCGTTGTTGGAGTCGCCGTTCCCCATGAGCATCTCGGCGGATCGAGGTGGCGTTGTCTTTATATTTCAGTAGCCAGCATTGTTTGATAAAGCGGGAAGTAGACCTGGCTATTAGACACGGGTACTGCCTCATACATGTCAGATATCGTTAGCTGAGCGTGTAATTTCCAAGTCCATAAACGTCGTTGACCCTGTGAATTTGGCCGACAAGGGTTAGGGTTTGGAGCTGACGCGAATGTGATGCAGCGAGGACCCACTCTAAATTTCTGGAGTGCAGCCTCGCGATGCCCCACGCGACCTGCCGTGATTTCGAGGTACCTAGCTCTGGCAATTGTTTTGGCGTTGCGCTTTCCGACGACCACGAATCGCACTGTCGGCAACGAACTGCACGATCTCGACCAGCACCCGAAATAACACCCCAAATACGCCAGATAAACCGCAAAGGTTTAGCCAGCAACGATGCGGCTCACGGCCGAGCTAATCAGCAACTCGCTGTCATATCTCAACCCGCTCCACGAGCGCGAGATGGATCTCCGAGGTGCGTTTTTGGTTTTTCTGAGAAGAGCAGATATTACACTGTCACACTTGTGATTTGAGAGAGCGAGCGGGCGTACCGTATACAAACAAGAAAGGACAAGAAAAATTGATAACGCGGGACTTTTTCGGTCGCTACTTTTTCAGGACATCGAATTCAGGCGATTGAGAATCTTGGTGTTGCGGGGGTATGTTTCTTTTTTCTTCTCCGTTTCTTTTCTTGAGAGTGAGTGGGTGTTGATGGGATGTGATTGATAGCCGCACGACGCCTTCGACCTCACCGACAACGATATCCAGATGCTCGGCAACTTTCCGCTCTCGCCGCGGCTGAGGACGCTCCTGCTTGCGCGGAACCGGATCGCGACTATCCAGGCTTCGATGCCCAACTCTGTGCCTAACCTGAAGAATTTGGTGCTGGCGTCGAATTCGCTTGCCGAACTGGCCGATCTGGATGTCCTTGGGCGGTTTGGACGGTTGACGCATTTGGTTTTGGTGGATAATCCGGTTACGAAGAAGGAGGTACGTCTTTTTTTCTTGGTTATAGGATATAGGTGGGGGGAAGGGGGCTGGTGCTGACTCGATTGGGGGATAATAGCATTATCGGTACTGGGTCATCTGGCGGTGTCCTTCGGTCAGGTTTCTCGATTATAACAAGGTCAAGGATGCGGAGCGAGACAAGGCGAGGGAGTTGTTTGGCGAGGCGGACCATCCGACTGAGTTGGCGTCTACCGTGAGTATCTCTTTGTCTCATACAGGTTCGGTCGGGGTTAACAGAGGACACAGATCATGGGCATCAAGTCAAAGACGTTTGATGTCACGGCCGCGGCGAGCGCATCGGCCGACGCGTCGGCGTCGAGACTGTCAAGGCTCAAGCTCACCGACAAGGAGCGCAAGCGGCTGCAGGACATGATCAAGAAGGCTGATAGCCTGGAGGAGATTATCCGGTTGGAGAAGGCGTTGAATGAGGGCAGACTACCGCCTGGTATTATGGTGGACGATGACGCGATGGAGGAGTAAGCGTTTTGCGGGTTTGAGGTTATGGCGTTCGGTACGGGTTGGCTCCTGTAATACCCAACTAGCGGAAAACTGGGCGTTCAAGACGAGCAGAAAAAAAGGCATTTGATTCATCAACTCATAACGGGACTTGTACTCGGACCGGTTTATCCTGTCATATCTACATCGCCATCACCATCCCCCTGTGACTGGGCCTGTCGCATCTCCAACTCAAGCTGTGAACTGGGATCATCATCAACAAGTAGCCGGCCGCGAGAAAACCCATTCGTCGGAGCCGATGATGATCCCGCAGCCCCGGATCCGTTGACGCTGCCGCCCTTCTTCTTCCCGTTGGAGAGCTGCCCGACCTGGTCGGCTGTGCCCTCGCCGGCGGCCTTCTCGCCCTTGAGCTTAGCACGGGTGGCGGCGGCCTGGGCCTTGACCTGCTTGTAGGTGGTTGTTTTGGGGACCACGTCCTCGAGGAATTCGAGGTTGTCGTGGTGGGCTACTGCGTTTGCTTTTTTTGTTGCGTTAGCGTGGGGACAAAAAGTGGACGGGGGATAATGTACCGATGTCTTTGTACTGGATGTTTCGACGGGGTTTGCGCTCTGTCTTGGCCATGTTCTGGGCTTCGGTGGCGAGGTGTTGGATGAACATTTCCTAGGGATGGGTTAGCAGTCTTTTACGGTTGATGGGAGTGGTCATGGCAGGGGCAGTTACAGTCGCGAGCGTGATCACAAAGGCTGCATTGTTGGAGCAGACTGAAATATCGGGATCCACGGCGATGATCTTTTTGACTCGGGTTACTGCAGAGCATAAGTATTTCTGCGATGAGGAGGAGGACCAGAAGACAAAAACTTACAGGGGAGAAGAGTCTGGCCTGTGACCTCCTTCCGCGGAGGGATTGCCGTCGTGTTGTATGGCATTTTGGGTTAACTAGAAAAGGGATATCTGAGAATGTACTTTGAGCGAGCAAGATGAGTTGAGGATGAATGAGTGAGCAGTGGTCGGTATAAAGTGGTCCCTGCTGTCCCGCCTGACGCGTGAGACGCGACCTAGAGTTTAAATGGCTGGACCCCTGTTCGAGCCGCCAACCGCCAACCCCCACCAACAAGGATACCATTCGTTAACCTTAACGTTAAGCTCGGCCAACGTCAGCCTCGCAGCCAGCCCTCCTCCAGCAAACCACCGTCGCATTCCATTGCCGACCTGACAGAACGACGGCAACACGACCAACCGATCGAATGCGGCCCCAATAGAAGAAGCACCAGCCAGCGGCGGCCCAGGGCGGCATGAATCCCCACTCGCGCTCGACGTCGTTCTCGTCGACCTCAATCAAGCCCCAGCCCCTGCGACGGCCCTCGGTCAGTTCTCGTCTGTCGTTCGCCGTATCGACCGCCGAGCAGGGCGAGAGCCAGCCGGAAAATGGCCAGGGCATAGCCGCGCAGCACCAGATCGAGGAGGAGATCGCAAAGATCAAGAGATACGAGGTGAGGCGCTGTCTGGTCGCCACGGCGCAACGCAGCTGGACCGGAGCTAATATTCTCTTTTTCTCTTTGCCCAGGATTTTACAACCATAGGTATGGAGAGCGCTCTGCGGAAGACTGAGAACCAGCTGACATTGGCCGGTTAGACTGGGTACAGGATGCGGCGCGCGAACAGCTTCGACGAAAGGCGAAACGAAGGCGCCATGCCGGACGGGTTGACACAGGGCGGCGGGACTGGAGACACAGGATACAGGAGTCGTACGACGCGGCCCAGGGCTGGATCGTCATCACAATAATCGGCGCCGCCATCGGCCTAAACGCTGCCTTCCTCAACATCGTGACCGAGTGGCTGGCCGATATCAAGCTGGGCCACTGCAAGACGGCCTTCTATCTGAACGAAAACTTTTGCTGCTGGGGCGAGGATAATGGTGAGGATCTACAATGGAGATGCGCTTGAATATTGCTGAGACGCAACAGGGTGTGCTGACTGGCAGCGCTGGACTGGCCTCGAGCCGATAAACTATGTCGTCTACATCTTCTTCGCTGTAAGTACCCCAAGGTCTGGTCCGGGCTCTTCTGACCAGTTAGATTGCGTTCTCCTTCACCTCGGCCACCTTGGTCAAGTCGTATGCCCCATACGCCGCCGGATCAGGCATTTCTGAGATCAAATGCATCATCGCCGGCTTCGTCATGAAGGGCTTCCTCGGCATGTGGACCCTAGTCATCAAGTCGGTCGCGCTGCCCCTCGCCATTGGATCTGGTCTCTCCGTTGGCAAAGAGGGGCCCAGTGTTCACTATGCCGTCTGCACGGGAAACGTTATCTCCCGCTTGTTTACGAAATACCGGCGCAACGCCTCCAAGACGCGCGAGATCCTCAGCGCATGTGCCGCCGCCGGTGTCGCGGTGGCCTTTGGCAGCCCCATCGGCGGCGTCCTCTTCTCGCTCGAGGAGATGTCGAGCTACTTCCCACTGAAGACCATGTGGCGCAGCTACTTTTGTGCTCTGGTCGCAACCGCCGTCCTGGCCGCCATGAACCCGTTCCGGACCGGCCAGCTTGTCATGTTCCAGGTCCACTACGACCGATCGTGGCACTTCTTCGAGGTTACCTTCTTTATTATCATCGGCATCTTCGGTGGTCTCTACGGCGCCTTGGTTATGAAGTGGAATCTCCGGGTGCAAGCGTTCCGCAAGAAATACCTGACCAACTACGCGATCCTCGAAGCTACGCTGCTAGCTGCAACCACTGCCATTGTCTGCTACCCCAACGCTTTTCTGAGGATCGACATGACGGAGAGCATGGAGATTCTGTTTCTTGAGTGTGAAGGAGCGGAGAACTACCATGATCTTTGTGAGCCCAACCGCCGCTTCAGCAACATCTTGTCTCTGCTCATCGCCACCGTCTTGCGCATCTTTTTTGTTATTATATCCTACGGCTGCAAGGTGCCGGCTGGCATCTTCGTCCCGTCGATGGCGATAGGCGCTTCCTTTGGACGTACCGTTGGCATTATTGTACAGGCGATCCATGAAGCCAACCCCCAGAGCGTTTTCTTTGCTGCCTGCCAGCCCGATGTACCCTGCATCACGCCCGGCACATACGCATTCCTTGGCGCCGGCGCCGCGCTCAGCGGCATTATGCATATCTACGTCTCGGTCGTGGTCATCATGTTCGAGCTCACCGGCGCCCTCACCTATATCCTGCCGACCATGATCGTTGTCGGTGTCACCAAGGCTGTCAGCGAGCTTTTCGGGAAAGGAGGTATCGCCGACCGCATGATCTGGTTCAGCGGCTTCCCGTTCCTGGACAACAAGGAGGACCACAACTTTGGCGTGCCAGTGTCGCAGGTCATGATCACAGACGTCGTGGCGCTCCCCTCTCACGGCATGCCCCTAAAGACGGTAGAACAGCTCCTCTCCAAGGACAGCTACCAGGGCTTCCCCATCGTCGAGGACGAGACGAGCAAAATCCTAGTCGGCTACATTGGCCGAACCGAGCTGCGGTACGCAGTCGACCGCATGAAGCGCGAGCGCACACTCAGCCCGCTCGCCAAGTGCACCTTTACCCCCTCTCCCTACGACTCTACCGCCACGCCCATCACGCCCCGCACGCCCGGCGGTCTCGACTACGCAACCAGCGCCTCCTCGGGCCCGTCATCCTCGGCATCCATGTCGGTAGACTTCAGTCCCTACGTAGACGCCACGCCCGTGACGGTCCACCCGCGCCTCCCGCTCGAGACGGTTATGGAGCTCTTCCGCAAGATCGGCCCGCGCGTGGTGCTCATCGAATACCACGGCCAGCTGGCGGGGCTGGTGACGGTCAAGGACTGTCTCAAGTACCAGTTCAAGGTCGAGGCGGCCGAGAACCCGCGCTCCGGCGAGGACGTGTACGGCGTCGACGAGGGGCACGAGCGCGTCTGGGCTTTGATGCTGCGCGCGGCCGATTGGGTGTCCGATAAGGTGTCGAGCGCGTCCGGGGGGCGGATACGGTTGAGGGATTCGTTGGAGCAGAGTAGACGGAGGGGGACGGAGGGAGGGGGTGGAGGGGGGCAGATATTGGATGGGACGGAGGAGGGCGTTGATGATGAGGGTCTTGAGCTGGAGAGTCGGTCATGATTTTGTATTTTTATGAGGGATGGGGGGGGGGGAATTGGATATATGATTCTGTGTTCAACATTTTCCTCGGGATCTGGTGTAATCGGAATCTACGATTGGATCTGCTTTGTCCGTGGTGACACCGGGTGTGTTGTCCGTCCTCCGGGTCGGACCCGATTGGACCCGAGACCCGGGGTCGAGTTCCGGTGCGGAGGGCCGCAGGTCGGGAATTCTTGGCAGGCGAGCGAGCGAAATGTTGAGCCGCCAATTCCCGCAGCCATCCAACGCCATCCAACAAACAGCAAACAGGTAGGTCCCCGCACGCACACTCAATTCGAGTGACTCAAGATAAGGTATAGAGAGGCAGCTTTCTTTCTTCGGCTTTGTTCTCACAGTCAGACATGCTGCCCTGTCCCAGATAAGATCCAACGCTCAATTCTTCATTTTCATTGGTTCATTGGACAGAAACCACGGTGAGTGGCCTGACAGTGCGAACGCAGGCGGGTTTGTCGCTAAACCAGCAGTAGTCAGTCTGCTGAATAGCCAGCACCGCTATTGAGAAGCAGAAACTTGTTCCAGTTCCCTTTTTTCTGGTCTGATACAGAGAAAAGGGTCATGCAGATCCCTTTTCTTTTGTCTCGGTAATTCATTCCATCGTCACCCTTTCTCGCCAGCCCCAGTCAGCCCAAGCCGCCGGTTTCTCGTCCAGAGGTCACATGAGCCCGTCCCACGCCAAGGTACTCCGTAACTTCTTGTCATGCGACCCACCGATACCGGTGGGACCACCCAGCGACGGATAGCGCTTCCCACCTCCTATGGTCCCCGATCCGACATGTCCGCCAGCCAGCGGCCAACGTCGAAAGGGGCCCCGGGTTGACCCGACACCGCCATTTCCGCCGTGATACCCTCTCCTCCTCTTGTTCGCATCCGATACCTTCGTGCCGGCCATCTCTTCCAGCTGCTTTGACATAGCATAACCACGACCGATACCCTTCAGTACCCTAGTGTTGCTTCTTTTCGGCCATAAATAACTCTGTTTGCCTCTGCAATTGATCGTCGTCACTCGGCTCGCCGTGCGGGGTTCGCAACAGTCTTATCGGACCTCATCAACCAACTCTTGATCAACACCGACACTATGGCCGTCGGTATCACCCGGTCCCAGGCAGCCAGCCGGCATCTGTACTGCTCGTGCGGAAAGCAGCACGGGGACCCGAATCGCTTCGACGATCTTGTCCTGTCGCTCAAGGCGGCCCTCGGCCCCTCGTCCGGTCTGACATCCGACGATGTCGACGTCGGCCAGTTGACCAAACTGATGCAAGAATACAACTCCAAGGAAAGAGAATGGGCCAAGTTCGCCCTCGGCGACGAGAGCCGAGGATACACCCGGAACCTAGTCGACGAGGGAAACGGTAAAAGCAACCTGGTAGGCCCGTTTTGTATCCGACATTCGTGGTTTCCCAAGCCCTAACCAGCGTCGTGACAGCTTGTCCTCGTGTGGTCTCCCGGCAAAGGCAGCCCGATCCACGACCACGGTAACGCCCACTGCCTGATGAAGATCCTCCGGGGCAACCTGACCGAGACCCGGTATGCGTTCCCGGAGGGCGACACGGACGGACCCATGGAGGTCATATCGGAGAAGGTACATAAAGAGAACGAGGTGGCGTACATGGCCGACGAGCTCGGGGTCCATCGGGTATGGAACCAGGGCGGCGACTTCGCCGTCTCCCTCCATCTGTATACTCCGCCCAACGTTGCGAAAGGGGGGTGCCACATCTTCAACCAGGAGACGGGAAAGAAAAGCCACGTGAAAAACTGCGGGTACTACTCCGCGTACGGAAAGAAGCTGTGAAGGGAGTGACCTCGGAGGTGTGGGAAGGAATGAGAGATGGCAGAGAACCTGGGGGGATTGGGATTTCCTTATTATGAGCGACGAATCGGCCGGCGCATTCAGGGGTTTGTTTTGATGGCTGCCGTTGCTCCCAATAGCTTGTTGTTTCTCAGGCAGAGACAGGTTGGGTTGGGCGACGGGGTATGCCGTTCAGATACTGCCATATTTCGGCGAGCGAAGACTGTAGCAAATTTTGAGCGAGAAATACACATCTCTGAACAAGATGCTGTTCGTAGGAGCACAGTGAAAAGAGTGAGGAAAGAGGGGAGAAGCCCACGTCGTCGTCGTCCTCGAGTGGTTTTCTATTTCATCCGTTTTGGGACTAGCGCGGATTGCACCATATTCGACCAATGACTAGGATGGGGGATTTCTCATCAACTCCTCACTTGCATCACGCGATATGTCACGTGGCCTCACATCACTCACACCTGCGATACGCTCTGGCCAGCCTCACGGTCCAACTGGCAGCGTATTTAACCCAAGCCGGGAACCCCGAAGGACGTTATTACCTACCAGGGGAACTTTGCGGGAAATTCCCGAGGTGCTGCGTTCGGAGTTGTTCCGCTATTTTAAGGCCGCGCAGGAATCCAGCTGCGGTGAAGAGGCACTGACAACACACAGACAGCAACTGTCGCTGCAATCCCACCAACCAACAGTGGAACGGGTTGATGATCTCGCGATCTAGACCACACCTCGACCCCTGTGCAGCAGGCCATGCGTTTCATCCAAAATGCTGCAAACACCGATGCAGACGCAGCAGAAGCAGTCACGTCAGGCTGACTACTTGTGCGGTCCGTACACGCTGCGGGAGCGGAACTGCAAGCCGCATTTTCTCGTCGGGAGGATCTCGGGTCACTTATCGTCCCCTTCAGGTTGGCCGCTCGCGAGACTGTAAGGTTGTGCAACGTTGGTAGGGACTCATTTCCGATTCCCCAACAACCGAGTGTTTGCTCTTGTCAAGGCAGCCGGTCGCGTGGCACAGTCGTACGAGGAGACTTGCGTCGGGTCAGGACGCATCAATTTATTGCCATGTCGATGTCCTGTCCAAAGCGTTGCTGGCAAACATCCAGACTCGACAGGCGAATCACGACAGACGAGGCTCTCGGCTCGCATATATCGCTGGGGACGCAGGTTCTTGCCGTGGACCGAAAAGGCTTGATTCCCGGTATGCCTTGCCGAGCCAGTGAGAGTCAAAGGCGGCTCCCATGCCACCCAATCCAGTCGTTATGCCCGTTGTGTTCCCTTGACAGCTGCAGAGCCCGTGGTTCCCCATGAGGCACAGCCATTCAGCTTCCCGGGCTCGCAACCTATTGCATAGCACGGCCATATCGCCAAAATGCAGTAGGAAGAGGCCCGGGAGTCATGGGTATGGTTGCAGTAGCCCCTGGGAATGCGTTTGCGGGTTCTCGGCCTGCTGAAGAAGGGCCGCAAAGAGGTGGGAACAACGAGGGGATTAAAAGTAGCGCTGAGACCACCCCGGTCAACGAATTGATGCCGTTGCTTGCTCTCTCTCGACATATTCCCACTACCCGGTGGGTGGTGGACCTGCCAAAAAGAGCTGACCTTGAGCCCCAACCCCAAACATCAGGGGTTGAAAGGGGCCTATACGGCGGTGTTGCTCCCGGAGCGGAGCGGAGAGATACCTAAGACTTCCCTCCCCTCTCCGCATGGCCCTCTGCTTTTGTTCTTACTGTCTCACATGGCTATGGGGGACAGTTGATTGAGCGGCGTCACACCATGGCAAACGATAACCCCCTCCTCACCAGTCTCACGGGAAGTCTCGACCCTCTCCCAGAATTCCACCGCCAGGGGCTAGCGGCCGTGGCCACGCTAGCCGGCCTCTCGATTATATCGTCGACGGTCGTACTCTTATATCTCGGCATCAAACTCACCCGATGGCACATTAGGAAGAGAAGAGAGGAGAAGCTGGGCAACGGGGACAACGCATCGGATCGACCCTTTGATGGCCGAGGATTTCATAACCCACCCCGAGCTGAACGACGGAAAGCCAATGCACATCCTAACCAGTTCCTCATCCTGCTCCTGAATCTTCTCCTAGCCGACATCCACCAGGCTGGTGCGTTCCTGCTGAATGCGGTATGGGTGGGCCGGAACGCCATCGACGTGGGAACATCGACATGTTTTGCTCAGGGCTGGCTCGTCTCGACGGGCGATTTGGCGTCGAGCTGTTTCATCACGGCCATCGCGGTACACACATATCTCACAGTCGTCTGGAACTACAAGCCGCCGCAATGGGCACTCTACACGACGGTGGTAGGCCTGTGGATATTTGATTATTTCCTCGCCATCCTCGGGCCGGCCATCACGAGCAACGGCAGGGTCTATGGGGGTTTCTACGTCCGGGCTTCCGCGTGGGTATGTTGCAACTTTCCTTCGATTATTCCCCCCAAAAAACTGACACAAAAACACACCATATAGTGCTGGATCAGCCACGACTACGAAACCTTCCGCCTCGTCCTCCACTACCTCTTCATCTTCATATCCCTCGCCCTGACTAGCATTTTGTATCTGCTCATCTTCCTCCACATCCGCAAGACCCCATCTTCTCCGCCCCCCAGGCCTCCTCAGCCACCGCTCTCAACCGACAGCGACTCGACAAAGGCACTCCCCCCTCCGCCTCCGGCCCAAAAAGATAACCACCACCGCGCGTTCCTGATGTACCCGGTCATCTACGTCGTCTGCACCGCGCCCCTCGCGATAGGCCGCATCGTCTCCATGGCCGGCGTCAACGTGCCGATCGCGTACTTCTGTCTCGCCGGCGCGCTGATCACGAGCAACGGGTGGCTGGACGTGTTGCTCTGGGGCCTGACGCGGCGGGTGCTGCTCTTCGAGTCCGAGGTGGATGTGGAGGATGTCGGGCTGGATACGTTTGTGTTTATGCGCACGCCGCAGGGGAGGCTGTTTGGGAATATTGTCTGGGTCGAGGGGGCTGCGGGGGGTGGGAGTTTAGCTGGTTCTGGTTCCGGGGGCGGGAAGAAGGGGGATGAGCCGCGGGTGATGGGTCGGTGGACTGGGGATCGGGGTGGGGATGGGAGGAGGACGGGGAGGGTGGTGGATGGTTGGCGCAGGTTGCAGCTTGGTAAGAAGGGAGATAGGGGACACGGGGGAGGGGGAGGGAAGAATGGCAACAAGACGGCGAGTCAGGAGTCGCTGAGGGATCATGGATTGGGAACTAGACAGGGTGCAACGGAGGGGATACAGTTGGATTTGGTTACTAGCGTGGTGGTGGAACGGAATTCGGATATGGATCGGTTTGGGCGGGGTTATGTCGATGTCGAGCATGGGTTGGGGAAACATACGGGGTAGGAACAGACACGGGGTTTGGTTTGAATGTATTGCAACTGGCTGGCGTTTTGTTAGATTCTGGATCGGCTGGGGGGTTTGTATGCGAGAAAACGGCGGGATAGATATAAGACTGGGCGAACACGACGGGTTACTGGGGCGGAATACACATTACCGACGTTGTATGATTTATATGATGATTCTTTGATGTGAGAGAGATATAACGGCCACCCTAGTAATCAAGAACTTGACACGCCTGAATAGAGTGAATCCTCACTTGGTCGGTAGAAGGATTTTAAGAGGATCCGGCGTCCTTTCCGTTATGCGGCAAACTATGATTTTGCACCGTGGACGAAAGCCGAAATCAAACCGTCAAGGAGCTGGGTTGTGGCTTGATAACATTAGGAGTAGGGTGTTCTCTTCACCTAGATATAACCGAACTTGAGCCCGATTATGCTGAAAGATCGTGGAGTGAGGTGGATTGATTTGTATACTTCTCAACATGATGTCGACATGGCCTTGTCCTCCTGCGGTCACTTGCTGCATCTACTAGCTGCATCATACCGTGGCAAACTGCAGTAAGGTACTACTCATATCTCTCTGTAACTGCAATCCTTTCAAAATGAATCCTAAGACCCGGGGTTCCACCCGACCGGCCATGAGCCTTATCACGTATGGCGGGTTCTAGTACCGTTACGGCGTTTGAGTGTATAGTAGTGTATGCGTAGCGGGAAAAGCTAATAAGCATGGTACTCATTAGCTTGGCTGGGATACGTCTGTCATCTACCACTGACGAACGTACTAGGATCTCCTAACAAGAGATCTCTAGAAGAAACAAGCGTACTTATGCGGCGACCATGCTTCAACTTGCCAATGTCACGGACCCCGGCTGAACTAAAATCGGAGATCGACCGGCATTTAACGACATGAGCCGCAAACCGGAACGTGGAGGCTCAGGTTACAGACATCGACTTTTCTTCTGCCCTGGACCTGGTTGATGGCAAAGCTATAACACAGGCAACAAACCCCCACGCAGCCCAGACCGGACACCGCGAGGTCGGACCCGAGGATGAAGCTGCACATCACGCCTGGCCAAGGCCCGGCACCGCTCGGATCTGCGCCGGTAGAATTCATCGAAGGACGGCCGATGCTTCGACACAAGATGTGCCCAGAGCTGGTTCGGCTCAGCCCGTTGCTGCATCGGAATGAACCACAGAAATCTGGAGCGAGGCGATGGCGGATGAGCCGCCGGTTCGTCCTCACCCTCGGCGCCGAATTCACACCACCATCCTTCTTCTGAAAACCCCTGAAAGTCTTGAAGAACAGGCTGGGCCTCTCAGTCCAACCAGCGTTCGGCGGGCTGACGGGGCTGGTCCAGTGAAACGCGGGCCCAAGCCCCTCTCATCTGCACTCCCGCACCTCACTCACACCCTCGTATCGATTATGTCAGCTATTGAAGCTGTTGGGGGACTTAAACTACCTAAACATTCACGAATCCCATCTCGAGATAATCGTGGCTCGAGTTGGTCACTTCGAGATGCAGATTGAGTGACTGATCAAGTATCTTTGCAGCTTGTCGATGTCACCGAAAGCCTGGAATTTCACCAAAAATTCCTGTTATCGCCAGTGGCCCGTGCATGATAGGGCCACTGGCTCGTGAGACGCGGGCTGGGTCCAATGGCATTAAGCGGCTGAAGAGTGACGATGTTGATGATCCCGTAGCGAGCGTCATTGATTAATTATTCGAGATGAGCTCTCTGCCTGCTATATTGGTGTGGTGGCCCGCCGGTCTGAAGAGACGAAAGAAACGAAATTTCTCTCCTCCTCATCAAAATGTCTCCGCTCGCCCGCCTGCCCTAGGAACAGCTGAAACAAGCCCAGCAATTATCGACGACCAACAAATCAACACCCGACTCCGGGTTTATGACGCGCGGGTTGCAGCGGACAGCGCGTTCAAGACCACTGCACGCGACCCGGCCCAGGGCCAGCCTCCCGGGTCTCCATGGTTGGCAGTCAACCACTGGTGAGCGTCGCCGTCATCCACACGGCGTCCGAGAGCTCTGCCGGCTGCTGAACACCCACCGCCATACGATCTGGTTGAGTGCGGGCTGCTGTAAACGGCCGCGGCCAATCGGACCCGCCTGCTAAATTGCTCGCTGGCCATGATCAACAAACAAAGCATACAACAGAATTCATTTCAAAAAGGCGACGTCCTCCCACCGGCCTGTTCATCCGTTCTTCCTCAAACTCGGTGCCGACCCTGGTTCGTTGACATCGGGCTCATGCAGCTTGGTTGTGGTCAAACCACCACTGCGACGATCTGACGGGGTCCACCCCTATCACCGCATCCCGGAGTCCCGACGACCTGGAAGCCGAAAAAGGGGCAGAGAGTAAACTGATATTGGAGGGGCTCACAAACGACTTCCACAACAGGGTGCACTGGCTATTTGGAGGGCCGCATCCCCGCCGCCTTGTGTCATCTCGACTCGCCGCAATGTCCATGTGGGACAGACTCCGACCCGACCGGGACTCCCTCAGGCCGGCACCGCTCAAGACCATGGGCTCCGTCGGTCGTTTTGACGAAGGGACAGACTTTGGTTTCGCTGGGAACCGTGGATACAGCTACTCCATCAAGGGTGGCCCGCCGCCGCGACGACCGCCGCGCGAGTTTATGGATTCGCAATTGTGAGTGATTCTGCTTGGTTGAAGTGGTGTGCACGGGGACGCGGGGACGCAGGGACACGTCGCGGAGGCTGTGCCCCGCGTCGGCTGCCCAATTTGGCATCTCGCTGCACTGACTTACAGCCAGCCTGCCCCTCCGTTTGTTCCTGCGTCAGGCCCTCGTCATCCCATTCCACGTCGCGCCTTTTTCATTCCTTCCAATAAACGGCTGTCCGATTGTTTCGCGTCGTGTCGTCCTTTTCTTTGGCTGACCTCTACTTTTATTCAGCGAGACCGCGCCGGCCGTGCAAGAACCTCCACCGCGAAACCCAAACCGCATTGCCCTTCGGACAGCCAACTACCGACCGGCATCATCCCTCTACTCTCCATATTCCCCACCATCCCCAGATCATCCAGTCAACCTGGCGTCCAAGTATGGTCAGCGGCACGGGGTGGGAGAGATCTCACCCCCTAGCTCTCCTGAGCTCGATCCTGCCCCAGCCCGCCGACACAACAACGGTGATGTTTCGCCCATCGAGGATGACGCCGAGCACCGTCGCTATGATTTTGCATCCTCGCGCAACACTCGACCCGGCCGGACGACTCCCTTGGGCGACAGGCCACCGTCGCAGAATCAGAACCGAGCAGGCACGAATATCCCCATGATGCGGCGAATGCGGCGGAAAGCGTCGGACGCGGCCATGAGAGAAGCCCATTCCAAGGAGCGTTTGCCCGCAAGTCAGCAACCAAACCAATCCACCCCGGACGGCCCCCGATGGGATCCGCTCACTGGGGAGCGCACGGCAAGCCCTGGTGGCCGTCCATCCCAGGTCAAGCCTGCTGAATTCGCCAATGGCCTGGGCATCTCGTCCCGGTCACCGCCACAGCAAAAGACAGCAGTCCCAACAACTTTTGGAGATAGGGTGCGGCGGATCGCAAAGAATGTCGGAACGAGAGATGTGGATCCCACGGACCCTGCTGCCGGAGCCTTTTCGTCGTCTCGGCCGGGCTGGCGCGGGGCGAGCGGGCGGACTGCACTTGTTGACCCCGTCCACGACAACCCGGAAGTGGCGCCATTGAAGATCCCCGATAAGAGCAGCCGCAGAGTCGTGTCGCCAACCTCGGCTTCGGCGCCCAAGTCCGGCCTGATGGGTGGCTTTTTGAGAAGGGGGCAGACACCCCCTGTCAGTCCCGGGCCTGAAACCGCCTCCGGCCCTACCCCACAGGACACCATCCGGAAGGTTGTGCCCTCGTCGCAGTTATCCCCCGCCGGAACACAAACACAAGGACAGAGTGACCCCAACTACCCCAACTCGCCGGTTTCGCCAAATACACCCAGTGCGCCGGATCGAGCGGTCAAGGAACTCACTCGCGATGTTCTCACCAGCATCAATGCCAACGCATCCCCCGCTTCCCTCAGCGCCAGCCCACGCGATAAGTCGTCGACGATCCGGAGGAAACCACCGGCGAACGCAGGTCACCAGCAGCAGGAGTCTGTTTCTTCGGTTTACTCTCAGCAGACGGACGCGCCGCCCGCTCCCCCGGCCCACAATCCCAACGCGAGTACCATTGTGCCGTCCGACCGCTGGGTACAGCCTCCTTCGCGATTCAGCGTGACAACATATGCAACAAGCGCAGACGGCACCCCAAGGGAGTCGCTCGACGACTTTGCTCATAACGCCCCTCCCATGCCGGACATGCCCTCGGAGTTCCAGGGAAGCCCGCAAGCGAAGCAGGAGTCCGTCATGGATCGGAGGCGGCCGAAGCTGGACACGCGCGAGAGCAACCGTGGTTCCAATTCCGATGCCCCGATTGTGATCTCGTTGAAGGACCAGTTTGCGCCGGCGCGGTATGGACGGGAGTCTCAGGCGGCGCACGATCGCCGAGCGGCCGGCATGGGCGTCCCTTCCAACCCCGCTGTCACCAGGGCCCGGACGACGGTTGAGCGACCGACTTCGAGTTCCAGCATCAACAAGATGTTGCCACCTGTCCCGCCCGAGACGTCGGCAGGCGAAGCTAGGGACCGTGTTGGGCTGCTCAACGCGCAACTGCAGGCGCTCGCCAACCGCCGCATCAACATCAACCGTTCCATCAAGCAGATGACGGAGCTGATGCCAACCGACAATATTCTCGACAGTTGGGACGTGATCCGGAAGCGCGAGGATGAGAAGCGCAAGGTTGAGGTGCTCAAGCAGGAGCTGGCCGAGGTGCAGCGGGAGGAGTATGAGCTCGGGCTGAAGCTACACCGCGCATATAAGCGGTTGGATCGGGACGCGGACTGGGAGCCTACTACCTTGTGGGTTAGACGAGTTACCGGCTGAGTTGTTTGTCGCCGAGTTGGTATTAGTGTGGTATGGATGACGGAGTACATGAACTGCTAGGATGATATTTGTTCCGGATACCTCACAGACTTTGACTTTTTCCTTGGTGTCAGGAGTAGGGAAGCATTAGGATGTAGCGATTAGATACTCGTCTTATGGGTAATGACATGGAAATACGATGGGTTGAGAGTAACTGCATGTTTGCTGCTGCCGTGAAATCCGCCATGAACAGCAAGAAGTCGGTTATGAGTGATGCATATTTCGCGGGCTTTCTAGTGCCGGAATGCTGGTGTTTTGTAGTAATATTACACAGCCTTTACTTATTAGCCCCTTGGCCCTAGCAGAAATCAAGCCTCCCATGTGTATTGAGAAAAAAAAAAAAAAATCACCGCCGGTGGAAACATGAATAGCTTTTGGCCAAACTCCCATTCCGTATCAGTCCCATTTCTTGTTATATTCGAGACTACCACCCACCCTCCTTTCCAAATCATTACCGCGGGGGGGGGGGGGGGGGGGGGGGGGGGGGGGGGGGGGGCGGGGGGGGGGGGGGGGGGGGGGGGCGCGGGGGGCGGGCGGGGGGGGGGGGCGCGGCGGCG
>MU839844.1:332531-511986 GCA_030411725.1 Echria macrotheca | reverse complement strand
CAAAATTAAATTCCTTTGGCCAACCACCCAGTCCGTACAAGGCCCATTTGTTGTTTAACTCCTTCATACCCCCCCCCCCCCTGTCCAAAAAATTACCACCCCCCCCCCCCCCCCCCCCCCCCATATAGGCAGTCAGTCAAAAATCCTCCGTTCCTTCGACTCTTCCCTTCCCTTCCAACGCTAAAACTAAAACAAAAAAGGCTGGCTGGCTGGCGCCGGAACACCAATCTAAAATGAGGAAGAAATAAAAAAGCTGGGTATTATACGCCGTTGCTTGGTTGTCAAGCACTCATATGAGAACGAGAAAAGAAGGATTAAGAAACTTTGTTAGCCCTCTGGGCTTCAAGAACGGTAACGAGGTCATGACACAGGGCCGAGGTTATCGCGGATAGCGAATGGCCGGCGTACGTGGGATAACCCTGCTCGGGTTCACCCGCCGCTGTTTAATCGATTCGTGCGGTGGGTGTGGTGCACAAGAGGTATGTAGTCCGATATGGTCCCTGCCGAGCTGTGAGTCCTGCCGGCACGCATAGAATCTCCCCACTCAGTGCAGTTGACTGCCCCTTCTAAGTCGGAGTCTGATTTTAGCGTGCGACGTCCCGTTCTACGATGGCGCTGCAGTCGAACCAGCCGGCTTCTGGGGTGTTAGGCTCTGCCTGATATGCGGCGGAAGACTCGGCGGAATCCCCTCATCGTCATCCGATGACGATGACGAGTCGTCAACTGGTATCGGTCGCTTATCGGACACAGAGCCGGTAGCGTCGCGAGTCTCGCCGCTGTGCGTGTCGGTGCTGCTGGGGCTGGGACGCTCCGAGGTGGACTCTCCCTGCGCCGACGTCGGCCGCGCCTGGGCACCTCGCGCCGGCGTGTCGTCGACTTTCGGCGCCGACGGCTGGGGCACGGCAGAGCCGGTGGCGGAAGCATTCGTGGAATTCGACAGGCTGCCACCCATCTCGGTGACGGAGAGTGGCTTCCGGGTAGGGGTCTCGTCGGGCGCAGATTTGCGAACAGCCTCGTATTCACCACCTTCCATCCGGCGTCGCTTGGCATCGTGCTCTTCTTCCCACGCAGTTGCCCGCGGTGTATTCGCCGCCACCCATCCGCTCGCTCCCGATGATCGGGCAGGTACAGATCCGGGCTGGGCTGCAGAACCTGGGTTCGCTGGCGTCGCGGTCAAGGCAGCCTTGGCCTTCTCACGCTCGGCCCTCCTGATACCAAGTCGCTCCTTCTCGGCCTGAATCTCGGCCTTGGTCCTTCTTTCACGAAGCCGGACACCATACTTCTTACGAATCATGGACTGCTTGGTTCCAAAACTGTTCCGCAGCCCCTCAATCTTTGCCCGACGCTCGTTCTCGTCGGGAATTAGCTCAGCTTCCTTGAAGCGCGGGGCATATTTCTCCTCGGCTGCATGCAGCTCCTCGTTCATGGCGTCAAAATCGGCCTTGCTGAGATGTGCATATGGATCCGGGTTGGGAGATCCGCTCGGCGTGCTGCTTCCTCCGGGTCCTATGGAGCGCCGCACCGCGGGCTGCGATGGACCCGGGGTTGAGTGAAGCTGTGGTTGAGGTTGGGGGGACTGGTAGCCGTTGACGCCAGGGCCTGGCCTTTGTATCGACGGATAGATTGCTATCGGGCTAGTAGGTTGCGCGGCTGGCGGTTGTCTAGGGGGTCTCCCCGGGCCGCGAGGCGGCTTGGATACGTAAGTGCTGCAGATGCGGGTGTCCAAGTGCTTCGGCAAGGTTAGTCATATGCATCCAAGACGGCGATAGTGCACTCACGGCCTGGAGCTCATCAGTCGTCATGAACTGTTGACCGCAAGCTGCACAGGATTGCTTGAATCCTTCGGCAGTGGGGGGGACTGCTTGGCAAAGGTTATACTTCGTATGCTGTCGGATGTTAGAGCTAATTCGGAGTCATGGTACGAGAGGGCGCAAGGGCCTTACATAGTCGTAGGGAGGTGTGTGTATGAACGTGCGGAAGCATCTCCTGCACTGCAGTGCCGGGTTTGTAGCAGTGACCACCGACGAGGTGGGCGCCCGGGAGGAGTGGTGCTGCTGCACTTGGCCTGGTGCTGTCGATACCCCGGCACCCGGAAAGGCTTCGCGAGGTATCACGTGTTCATGATCTTCTTGGACGATATCGGATGGGTTATAGCCCAAGCGCTTGGCCGTGGCAAGGGCATTGATCAGTGGCTTCGCCTCAATGGTGTACAGACGCTTCTCGAGGCATCTGTCGAGAAACTGGTCGCTAGCCTTGGCCAGAATTTGGTCAACGACAGCATCGAGGTCCTGCTCGGTGAAGTGCTCCATGACCTCCTCCCTCGACTCTTGGACCATTTTGGCGCCAAAGTCCCGCACTGCCCGACGCGTAATAGAGGTAGTTGCATGGTGGATGGACGCGTTGAGCTGCCACATGTTAGCCTTGAGACGTGCCTCATTCGGGCCGAGGGGGTAGTGGCGAGTGACGGGATGCTCGACGGGACCGAGGGGGATAGATACTCGGAATAACGTGGAGAAATAAGGAAATGACAAATACCGCCGGGGTGCTGTTTTCAACACCAAGCACATGATCGCGAGTGTGAAGGTGAGGTCGGGGATTGTGACCCCGCTTCGGAACACACCCGGCGGCTGAGTAGTGAAGGCAATGAAACTACCCGACTTACGACAAATGCCTGGTGAAATTCGGAGCCGAGAAGACACTTTTCCCAGTTGTCGCGAACTGTGCGGCGCACCGCCTCGGGCACGCTCTGCTGGACGGCAAAGGTGATGCGCGTGCAGTCATCAACAAACTTTGGGTTGACGCGTGCATGATCCTGGCTGGGCGACGGGAAGCCCTTTGGCGGGGTCGGCGGCTGGCTCGTCCGCCGGCCCGGAGGATCCATGATGATGGGCTTGGAAATAACCGACGGGAGGGGTTGCGACGAGGCCGGAGGCAGAGCGTGGTGCAGCGGCGGCAGCGAGGCCGGCGGGTGGGCAACCGGAGGCGGCGCGGGCTGCGAAGAAAACGGAGCCAAGGACGGCTGGCGCGGAGGGAGCGCGTGCTGCGGGTAGTGCGGCGCTGGCGGCACGGCGTGGTGCGCGTGGTGGTGCGATAGCGACGGCAATGGCTCGTGATGTGCATGCGACGGCCGCGGCGGTGGCGGAAGTTGACTGTGATGCTGCTGGTGCAGCGTCTGCAACGCGTACTGGTGCTCGAACTGATGCTGTGGCGGCGGCGGCGGCGGTGGTGGCAGCTGAGGTTGGGGCGATTGAAGACTTTGCGCCGGGACGTCGTGCACCTGTTGGAGTTTTCCCCGCTGGGCCTGGCCGCCGTCGTACTTGACCGTCATTGGGTCTCTCCACCGCAGGTGGTCCTTTGCACGTGCAGCCTGAGGCTGGCCGTGGTTGTTGTGGTTGCTCTGGTTGCTTTGGTTAATGCTGGCCACGGCATTGACTGCCGCTGCCGCCTCGGCACTGAGCGCTGCGTCGACCGTCTGTTGATGCGAGGAGTGGCCGTTGACCGCGATCCGAGGCGTCGAGGGATGCGACTGTGGTGTTCCCGACCGCGTGGCCGGGCTGTCTGTTGCTGAGGGCGGCGGCACTCCATTCGCAGGCGCGTGGTGGCCAGCACCAGCCGCGCCAGGGGCACCAAGCTCAGCCGGAGACAAAGGCGCCTTGACGGCTGCCGGCCCCGGGCTTGGCCTCGCTGCCGCTGGCGACATGTCGGCCTGCTGGTGTTCTGGCGCCTCCCGGTCCGTCGACGGCGGTGCTGGGGCCGGCAGGCCCGGCGCCTGCTCCACGCCTTCCATTTCCATGCTGGACAGATTTCAGATTTGCGCCGAGCGATGTTGCGAGGGCCGGCGTGCTGTAGCTAAATCCTAGTTCGAAACTCAAACGGGAAACGGCAACGGACGCATATGGCTTCCCACCCGCCTCGGTGCGGCCGCGCTAAAGCAGGATGACAAAGAAAGTGACGGTGACCTAGTGCATTCGTTGCCCTCGAGCGGTGCCTTCTTCTTTTTGGTAAGAAGGGGGAGAGAAAATGGTGACAGGAGTCCGGGGCTTGCCAGTTGTTACAACCCGTGGACGGCCTACACTTGGAACGAGTTGTAGGGGTTCAACAAGGAAACTACTGCGGTAAAGACAGTCTGGGAAGGGTAGTAGCTCCCCATACTGGATGGCTCTCTCTAGTTGGGAAAAAAAAACTTTTTTTTTTCTCAGCTAAGCTTCGGTTAAAAGGGATGGCCGCACTTATTTAATAAAAGATTAACAACCTTCATTAAACCCACGCAGCGAATCCGGCTAGCTTCCGAGATTTATATTTGCTAAGCAGCCCCAGAAAGCTACCTGTTTCCTCTTCTGTCGCGACAAGTGGCACCCCATTCGCGCGCCCAAAACCTGCGCGTGGGCGCGTGCTCCACTCTGTCCAGCTGCAAGTATCTGTCAGTGTCGAAAGTATCCACATCCCTCTCTCTCTCCCCTTGTTTCCCGCCGCCTCGAAATATCCGTCAATCATAATTTTTCTACTTGTGTCCTCACTCACGTGTCAATTTTAGAACTACCGCTTTTTTCGCGGTCGATCGCCCAACTTGTGGTATTGTCTGTCGTCAGAGCACCTTCTCGAAGCCCAGCTCATCCATGCAGCTCGACAAGGGTATGACGGTCCGGTCATGTCATGTATGCTGCTGCTGCAAGGAGGCACTTGTATGATCAAACATGGCTTGCCATATGCCGTTCCAAAATTCTACTCTGAAATTTTATCAGGTTTGTTGGTGCTTGTCTCATGTCTTGAAACGCATGCCAAATAAGAGCTGCGCCCACCCGCCGGCCCGACTCGTCCTCCCATTCGCGGGCGCAGCACCCGGGCATGAAATAACGACGTGCACGGGGCCCGGGTACGACGCCTGTACTGGGAAGGTCCAGACTGTTAATCTAAAAAGTTATAATCACGTTTCCCTCGTCGCTGATCACAGCACATCGTCAGTCTGTCTGTCGTCGGGCCAGGGGGGGCGGATTTATGCCGTTGGCCAGCTCGACCCAAGGCGGATGCGACTTATACGCGGGTCATACAGTACGCAAAGTCCGGCACCACTACCCACGCTACCTTAACTACCTACCATTTACGTAAATTGCTGTCGCACGTTCGCTACGCCGCAGACATCATCTTGTGGTTGACGGATGCCCCAAGCCGGGTAAATGCGCAGACGTAGCAGCATGCCCGGTAGGCAGCCAAGCAGAGCCGTCGTGATAATTAACTGCCCGACATAAGCTCAATAAATAGCAGTCTTATTAGCATACGATGCTGCACGGTAGCACGTTTCCCATCGTTACACCAACCTCTCTGGTTCCTGTGTCTCGCTGACCGGATGGACAAAAAAAGACATTGCAAGGCTGCCAGTCAAAATAACTTGGTTCAGATATTAAGCAACCGACATAGACCGTCCCCGAACGCCGGCCAAACGATTGGGCAATTCTGCGCCGGAATTAGCACGACCTTCCTTTCCTTTAGCCCTGCTCCCCCCATATCCCGACTTCTCGGCCCCACCCCCCGGGCCCGACAAGCGGCCGAACCGCGAGAGAGCCTTTCAGACGGGCTCTCCGATGCACGCGAGCATCAATTTCTCGTAATCGCCGCTGGTCTCACCCTTGATCCGACTGGCCAGGTTCTTGTGGAATCGTTTCTCATAAGCTCCGCGGACGTTGGCCATATGGCTCCGGTCCCAGTGGTTCCGGACAACGCGGCTAACGAGCAGCGTATCCTTAGTTCCCATCCCCGCCATGGCGTCCTCGAGCAGCTGCGCCTGATGCATGTACTTGTCCAGACCCTGCCGAAGCTGGTAAAGCAGCGCGTCTTCCATGTGGCCAGAGAACTCCTACGTGACAGGTCAGCAACTCTTCCAATCGACACTTTGTTCGGAACCATGGATCTTACCCTGCGTATGACCTCCTCCAGGTTGCGGGCATACTTTTGCCGGTAAGCGTGCGCGATAGCCCGGATCTGATTGTCGTTTCTGGTGCTCAAGATGCTGCACACCTTGATCTCGTCGGTGCCGACCTTGCCCTCGGTCGCGTTATACATCTCCACCACATCGCGCTCGATATCGGCCGGCACCACGGGCGCCGAGTCCTCGGCACGTTGAGCACCGAGCACGATCATGAAATGCCGCTCCGTCTTCATGCTCAGGTCCCCGCGCACGTCGTCCTCCAACCGGCGGCGGAACAGGCGATGATACTCGCTCTTGATTGCGTTGATGTCGGCGTTGGACCGCCCCAGCAGAACGTCATTGAGGACCGACTCCTTGGTGCCGGGGCCGTCCATGGCGTCGTGCAGCATGTGCACGTCATGCAGCAGCGGTCCCCGCACGATCGCGATCAGACCCTTCTCCAGCCAGCCGCCTGTCTCGCTCTTGATGTCGGCCTCGAGGTTGCGACGGTGGATTCGGGTATACGTGTCGCGTATCGTGGCGATCTGGAGGGGGTCCTTGGTGGCGAGGACGCGGATCAGCGTCTTCTCGTCAGTACCAAAGCCCTTCATGGCCGCCCTCAGCGCGTTGGCGTCCGCGTCGCCGCTCCATTGGATGATCTGAGGCGGGCCGTAACCCAGAGAGGGCGGCGTGGGCGGGTAGTTGGCTGCCGGTGGCGCATATCCGCCGTACTGCTGGGGCGGAGCCGATTGACCGTACGGCGCCGGCTGCTGGCCGTAGCCCTGGGACGGGGGGGCGCCATAGGGCCCGGGTGGAGGCGCGCCGTACGGAGCCGCGGGAGGTGGTGCGCCGTAAGGCGGCTGCGGGGACGGCGCACCATAAGGCGCTTGTGGAGGGGGCGCGCCGTAAGGCGGCTGCTGAGGTGCGCCGTAGGGTGGTTGCTGAGGCGCACCGTAGGGCGGTTGCTGGGGAGCGCCGTAGGGCTGTTGGCCATAGGGAGACGGTTGCGCACCATAAGGCTGGCCTGCGGGAGGCTGCTGGGGGTAGTACTGACCGCCCGGAGGAGGCGGCGACCCATACGGGTTCGGTTGTGGCGGGGTCTGCTGGTAGTATCCCCCGGCCGGAGGAGGCTCTGAATTGGTTAGCTATGCCGAAATGATGCAAAGGCCGAGGCGCAACTCACGGCCGTAAGGCGGGTAGCCTGGGTAAGACATTGCGATTCGAGCTCGCGCTTCGGTTGCTGCAAGAAGGAGAACTGGGACGACGGTGATTTTTGTCGCCTGATGATGATGCGGGGGAGGGGTTCGGGTATCGTGCCGACTCTCTTGTTGCCAAGCAATTCCTTGATCTGACTGCCCGGATCCGATGTGGGACAACCGTCCAAAGCAAGGCGTCGAGGAATGAGAAGAGAGGAGCGTCGCCCTCTCTGTTGAGGCAACAACCGCGCTATATACTCGCTTCAATGATGCACGAGAGGTCGAGGAAGCCGTTGCGTCAAGATGTGGCGCAGCGGGCGACAACGGTTGATCATTGAGCCGATACTGGTGCCGCGCCTCAACCGCGGCGCGTTTGCGGAATCCATCAGAAGGCCTCCAACGGCGAAAATCTGAATAACGTCATGCACTTGTGGAGTCAAACTTCCGTCGTCGCGCTCGTTAGACCGTCGTCTTTGGTTCCCGCTCTCAGCCCCCATTTTGAAGCACTGGGACTTGACAGCCTCTCGGTCTGCCAAGAGGCGCTTTGCTCCAAGCCACAACCTGGGGTACTGCGACGATTTGCTTCCACCGCTGCAAAGAAGCCGACTTCTTTTATGCCCGTCATTGGTAACTATTCGCTGGCTGCCCGTACCTGCAGTTCGACGAACCATCGATCGTCCGATGTGGCGTTGGTCCGAGCGTCTCAGCTTTTTGGGCTTGCTTGTCGGTGGGGAAACACTGACAAGTGGGGTGGCTGGGGAAGCTGATGGCGCCTGGCATCTTCCGCCGAACCCTCGTCCGAACTTCAACCACCCGAATTTCTGGGATTCAGGGGTCGCAAACACAAGCCTTTTTGCTTCAGCCAGCCATCTGAATTTTCCGGGAGGGATACAAAGCCAAGATGAAATCTTCAGGTTTGCCAACTCTCCCTTTGCTCTCCACCATTCCTCCGTGACACACGACAAGGCTGCATTGCATTTCCGTCTGCAGGGTCCAAGCATTGCGCTCGTCACGTCGCTTTCATCTATTTGAATCCTGAAGTTGAAGATGCATCTCCACTCCAAATCACGAGTCCTCTTTGCGGTGTCTTCTCTTTTTGTGTATACCCATGCACTGCCGTTGAACAATCTTCGGCAACTACTACCAGCCGTTCTCGCGCCCAGGGCAACTTATTCTGTTGTTCCCATTGATGGGGGTGCATCCTGGCACAACGGAGGCTCCGGCGCCGGTCCAGCATCAACAGATGCAGCCATCACAATCGTCACAACCGTTGTTGCGACATCTCTCCCACAAACCATGGTCGTGCCAGTGCAGGAGACACCCATCACCACGGCCAAGGGAACGACCAGCATTCCGGTGGTACCCATCGAGCCCCAACCTGTTACCACAACCAAGGTAGTCTATGTCGAGCCGACAACTACATCGTCAACATGGTCTACAACGACGCATTCGTCATCGTCAACCACATCATCAACATGGTCCACAACGACGCATTCTTCCTCGCCAACCACTTACTCGTCGTCAGTCTCGTCAAGCACTTCATCACCAGCCTCGTCAACCACTTCCTCGGCAACCGCAAGCCTGGTTTCACAAACATCCGAGACGAGCGTTTCGGCCCCCACAACATCATCTACATCCATAGCGTCCATCACCACCATCGCCAACCTTCCTACCAGCACTAGTACTCAGGACGATGGAATGTGGCATACCACGTACCCTGCTTGGAACGAAACGAAACTGATCAGACGCATCTCCCGGCCACAGCTCGGGTGACCCTCTCGCCCATCTGGATGCTGACGAGTTAATGGGTTATGGAAATACGAGAGACTCGCGTCTCGGTAAAGGAGGCTTATCTCAGGATTAATTACTAATATTGTAAAACAGCGGTTTATGAATCGCATTGGGTTTAGAAGGATGACGCAAGCTGCCGTGGACCAAGGGCTGGAAAGCGCGGCATTGTCATTTCTTGGATGTATTCACAGCTACCATGTATCTAGAGCTTTTGCTGCGACCCCAATGTATAATACCGAACCTAATGGAATATAGGAGCTCTGCAGAGCTTGTTTCAAGTGCTGTCGGACCGGTGGTGCATCTCAAAGCGGTGTGTATTTGCTCAACAACGGAGCCACGAGTCCAGACGTTACAAAGTATTTGCCGATACAAACCTCGAAAACTCTTTGGTGGTCAAATCCGAAACAAGTGCCAAGCAGCTTAACGACTTGTCAGTATTCGTACCCATTTCCCGTCAATCAAGTCTGCGGGATCAAGTCATCCCAACACCGGAGGGAACGGCTGTCACAGAGGACAAGATAAATGTGGTAGCCAAGAGCCAGACCGGTAACGCCTAGAACCCCATATGTCAAAACGAAGCCGGCGAGTTGGCGGTAAGAGTTCCCATTTGTTCGACATCAGGAATTCAGGAAGATGCACAGGACTCGGGGTCCTGGTGACTTCCGAGTCTCTTACGACAGAAGGTGCGAGTTGAATGGGAGAAACTCGAGACGTCGATCGAGTCTCTCGCGACGGAAGGTGCGAGTTGAGTGGAAGAAACTCGAGACGTCCATCTCGCTTCGACTTATCATTCCTCATCCGGTCACTCTCCACTGCTCGTACACCATTTCCCCTTCCCATTACCCCCCTTTGTGCGAAGCCACTGGGCAACACCCACTCCACGTAAGACGCCAAACCTTGATTACAGGTGTTCAACTCTGACACTCGGCGTATTCGCCCGCCCTCGAGATCTTCCTGTGCTCTCCGGGCATGCCGCGTGCTTGTTATCTTTCCAGGGTCCACCGATTCTTGCAATTCCCATCCCTACCCCTCCCACAACCATTAAGAAGCCACCGATATTCGGGCTTCACACCGTCTTGCCGACATCGCGCTTTCTTATGACCCGAGAGAATATCTAACCGATATCCCCGTAGCCAGCAGCCTGGTCAGTAGCCCCCCTCACTTGCGATTCTGTGTTTTCTCACCGATAGGGCCATAGCCGAGCCAATGGGCCCCCGGGATAACCACAATGGGATGTTTGTTGACTAACTACAGCAGGACGCCACTGACACGGTCACACTGTGCTTGCACCCGGTCACCAGACGCATGCACCCATAACCTTGATAGGTTGTGCGAGGAGCGCTAATCAGGGTGCCACTGCTGCTGCTCTGATACGCGACACGAAGATCCTGCTCGGCCTTGGGGAAAGCACCTGTCGCCCCAGATATCCATGTTTGACGCCGGGACGTCTGCTCTGCAGTGGACGGCCAAGTGCCGATCCCGGTAGTCTCGATACTGTCTCGACCGCATCTCACAAGATCGAATGCGGCTCCAGCACCGCCGTCCCATTCAACAAATGGCAAGCCCGGAACCCCGAATGCCGTGGCAGGTTTAGACGAATCTGTGGGGAGCCTTGGTTACGCCGCACACCGATATTCCCATGATGCCTGGGTCCGAAGACCCTCGGGGATAGCAGCTTGGCCCATCCTGTCCCATGGGGTAGCTGGTGGCATACCTCTCTGCCCAGACAGACATGGTCCGGCGTATACTTGCGAGGCCCCATTTGCTCGGTCTGGCCCGCCATGGATGCTCATTGGCGTACGCGTTGCCACACCGGAGGATATAAAGCCCCCGAACTTCAACCCTCTGGTCGACATTGCTCTCCTCGGACCCCCTTTACTCAACAATCCCACCTCTGTCTTTACATTCTGACAGACTCCAATCACAGACGCAATGAAGTTCCTCACTCGTCCGCTGCTCCGCCCGGGGCAGAGCACCACCATACGAAAAGTCATGGCTGACAACATCGCGACCATGACCCACAGCTCACCCGGCGCCGGAATGGCCATGCCTCCGGGGTTCGACATCAAGTCAGCCCAGTGTTTCCGGCCCAAGCCTAGCGAGCGCCACTGCCGTCTTCCCGCGAAAGACATCAACGTCCAGAATGGTACGATGCCACCGGGTTACAAGGCCCAAGTGGCGCAACTTGACACATTTGAGCTGCCGGCTCGTGTGACGGGGTCACTCGGTGACAGGGCCCTCGGCAAGGCTCTGGTAGACGCGTGGCGCCGCCATGGTATTATCCAAATCGCCATGAGCCGCACCCAAAAGGCGCTATGGAACTCGGCCAAAGCAGAAAGCCAGAGGTTCTTCCGGAGACCTCACCACGAGAAAGCGGCCTGCGTGGATTCCGAGAGCTACGCCGGCTACATTGCTTCAGGCGAGGAGGTTACCGACGGCATTGCCGATTATTCCGAGATTTTCACCATCACCAAGGACCTCGACCCGTCGGATCCGAGGGTGCGTGCTAGATGGCCTTGCCATGGACCATGTCCCTGGCCGGACACGAGGATGAAGGATGTCATGACACGCTACAACAACAGCCTCGGCAACGACGGCGAGAAACTCCTGGGCCTGATAGAGCTGGGGTTGGGTGTCTCGCCGGGCTCCTTGACCCGGTATACCCAGGACGGGTGGCATCACACTAGAGTCCTGAGGTAAGGCTATCCATCCTCCCCATCACCGTTCACCCGTCTCACCGCTTATCTTCCAGATTTCCTCCGCGAAACGCCACAAACGGAAAGGGGAAGGAAGGACGGGGTATCGGCTCGCACACAGACTATGGTCTACTGGTTATTGCCGCGCAAGATGACGTCGGAGGTACTGTACATGCCGATTGGACTCGAGAATAGTTATTAACCGCAGCAGGTCTGTTTATTCGAAGACCCAGTCAGAAAGAGCAGTTCGCCAACTGGAAGAAGAGCGCCGCAGGACTGCTGGAAGATGACGAGGGCTGGGTTTATGTCCCCCCTGTTGATGGCACTCACACAGTCATCCTAGGTGAGAGAGCTCTGTGGTCTTGTTTTATATCCTCGACTGACAGGCGGGCGTGATTAGGGGATATGATGCAATACTTGACGAACAACTACCTCATGGCGACCCCCCACAAGGTCGGCCTCAACACGCGGGAACGGTTCTCGTACGCATACTTCCATGAGCCCGCCTTCCAGGCAGTCATGAAGCCGATCGAGGAGATGTGTGGACGGGACCACCAGCAAGAGGGGTCTAAGGAAGAAGAATCCGACGAGGGAATCCACTACGGCACGCACTTCACCAATATGTTTATTCGCAACTACCCGGACCGCATCACCACGGCTCGGTTGCTGGCTGAGGACCGGTACCGCCTGCTGGCTACGGAGGAGCTTCGGACGATGGGTCGTCTCCCCGCGTCTTGATGTCTTATTTTTCGCTTCTTGTCTCGGAATACATGGTCACGGCGTTATCGGCGGTATTCAAGGCGCATGAGGGGAGTGGACTTTGTCTTTGGCGAGCACAGCACTGCGTTTTGGCGTTGGTTGGTTGGGAGCGAGCATTTGAGAGATACCAGGATGGGTATTGTACCCAAGGTAGTTTTCTGGCGGGGAGGCATGTCTTGAGAAGATCCTTGCCGGACTCTCCAGATTTTTTTAATCGCTTGATGTGTAATGAATAATACCTACCTAGCCGATGGAGGCAGGCACTGTCGTCAACGGCGACGATGATGAATACCGGTGAAGGTGAGACTTGTTCCCCCGTCTCGCCTAGTGTTTGACTTTATGGCCGGTGTCGGTACACAAGCACAAGAGATGCGATGTCTCACACTCCTCCTCTTCCCCTCTCTCCTCGACACCCCTCACTTTTTTTTTCTGTTGTTGGTACCTGACCTTTCCGGTCCCCGCTGGCCGGACTTTTCTCTACATATCGGCCTAGGGGGATAGAGAGTGTGTTGGATATATCTTGCTCAGTACATGACCATCGAAATCTGTAGAGGAAGACCCATTAGAGAGGAGAAAATGCCGAGGTATTGTGCATCTCCTTCCTAACAAGTTCACCACCAGACGGCGGCGGCGCGATGCATCGTCCCGATGACCCCGCACCAAGTAATCGGCGCTTGAATCGTTCAATGGGTTAGAGATCAAAAAAAGTTTGAACTGTCCCCCCCTCGTTCTGTCTCCGATCCGGGCTGGGAGGTGGGTGTCTTGGATTTGCAGTTGGGTCTGGTGGTCTGGAGCAGTCTGCAGTTTTGGAGGAGGGAGGCGATGGCGTCTGTCTGTCTGTCTGTCTGTCTGGGAGGAGTTGATAGGTAGGTAGGGGTGAGGCGGTATACCTACTGGGCGAGAATGGGCAGGTTTAGCCGAGAGTGGGCTTTTGGCTTGCCTTGGGTTGGGTCCATGTCGGTGTTTTGCGACTGGATGCCCGGATGGGTGTACGAGATATATGTCTTGGATCTGTCTGTCTTGGGGCTCTTTTTTTTGCTTGGGATGTGAGTGGGGGGTGGGATGAGGGATGGGAACATGAACCGAACTGACCGAGGCGGGGGAGGGGGTGATGAAGAGTCACTTGGCTCGGTTTTGCTGGATTTGGATGTCGTGCTGTATAATTTCTGGTCTTTATCGCGTGAAGAGAGTGGTAGGTAGCTTGGACGGAGCTCTGTGCTGTTTCTTGGCGGCATCGGGGGTTTAGCTCCGTCGTCAGATGGACCTGATCATCCTGATGACGATGAACCCCAACGACCATCGATTCGGGTACGATAAGAAATCGGTAATATATAGCCCTTGGGCCAGAGGACCTTCCATTAGTTCTGTCACCAGTGTAAAATACGTTCCCGATTCGGGATATACACTCCCTGTTGAGCCCATATGTAACATCCGGGCCAAGGGAGTTTGAAGTGGTAAGCCGACCCCTTATCAGGTACCCAGGAAGCCCAACCACACCGACATCTCTCGAGAGTAATCCACCTCGATGGCCAGGCACCATCCGGCATCTCATTATTCACCGGCCCGTATCCTGCATCCCCGCGCATCGGGACCGTCGGGACCGGCTCGTTCCAAAGACACCACCCGTGTTTACAACACCACCCCTATCCCCACTTCCCCTTCCCCCTCCCCTTCCCGGTCCTCGACAAACCCAAAGAGTGACTAGACCTACTTACCACTCAGGCAGACCGTCTTTGTCACGAATTCTCCACAGAAAAAACTAGGTAGTCTAGACAGCTCTTCTATCCTCTCCATAGTCCCTTCGACATTTGATCATATCTAACCTACCTGCCAAACCCCCTCCCCCCTCTCCCAAACCACCACACACACACCAAAGAGACCACCGACATGACATAGAGAAAGACACCCCGGGAATATACGGCCCCGAACGCCGTGTGTCTCATCCTCTCATCCCAAGCACCTCCCAAGCTCGCAAGGTGCCTACCCATGTCTAAGACATCTGACGTGCATCCATCGAGCGAGCAGTCGGCCATCCGGCCGGCCGGCATTTGCCATCTTCACCGCTACTACATCGCTTTGGTTGTCATCACCATCTCATCATAACGAACCCCTCTTGTTTTATAGTTTCTGCGTAGGATGATGGACTGCATGTGTCTGAAATTCTTTCTGTCTTGGGGTCGGAGGGTTGGATTGTCCGGGCTATGGAAGATACATCACTGATGACGGCCCTGTGGTTCTCTCTGTGTAGGTACTCCGTAGGTAAGTAGACGTCCGCAGGTCAGGGATCTGTGCTCGTCATGATCCCACTCATCCCATCCTATCCCTCTGCGTCCCTGTCCCTGGGTAAGCTGCATCTCCGATGCCACCCAGATGACAGCGGGACGGGGAAATACTTTGTATCGACACCGGTCCCGGCTAACATGAACGTGAGGAAAACCCCCCTCCCCATACGTGACGATCCTGGACTGTTGCAGCAATTCATTGAAGAGATCTCGACATGGATTATTACATCTAACAAAGAGAATGACGGATGACGCCGTCGCGGTAAAGCTAAGATAGGAAATGTATCAAGGAGCGTCCATATCCTCCGACCATCCGACACATCTGATCTAATCCCACATCTCATCATACACCCATTACCCAGTGCCATTACCCATTCCATCCCGCATCAGTCCTCTACACCACCAACCACTCCTGGCTCGCCACCAGCACATGATCAACATTCCGACTCCATCTCGACTTGACAACCGCCCCGTTCCCATTCGCATGCCCGTTCGTCCCATTCTTCACATGAACATCATCCCCCTCGAGCTCCCACTCCCACTCCCTCAGCCCGACATACTTCCCAATCATGTCGTCCGGCTTATCCTTGTTCGCCGCCGCCGCCTTGGCCCACGTCTCAGGCGGCGACACCTGCAGGCCGGCCCTGGCCAGCTTGCTCTGCAGGCTGGCATGCAGCGTGGTGTACTCGGCCTCGGCCTTGGTCCACTTGCCGAGACGGAGGTAGGACCGCTTGAGCAGCTCGAGCGTCCAGCCCGCCGTCTTGGCGAGCTCCTCCTCCGGCTTGGGCTGGGCGATGAGGATCTGTTTCGGAGGAGAACCGGAGGCGCCGTTGACGGGGTAGTAGCAGACGGATTCCCTCGCCTTGGCCTGCCAGCCGTCGTCCTCGCGGAGGGCCGCCTCGATCTCGCGCAGCAGCTGCTCGTGCACGGCCATGGCCTTGTCGACGCGCTTGTCGTATGTGTACAGCTCGGCGAGCATCTGCGTCATCTCGATCGTGACGTGGTCGAGCACGCCGCGGCTCCGACGGAGGTTGTAGCACATGGTGTCGCAGAGCCCGATCGCGTCCTTGAGCTTCTTGGCCGCGACGTAGGCGTGCACCATCAGCCGGCCGACGCTCACGACCCGGGCGGGATTCCAGTTCTTCTGAACCTCGCGAGACTTCCAGAGCTTGGTCAGGAGAATCTGCAGCTCGTCGTTAGCATTCTGCGGTACAAGTGGGTTGGGGGCTGCGTTGCTTACCTCGAGCTCAGCGAAGTTCTGCTGGCTGCCCAGCAGGCGGACAATCCCGCTCAGGTCCTTGTAGTTCAGACGGACAAAGTCAACCTTGCTGGCCTTGAAGATGGCAAGCGCTTCGGCCGTGATCTTCCTGGAGAAGTCGAGATATTCTTCCCACAGCTTCGAATCGCTAGGCTTCTCGACGTCGATACCCGCCATAAACTCGGCGAGCTTGTAGGCGTAGTTGACCCGGTGAAGGTCGTCGTAGAAGTGCTGTCCGTGGGCAAAGTGGAACGTGCACTTGGCGACCTCGAGCGCCTTCTTGAACTCCTTGGCCTTGAGCAGCGCGGCAACCTTGGCGTTGCCTGCCCTGCAGACAAAGGCGGCGAAGTCGACGTTGCGGTTGTCGACACCCAGGATCGACAGCAACGCCGTATAAAAGATGTGGGTGTACTCGTCGTTCGTCTTGATGAAGGCCGAGTACTTGGCCTTGAACATCTGGAAGAGCTTCTTGTCGAGCACGACGATCATGTGCTCCTGCTTCTGCTCGATCCAGAACGAGCGGAGCTTGGCACCATACTCAAGGATGACCTCGATGCGGGTCTCCGTCTCGATCACCCTCTTGTACTCCTTGTACAGGGTGATCTCGAGGAGCGTCACGGCCATGAGCTCGGAATACGTCATGGTGATCTTCTCGACGAGGTGCTGCTCGAATGAGACCAGGAACACGAATGCCGCTCGGCCGATGGCGACGTCCAGCTTGAGGACAACGTCTGTGGTGATCGCAAAGTCCTGGCCGAAAATGGTCAGATGGCGCAGATATCTCACCAGCTTCAGACCCTCCTTGGCAAGGCCGGCCGCGATGTAGATCGAAGCGAGGGTGGCAGCAGCATGGTAGAGGGACATGGAACCGCAGTTGGACTTGACGATGCTGACGAACGAGACCTGGAGCAGCTCGAAAATCTTGACGTGGGCTTCCTTGGTGTTGAGCTTCCTGTACAGGACGATGATGTCCTTGAGCTTGAGGAGCGTCTTCTCATGCCAGCAGCCGAAGGTGATGGTCAGCTGGGCGTAGGCTTCCAGACACAACTCGATGGCGCGCTCAATCGTAGTGGTCGTCGTCGAACCGCCTGACGTGATGATGGTGACATACACCTTGGCGAGGCGCGTCTTCACCGTTGTGATGGTCTCCTCGGTGATCGTGATGGTCCGGGTTTCCGTCTTTTTGGTCCGCGTGATCACCTCTTCGTAGATCGTGACGGACTCGTGGTGGTGCCCTTCATATCTCGCGCAGATTCCGGCCAGCGCGATCATGGCCAGAATGAGAATGGATGCCGACTGGCCAAAGACGACGGTTACCGTCTCACGGTACTTCACCGATATCTCGTACAACACAGAGATCGAGACCTTGGCGTGGAACTCGAGCACGTGGACGTACTTCTCGTAGATGAGCTGGATGACCTCCTCCGTGAAGACACACTCTTTGTGGTGGTGCAGAAATGTCTCCCACAGAACTGAACACACGTGCTGAAGCTCCATCCACCTCTTCTCCTCGTGATAGTACTCGACGAGAATGATGGCGGCTTTGAAGGCGTCGTGGTGGCAGTGCTTTCGGTTCGCGTTCAGGATGGTGACGATCTCAATGTAGTACTCGTAGGCATCCGCCCGCCCAAGCAGCCGGCAGTGGGAGGCCAAGAGATACAGGAGATCGATCGTGAGCTTATGAGAGGAACCAAGCTCCTTGCGATACCTGGCGAGCAACTGAACATATATCTCGATCACCTTCTCGTGGCGATGGTGCTCCTCGTAGAACTCGATGAGCACCGTCAAGGCCTCCCCAATCCGAACGTCGGATATCTTGAGCGACGCCAAGCACGCGTAGTAGATGCGCAGGTAGATGCTCTCAGCCTTCTCGAAGCACCTCTGCTTGCGGTAGCAAACGGCAAGACGCATGGCGACCTTGATACATTCCGACACGAAGTGCTCCGACAGCTTGATGTTGACTTCGGCCGTGAGGATGGCCTTCCAGGTGACCTCGAGCGACCGTCTGATGACGACTTCGGCTTGCGCCCAGTTCTGCGTCTTGATGTACAAGTTGACGAGCGCCAGGCACGAGTCGAAGAAGGTGACGTCAAACTTGGACTTTCGGCAGCGGGTGAAGTGCGTCTCAAATATCTCCTTCACCACCGTCTCGGTGACCTCAGTGACGGTGATTGTGGTGGTCTTGCGGTCGACGGTGGTCGTGGTGATCTCTTCCACCACCTCGGTGATCAAAACCGTCGTCTCCAGTGCCTCATCATCCGTGACAGAGCCCTTGCCCTTGAACCAGCCCCATACTTTGGTGAAGACGGAAATGGCAATCTGGAGCAGACCAAATGCCTTGAACAAGACGCCGATATCCTTGATAAGGACGATGATGGTCTTTTCTTCGAACTCGTGGTGCTCATACTCGACCCAGAGACAGATCAAGATGTTGGACGCCTCCTCCTTCATTCCTCGCCCCTTCAGGAACCTGATATACGCGAGGGCGATGTTGATCTTTAGGATGTGCATCTCGATAGAAGCCTTGAGGCGGCAAATCTCAGAGATGCGTCTCCACAGGGTGATGTAGATCTTCTCAGCCAAGAACCACTGCTTCTGGGACGCGTACATCGCGGCAAGACGCAGGAGGACGGTGATGCGGCGCTCGTCCGTAATGTCAAGCTCCTCGGTTGTTTCAAGGAGGAAACAGGCATACTCGTCGATTTTGACGACGTCCATCTCTCCGTCGAGAACAATCTCCAGGTCGCCAACATGGCCCCGGAGGCGCTCAACCTCGATGGATTTGTCGCCATAACAGCCAATGTACAACTTCAGCAAGATCTGATAGATGTGAGCTGCCTTGGTCGTCTCCTTGATGGCAACGTAGAGCTTGGCGAGCACTTCGTACCATCTCATGACAACGCCACTGGACTTGCCGTGGATGGTTTCGCAGATCTCAATCATCAAGATGATCATCTCCTCGCGATACGTGACAATCTCGGTGCGGGTAGTGATCGTGATGGTCGCGGTAAGCTCGAGAAAGTAGTGTGTGCAAGACATGACAACAGCGCTGGAGGTGGAGAGAACGGCCCGTCCGAGGGATGCAGCACGATAGAAGAAACGGGCGCCGACGAGCGGCTCAGAAGCCACATGGATTTTCCCGAGGAAGATGAGGTTCTGCACGACGGTGACGTGCTTCTCGCCGAAGCAGGTTTCTCTGACCTTCAGAGAGAACTTGTACTGCTCAATGAGATGGGACGTAGAGACGCCGTACGAACAGCTGGACCGCTCCAGGAGAGCAAAGTAGCACGAAGATGGGAAGACCTCTTGGAAGTCTTTGGTCAACTTCAGCGAGCCCTTCTCATAGAAGCTCGAGGCTTGGAAATGGCTCTGCCAGTGCTTGACGGCATAGTACAAGAGCCCGTTGGAGCTAAAGGCCTCATCGACGGCCTTGTCGGTAAGGAGATCAAGCGATGGCTCCGCAGTCTCGGGAAGGACGAGCTTGGCGTAAAGAAGAAGAGCCAATGTCAGGTGGCGATGAGCGTCGCGGGGCGAAGGCAGCGACTTCCCCATGAGTCCTTCCATGTAGTCACGGACAGCCTTGCTCTTGAAGTGGACACTGCCGCCTTCGACAACGATGATTTCTCGGCAGGTTGACTTGATATGCTTCACGATGTCGACCGTGTCTCCAAACCGACGGGCGGCGACGTTGACCCGGAGAAGCTGCTCCAACTCTGCAACCAACAGGGGTCTGTTGGCAGCAAGCATGAACGAGAGCATCGTCTGAGTCGTCTCGTTCTTGAGCGACAGGATCGAGACGAGCTTCTCGAGTGTTTCGCTCATGTTGGTGCTGATGGCCCGCGCTGTTTTGAGGAACCCATTTGCGGTCTTCTCCTTTGCGAGAATGCTCACAACGAAGTAGGCCCAGATGAACGACGCCTTGGCCTTCTTGGTGAGTTCGTCTACTACTACTTCCGTCTCGTCGACGATCTGAGAATAGTAAGGGAGCCTCTCGAACGACTGCGAGAAGAAAGCCTGGATATCGGCCTGCAGGTGATACGGGGTGATGTTGAAGTGGTCGCATCCCTCGCTGAGGTACGAAATGGACTTGGACAGCGTTATGACGCGGATGGTCTTGAACTTGGAGACACATGCCCGCAGCTGCTTGTGAAACCCAAGAGGGTCCCTGTTGCCCACGACTCCGAGCTGGTGGAATCCGTCAACGATGATGACGAGGTTAGCATGACGATCGTTGATGGTGCGGAGACCGGTCTCGAGTGCGGCCCAGAGAGATTCCTCGAGTTTGGACTCGGAGTGATGTTTGTCGAACGCCTCATACGCGCTGACCAGCTTCTCGTAGAGGGCTACATCGCCAACGTTCTTCTCCAGGAGCTGATACAGCACCCCCTTGAGAAACGCGAGCGTGGTGCACTGACTTTTGGAATCATCCGCTGCAGGCGGTTAGCAGAGAATCAGAGGATGGGGTCGGAACACTTACGGAACGTGTACAGAAGTGTCGAGTACTGAACCCGTTCGAGCGGTCGCTGCAGCCGCTCTTTGATCCAGCCAGCAAGCACCGTCTTGCCACTTCCCGTCTCTCCGGTAATGGTAAGAGTCTTGTCCTTGGTATCGGGGTTTCTGAGGAACTTCGCCACTGGTTCTTTGAGCCATTCACAGGTGTCTTCGGCCCTTTTCATGCTCTCGGAGACTTGGTCGTAGAAGGAACCTTTTGTGGACCGGTCATGCTTCAGCCGCCGACGAACCCAGTCGACAGTGAAGCTGGTGTGTCGGTGGCCAAGCTTGGCCATCCACATCCTCGAGGTGAGCGTGTCGTGCCTCCTCCAGACGTCAGACAAGTCCCTGCCAAAGGCGGCCTCGAAGGTGGTGGTAGACTTCTTGCCCGGGGCAAGCTTGTTCATCTCCTTGCGGTAAAAGAAGGAGATGTTACCGACGAGGTCGATGACATCGCAGTAAAGATTGGCCACATCCTCTTTGACCTCTCTAGGGGCGTGGAAGATCTCGGGGATCTGGCTGACATGCATAATCATCAAGCTCAGCTCGTAGAGCGCCTGGAAGGTGGGCATCAGGGCTTTGGCTTGCTGGTGTCCGATCTAACGAGTTGTTAGCCTACGTGCTCCAAGCCTGCACCAGAGGGAGCAGTGACATACCTCGAGAAGGATCTGAGCGCTTCCCAAGGCGGTGATGGAAGCCTCCTCTGTCCCGGGGCAGAAGCGGCCAACGCCAGCTCCGAATGCCCAGAGCTGGAAGCCAAAGAACTGGGCGGCTCGCAAGACTCTGTCCCAGTCGCTGCCGCGACGGGGCATATGGATGAGACGCTCATCGGAGATGTATTCGAGGTAGGACGACAGGTTGAGCTTTTTGAAGAAAGAGTCGTTGTAGTCGCCGAGCTGGCAGATGTGTCCCCGGATGGTCTTGGTGATCTCGGAGACGCGGGTGATGTGGATAGTAGTGGTGGTAGTGCTGCTGACGTGGCTCTCCTCGATGACAGAGATGGTCTTTTCCGAGTGGGAAGAGGAGGTGCTGTTGCTGACGACGCTCGTCGAGATGCTCACGGCGTCGGAAGGCTTCTGGACCTTCTTCATGGTGAGGCCGTGGGCCGACTCCTGAAGGCCGGCACGAATGGTCTCCATGGTTGAGACAGACGATCCGGAACTGCGCTTCTTGAGCAAGCCTTTGCCTAAGCCTAGCATACTCGGCAGCGAACGACGTCCATGGAGATGACTAGAAATAAATGCCCCTCTGCTGTCGGGAGCGGGGTCTCCTTTTTCATATACCGGCCTGGGGTCTCGACTTGGCGCAGCTGAATCTCGGGGACCCCTGAGGTCCCTTGCCGGTCCTGGACTCCAACAGTTCGTCCAGATATTTTATTGGCATCTTTCCGAGCCCAGACCCGAGCGGATCTGGGTGTACCGAGACCACGGCAATCACCACATGGCGGCCGCGGCCCGCAGAGGGGTGGCGCCCGTGGAACGAACCTGGTCGTGATCCATGTCGGCATCGCGTTATCGTCGCCCTTGCGGGCTGTCGTCGAGGGGGAGGGGGAAAATGTTTGTGATCTGCAAAGGCGAGGGGCAGTCCAATTGAGATGTCGTCCAATTGCGAAGCGGCGTTGGCCCTTGGGGTTGAGGAGAGGTCTGGACCCGGGCAGGGAAGACGGCGACGGTGCATCCGGCGATCGATAGCGTGCTGGCTTCAGGTGCCTGGAAGCAATGGAGCAAGCCACGGGCTAGCCCTATCGGTGCTGATTGCTGGGGTCGGGCCGGGGTCGACGATCCGGTGGGGGTCGGCTGAAGCGGCAGCTGCCAGGGTCGGGGCTTGGCATCCAATATCGGGGCCACGCTCAGCTGAAGCAAGGCTAGCCAGTCCCGAATCAGGACTAACAAGCGGAAAGAAGGCAGCTGGCAAAGAAATCTTTCGGAAATGTGCAGTGACTATCGTGACACAAGCAGACAGCTGAATCCGCCAAATTTGCACGCCAGAAATCATCAGACCACTTTGATCAGGCCTGTTTCCGAGCTGAAAAGCGACTTGCCACGTGGTATCTTTGCCTGGATGGAAAGAAGTACCATTTCAGGGGATCCGCTTTTCATTGAGCTGGGCAGCTGAGGCAGGTTCGAGGGGTTCGCTCGGTATTGCCTCGAATGAAAAGGAATACCCGAGACACTCCTTATCGGCGGGGCTAAAAGCCGCGGACGGTCTGTTCCGGACAATTGCCTCGTAGGGCTATTGCCAAGAGATCGCAAAGGCCCAGATCTTCTTGCGAACAGGGAGCTCTGTTTACTCTACTGACAAGATCATGAGGCCAAGCTTTTTGTTTACCGGAGGATTCTGATTTTAGATACAGGGCAGACCTCCTTTAGAACTGGTATCGCCGATCTCGCTGGTTTTCTTTTGCGGAATGACGTTGATCATATTCTATTTCCGACGATGATGATCGGGGACATGTCGCTCACATCCAGGATTCCAGTCCACCACAATGTTACCCCAATAAGGAAACCAGGAACAATCTCGATGCTTTCTCTAATTTCCCATGATCATACTAATAATCATACCCCTCGACGTCTCATAGGAAAAGGAAGTTGGAACTCAACTTCGACGAGGTCAAATGTAACCAGGTGAGGTTCCCCCCACGGCGATGCTTTGCAACCTGACAGTCTTTGCAGCATTACTCTAACAACATCCAACTATTAGTTACCCTGCAGCTGGGCATGCTCCGTTCCACGCAGCCAGATACCCGCTCGCACCGTCGCCCCGTTGCCGACATCAAAGAACTTCTCCAGAGCCAGCCCCGGGGAAGCAAGAACCTCATCGAGCGGAACCTCGACTGATCCTCTCTCCTTCTCGCCATCCAGCAACGCGATACGCACCGGCGGCCCCCCGGGGATAGTTCCGGACTTGACCGTGACCCTGAAAGCCTGGTCGAATGACGGATTCTCAATATCCGTGCCTGGAGCATCAATCTTGATAGCCGTCCGGAAGGATGCAAGATCACCCCACGATACCATGACGTTTGGCTTCAGTTCCTGCCGCTTGCCCGTGACCCCGAAGGCTGAGGCCACCAACACCGTCATCATACCGACAACTTCGTCTGGGTTTCCGCCAGCAGAGAAGCTGGCCGGGTTTGGCACGAACTTGAAGAAATCGCCCCGGACCTTGATCTTGCCGTCGATGGGCTGACCCTTGTGCTCCAGCGCCAGCTCCTGCCTGCCGCCTTCGAGCAGCAGCCTCTTGACTGTGGTGGCGGCCACGCCGATGTCGTCGTCGGGGAGACCCGTGTCATCGTCATCGACGTCAAGCTCGATGGCCTGTTCAAAGTCGCTGACAACAAAATCACACGTCTCGTTCCACTCTGGGTTGCGCTGATTGTTGATCGTCCGCGTCTTCCAAATCTTCTCGGCCGAGAGGCTGACCTTGACGAAGCAATCGGGCTCGTCGTGGACGAGCTTCTTGAGCAGGCTCTTGCCCTCCTTTTTCTCGCCGAGTTCGGAACCCGACTCGACAGTTAGTCGGAGCACACCGATAGGATGCTGGTACGTCTTGAAATAATCGTTGTTGGCATCCAGTTTGAGCAGGAAGCGGTTGGGCAGGACCGCCATCGAGGCCATGATGCTCTGGATAATCTTTCGAATTGTGCGGTCAATGACCCCGAGATTAGCGACGTGGGCGGCGTCGGTGTACTTGAACTCGAGGAACGGGGGGTTGATGAAGGCCACCTGGGCGGCACCGATAAGGGGTAGGACCGTGGTGAGCGGACACAGCAGGAGGGAGAGCCGTCCACGCAGCTTGACGTGCTCGATGCCGAACTTGGGGATCATGTTGCCGTTGAGTTCGATGTCACAGCAACCGTCCCAGTCGACGTCCAGGTCGAGCTTAATGCCCTCATTTTCCGTATTGTGCACATCGACCCTGGAGATGTGGATTGGAATGGTGCCGAGATCGATCTTGGCGAATTGCAAGCCGTTGAGGGGCGCGGGAAGCATTGTCTTGAACATGGGTTCGACGATGTCTTTGACCATCTGGCCCCCCGCCACGCAGATGTTGGGCCATAGCTGCTTGACAAGGTCGTTGAGGAAGCCGGGAGACTCGGGCCCGCCCGACGCCGTGAGAGTTTCGATGATGGTTGCCATTTTCGGCCGTTTGAAGCCAACACCACAGATAGTTGTTGCAGAGAACTGTAATAAGGATAGTTCGTCACAGACTTGAAGAAATTTCTTGTTTATATGTAGCACAGGCACAGAGGGGCAGTGACACTGCGCTGCGGGGTTTCTGCCCGAGCTTGATGGAGACGACTGCGGCCAACAGCTGGCTCCTGAGTCGAGACTAAATGCTTGGCAGCTGAAGCAGACCCAGTGATGTCATGCTTGGCAATGGAGCATGGAGCTCGGAATCAGGCCATTGGTTGGGACGATGCGGACTCTGAAAGTACCTGTTCCTTGTGTCATGGGGACTCGGTTAGGGTCTATCGTGGTAACTTTGTATTGGTTCTGGTTTGAGTCTTCTACTGGTCAAAGCCCGCATTCCCCCTGAGGGGTGATACGGTGTCGAACTTGTTACTTGTAGTCGGGCAACTGAACAGGACACGGCCCATCCGAGTGACCATGTGGAACACGGCGTGCACGCCGTCTTTTCCTTTCCTTTTTCGCTAGAATGTCCCGGTAGCACATGCCTAGTTGACTCTATGACCGGCCCCCCTCCTCTGTGTCTCCTTGTTTTCGGGCACGTGAATCCGTACCGGTGGCAGAGAGCAAGGAGTCAATGAATGACTTGCCTGTAAGAGGTGCTAGTCTAAAGGGGGCGGTGATTGATAGAAGAAGGCGCAAGAAGGAAGAGCGAATTCGGGCCGAGGGCGGCTGAGGTGCGCCCGCCTCCAGAGATTGAAGGTAATGTTGAGACTGTGGGAACCAATGATGAAATAGCATGGAAAGCGAAAAGAGGAGTTTCGGCTGAAAGATGGATTGGATCCCGTATATATCAAGAACATTTGCTCATGTAGGAAACTGAGCTCAGAGAGAGACATCTTTTCCGTGTGGACAGTGTAATGCGGAAGATCTGGACAGTTTTGCCGGCCAGTTGCCTAAGCAAGCTATAGGTTCTCTGCTGCAGGTGGATGAAAGAAGAGACTGAGACAATGACATCAGTCCGGCTTCAGCAGTACCTATCACTGGCGACTTATCTGTGAAAGGGCCTGAAATCCTTCGACATCGCTCCTTCTTGTTTACTTCTCCTTTATCTCCCGCCCCACAACCCTGAGAGTATAACCCCCCCCCCTCACCAGGTTTTCCTCTTCTTTGTTCTTCCTCCTGTCTTCCCCGTGAAAGTGGAGTTGGAGAGTTGGAGCGCGCAGCCAATGGTCATGAAATTTCAGTTACCAAGTTGGGCCCTACCATCAGCCTAGGATCGTTGAACAGGTTGGTGTTCCTACTACATGGAATAGGCATGAGAGGAAACCGTGAGGTTGATTGAATCACTGCTTTATAGGCAGATGCTGGGATGGGGGTGAAGGTGAGAATTGGCAGGGCATCTTGAGTCCTGATTGGCCCACGTACGGGATCGCAAATCCTGGGATGCAACGCATTCAGACGCGCAATCCCACGAAGATCCACTGCCATCACCCCGCTCCAACATTCGACGCAAAAACTGAAATGGCGTCGCCTGCAGAATTCATCAGTGACGCGCGCTTCCACCAGACATTCGAGACGCCGGTCGACGCGACGGTGCTCAAGGTGACTTATGCCGACTATGGCTACAGGAATGAAGCCCACCCCGAGGAAGAGAATGTGCTGCTCTTCTTCAGTCCGCTGATGGGCTCGCGCCTCCTCCACGTCGCCAAAGACGAGCTCGCAAAGAAGCATAAGATCCGCATCATCAATCCTGATCGACCAGGGATGGGCGGCGCAGATGCTGTCGACCGGGACAGGATGCGGATATGCCGGGGTACGTTTGAACTTATTGCTCGCGGGCCCGTGCTAATCATTTGATATAGAAACAACAACCGCGCTGCTCGCCCACCTCAATATCGCCCACGTCTCGGTGGCCTGCCACAGCGGCGGCACCATCTACGCACTCGACTTTGTCCTGCATCACCCCGAGCTCCTCCACCCATCCGGGTACATCGCCATCGCGGCGCCGTGGATCCTCCCGGCGCACAGCAGCTCGACGACACTAGCCATCGTCCAACACTTTCCCACAGGCCTAATCAATCAGACCGACAAGATGGTGCGTCTCATCAACAACTACATAGGGCCGGCCATCGGGGGCACCGTCGGCTTCAGTACCGGCCTGGTTGGCAAGCTGATGCCGTCATCCATGGCCAAGCACAAGATCACTTCTGCAGATGTCAAGTTTGAGAATGACGTGCAATCCGCCGTCATCGAGCGCATATATAACGAGGACGTGCAAGGTGTGTCCGCTGATGCCGTGCTTTTCATGCAGAAGGACGGCCCTTGGAGCGACTGGGGCGACTACGACACGCTCATCCCCCGGCTGGGCGAGAAACTACGGGCCATGGGGAGGACGTTGAGGGCAGATGTCTTCTACGCGGAGAAGGACAGATTGATTGGCGATGGTGGCTCGAAGGCCCCGATCTGGTTCGACAAGTTGTGGAATGACGCAGGTGATGGCTGGCTCGAGTATCAGAGCAGAGTCGCCGCGGGCACGGATCATGATTCCATCTGGGGGTTGGGATGGGACGTCGTGCAAGAGGTTTTTGAGAGGATCGGGCAGGCTCCAGCGGATGAGCAGACTCCAGCTTGACCGGCATCTTTAGTCCCTATCGAGACATTGTTAAGTAACCAAGCGTTTGAGCGAGAGCGAATTTCAAGGGTATATTATCCTGAGAGTGTATATATACGACATGCCCAACAAGTTCTCACAGTCGAACCAATCCGATCTCCTTTCATCGCGCAACCCAGCTGAACACAATTCTCGATAACAAGCAGCTCCCAAAGTGCTGTACGACAACTCAGATGATGCAGCAATCGCACGGGAGCGGGCACGGAATGATGAAGCAGAAACGACCGGGACACGGGCCTCGGCGCTCGTGATAACCGCCACGGAGCCCAACGTCGCTCTCGGGGTGTGGTCGCTGAGGATCTGAAAACTTTTGTTAGCACTGTGCGTTCCCCTTTTTTGGACGAACGGGCCTTGGATTGTGGGATAAACAATTGTTCGCACGGTGTTCAACACACTTGAGTCTTCAGGTGGAGGTGGGGGATTGGACGAAAGCGACACTCAGTTTGGTCTAATCGCTCTGGCTTCAGAACTGATTGGAGTCTCCTATCTTCTCTCGAAAACCGTGTTAAACTCATAGGTGCACGGTTTGCTTGAGAGAAAATAGCACATATCATCAGGTCCGTATTTAAGCCAGGTTTAGTAAAGCCCGGATTCTACCACATCATCGCTGCCATGGATCAGGTGTCGGATCACATTCACGATTACGTACCCATAGGTTGGAGAGCAGATGGCGGGGTCGTCTGGGGCGACCGGAGCTGGACCGGCTCGGGCTCCTTGGAAGTCTGCGAAACTTGTGGCTGTTGCGGCGACATGATGAGTCTTGTCAAATTGTTCAAGGGGATAAAAATGATCTAGATTCTGGACCATCATAACTAACATGCAGGAGCTGAAGGCCCTATATATATGGGCGTCACATCGGGATCCGAGCGTACCGCCCACTTTTGCTGACGTGTTGGAATATCATCGTCAGGATCGTCAGTTGGTACCAGGTCGCATCCCGCTTTTCCCCCCGAAAGTTGAAGAACCCCTGCTGGCGCGCGCGTACTGTGGACCTTTTCGCTGACCTTGGGGCTTGGGCCAACTTCGAAACGGATTCATTGGCCCAAAAAGCTTCATGCAAGCTGCAGTGTAGCGGCAAGGACAGCCATGTTCTTCAACCTCCGGGTGAAACTGCGGGATTGAAGTGGGTGGGTTTGAGTGGCAGCATGGAAGAACGGTCGGGGCGGTGGGGGAGCAGCGGTTACGTCATACTCGACGACCAATTGAAAACATGGCAGAATCCTGACCATCTTCAACCACTCAGAACTGCAGTTCGATGACTCTCGTTACGATTGGCTTCAGCAAGAACCGTCAGGTCGCGACCAGACGCGAGCCTGACCATCCCATCATGGCCAGCTTTACCGTCTGCATCTTACGTCCGCCCTTCAGCTGCATCGAGTCGGGCCATGGCGGAATCACAGATGGCGACCCCGGATGACCGAGAGAAGAACCTGCTCGACATTTCAGCTTCGTATGACAGGTCCATCATTTCAATCCTCACAAATATCCAGACCAGGCAGGTAACAGATGCAATTGCGGAAGGGAAACGTCTCCGGCTAGGTGTGCTCTGGGATCCGAGCCGAAGTGCGCACCGCGTGCCGTATGGGGCAGTGTTTGTATGGGATGGGTGTGTGGGGGAAGAGGACTTTGTCTTCACCGCGTCGTGTCACCAAGATATCTCGAAGTATTCTGACCTCAAGGATCTCGATCGCCATGTCTCGTTTCTGGTGGATAAAGAGAGCATCACAGATGTGTACGATGGCAACGGCTGGACTAGTCGTCCAGTCCTGCGTATTCGACAGTGGATTTCGGGGCTGTGTTTCTTCAGAGGTTCTCATAGGATTCGTGTTGTCTTTCCCTGGCCGGAAGATCTGGCGATGATCGGGAGATCGTGAAGTTCTCACGACGTGTGATACTTTGGAGATATTTCACATGCAACTCACGTTTGTTTCCAGCTTTGGCTTGACCGTAAATTCCAGTCATACAATTACAGGCGCCTACGCGCTGACATAACTCATTACAGGCCTACCAGTCCACAAAAGAAGCAAAAGAAAAACAGAAGGACAAACAAAAGAAGCACAAGACAAAAGAAAGGCAAAAGGCGGAAAAAAAGGACCAGCCATTTGCCCTAGTAGTCCAGCTCCTCCTCCTTCTTGATCTTCGGCACGGCTTCCCGTCTGACAGGAATAGCCGGAAGATACCGCGAGGCCTCCTCCTCCTTCTTGACGATGTCGGCCTCCCTCTTGACAGGGCGCGCCGCCGGAGAGCGAGAGCGCGAGCGCCGGTGACGCGGGCGACCAGCTGGCGCGTTCGCCCCTTTCTGGCGAGGCTTCCACGAGCGCTCGCCGCGGGGCTGGAGCATGTTCTCCCGGCCTCCGTCCTCATTCTGGGGAGTGGTCGGCGGCACTCCCTGCTCCGCAGCCGCTGCTAGGCGGGCGGCTTCCTCTCTTCGAGCGCGGGCTTTAGCCCAACGACGCTTCTGAGCCCGGGAGGGCCCCTGGGAGGGCGGCGTCGGTGTGCGCGCTGGCGGCAACATCGGTTGCTCCCAGTGGCTCTGATCCGTATAGTCCTGGATAAATAATATGGTTAGTTGGCTGATATATTACCGTCGTGGGTGCTCGTGGATAGCTGGGTTATGTACTTACTGGTTGGGGGCTGCCGCAATCATAGTAGTGGTGGTGGACGGTTACCTTCGCGCCCCGTTGGTCCCCTGCTCCCCGGTTAGATGTTGCGGACTCTTCCGAATAGGAATGCTTGAATTACTAACAATGGTTAATTATGTGAGGCCACATTTTCTTGTCTTCTTTTCTTTTTTTCTCTTTTTTTTTTAAAAAAGAAAAAAAAAAACGAAAAGGAAAGGAGGGGAGACGCGTTCTTCGCGAGGGATTGTGGTGTTGCTGGGAAGAAAGACTAGGAGAACGCGGGATGGAGATGGAGGAGAAGCGTGAGAGGAAAGAGGAAAGTGGGAAGAAAAGTTTTTTGTGGGTAGTGAAAAACATAAACACACGGTGGACTTTTGTTTTCTACACTGTACGTTTTGTGGGAGGTTTTCATCCCAACTCCTTCTGGAGCAACCTGACGGTTGAATTCTTGCCAAGGCGAGGTCGTGAAAGCCTTGGGGGGGCGTTGCAGGGGTTGTTCCGGCGTTCTATCGACCAAGTCCCTTTGAGGACAGAGTGTTGCCGGCCAACTGCCGTAAATGACACACCCGAGACACTGACATTTCCAGTTCTATATGAATTACGAAATCTGGAGGCATTTGGGTCTGCAGCGGTCTGTAGCGTAATGAACCCAAGGCTGACAAAGACGGCACCCCCAAACCACACCCATATACGGATTTTGCGAACACCGCTGCTGACAACCTTCGCAGTCGTTAATACTACATTGACGTTGAAGATAAGCCCGATACGTGCCATAGCCATTCGACTTGCTCACAACCCTTCTATTTATCAAACGTCCATATGCCACCTATCCGGATACATGCACGCGCCTCACTAGGAGGCCAGCAAATACCAAGATGGTAGCGCCCTTCTATCAATCTACACGAACACGAAGCCAATAGTGACAGTCCACAGTTTCAGCACTCAGCTATCTTGCGCACGTTTCCCGCCGCAACAAGTCAACCATCAGATATCCATACGTGCCCCCGACCAGCTGTGACATGCCCAGCGGCGGCCGTCGGTACTAAAAGCCGCCCTCCCAGTCTCCATATCCGTATTCAAACAATGATCCGGGACGTAATCGGCTGACCAAGTGTTTCAAGGCAAGGCAAAGCAGACGCAAAGATAAAGACAAATCACAGCAACTATATCTGTACTTTGAGAGCAGGGTATAGTGATGAGCTGGTATCACCTAATCTGCATCTGCATAGAGAGGCTAGCGCTGCATGGTGTCCATCGTCTCCAGGTACATGGGCCTGCATGGCGGTGCAGCTGCGTAATGTTGACCATTTATTCCTTGTAGTCTTGCTGTCCCGGTTATCCGTAGACTGTAGGTATCAAAGCAATTTTGCAGCTGGGGTATTCTTGACTGGATCTTGCTCACATTCTTATTGTCCTTAGTCAGCCTTAGACTACATTGGAGCAAGTTCGCAGCCTCTGCATGCTTAATCAGTTATCAATCGCGGTCTTGCTGTGTTTAGTCAGTCGCTATCTTTTGAGACTCGCTGACTCTTCTCCTGTGTGTGGGCAAGTTGGAAGAATCTTGCGACTTCTTCTTGACTACAATTTGACGAAATGGGCCCCATGGTCTGCTTGGAACAAAGGGGACTGTATCTCCTATGCCTCGCCTTTGTAATCTCAATGAAGAGAGAGTACCTTTGCCGTTCTTGACGTGAATAATCATTCATGATGACTAAGGAAGGTTGATCGACACAATCGGACTGAATCAAGGAGATAGTGAGCCGGAATTTTTCTTGACACACTCCGGTCACAATATCTGATATACACATAATATATGCAGAGACAAATTTGTGACTTATCGGAGACTATATTGAGTCATTAGACCGACATGAATGGGGACGCCACGGTCCCTCTCGAAAACTTGGGTTGGTTGACTGAACCACCTCTAAAAACTTGTACTCCAACAAACAAGCACCCAGCTAGACAGACCCGCTGTTGCGAAAATGGAGAGAGACGACCGTATATGTGAGCGATGTCTCAAATCTCTCATGACCTCGAAACCACCCTGTACCATGCACCACTTTCTCCATGACAACATCTCCCAATAACTCTTTCGATCACCTGAAAGCATTCCCTGCAACCCCAAACATCCTCCAGATGCAGCAATCAATCCACTTCCTCGACCTTTACAGTGACAATATTGCTCTCCGTCTTCATGTCGGGCCGGCTGGAATTATATGCTTGGCGCGTCACAGCTGCGTCAGCCGTGGCTGAGATAGGAGCCGGCGGGAGCACTGCCTGTCCCTCCAACGATTCCCCCACATATCCAAGGCTGGGCATGTCGAACGCCCGAGGGGGCGTCAGTCTCCCGGTGTTGGAACCCTGACTGCGATCAGGTCTGGTGCTAGGAGCCCAGTGGTTTCCGCTGCTCATCCGGCCACGATGGGGACGAGGCGACTGAGACCGAGCCGGACGTGGACGGGCGCCCGAGTGTGCACGTGAAGCTCTTGAGCCTCTTGAACCTCTATTTCCGCGCCCACGAACGGAGGGCTCACAGACCGGCAGGTCTGATCTACGCCAGGTTTGACGATGCAAGATGACGTTTTGCTGGTCCGCAACACTGGGGTCGCGAGGGAGGAGGCGGACTCTGTCAGCAATCGTCATATCGGCGCAGTCGAACTCCTGAGGGTTGAAGCCTCGGATTTCACGCTGGTGGACGAGTTTGGAGAACTGAATGCTCCATGGGAGAGCCGGGAGCCGCTGGCGACCCTTCTCAACCCATAGTAGGAACCAGTCGAGATTGGAATTCAACAGCGGAGGCATGTTTTGACGTTCGAGAACAAGAACTCGGTAGTCATCCTCCTTATCCTTCGTGCGCAAGGGGCACTGCTCGTACTGATGGGACTCGTTGCATATCGGACAACCGCAGATGAACCCATGTTCTTTCGGGTCGAGACAATCCTTGACCTCGTGGTCGGCGCTCCGGCAGTTCGCGCAGCCTGGATTGAGGGGCTCGGGCAGTTGTCTGCGTGCGGAGGGCGGTCGGAAGCTGCGACGATCTCGGTAAGTGTTGTTCCCGCTCGAGGGATAGCTACCATAATAAGTCGGATCTTGTTCGAATGAGTGAGTGGTTTGAAAGTGGAAGTGCATGTTGTCCGCGATGCTGATCGAAGCAGTCGTACCAGTCACGCTGATTTGGATCGAATCGGTGGGACCAGTAGAACTAAACTGGATTCCCATATTGGGGAGTGCTGCTAGGACATTGTTGATAATGCCGGTGTTTCGATTGCCACCACCATTCCGGCGGACGAGCTGAGAATTTCCCTCCATCGTGGTGGTTGTGTTTGGCGGTGTTGGGTGGAAAGGAAGGAATGGGGAATGGGGAATGGTTGCTGAGCAGAGGACGAGGAAAGCGCACCAGGCAGGGCAGGTGGGGCAACTCTGGGCGTGACTTCCTGGTATCACCGCCCGTTTGTGGTGCTGAGTTTTTGGGCTCGACGCGTGTGACGCGTAAACAAACCTCTGGATTTGGCCCAGAGTCCGGGAAGGTCAATGCTGCCCAGCGTTTGAACACCCGCCTCGTTGCGTTGTCTTAGCCCCGCCTCAGACAAGAGGCAGAACCTCCGTTGCGAATTCCATCAGATACGGCAGCCGGACCCCATGACCGAAGCTGCAATGTCCGTACCCGTTAGGGCGGGACGATTGAGCTTGGTCTTGACGGACTAGAGGGCAGCATCCATCGTTTTTATGGACGTCTTGACCTCTTCTACGGCTGGTTTGAAGGCAGTCACAACGTCGGCACCGGTCAGCTGCCCATAAAGTTTGGTGATGATCCTTTCCAACGCTGGTTTAACCGCAGCAAAGACGGCATCGCCGGTTAACTGTGCCTCAAGCTGGGTTTCGACCTTGCCTCCCAAAGGCTTGCTTGACAGCGGCCATGACAGCAACAATGGTCACCTGTGCACCGAGCCTGGTCTAAATATTTTTGATGCTTGGTTGAACGGCATTCAAGACGTCGGTACCGGTCAACTGGGTTTCAAGTCTGGCCGTGATCTCATCTAATAATGGCTGGACGGCGCTCAGTACACCGGGGCCCGTCAGCTCTTTGTCAAAGGGCGGCCCGACAGCATCGAGGACATCTTGTTCCGTCGGCTGACTGTCGAGCTTGGTAGCAATTGTGGCCACGGCTGGGAGTCTCGTGGCAGCCTCGACAGAATTGGTGTCCAGCGGTGCCGTGCCGTCTGAGCGCGCTGGGCTCGGCCCCTTGTTGGGGAGAGTTTGCGGTGCGGATGTCCTAGGTGACGGCCTACTTAGCCCGTGGCTTCGTGGGTACGTGGTGATATTCGCCGGGAAACTTGTGTAATATTCTTGGCCGTCGGAGGGGAGGATCACGCTCGCGATCGGGAGACAACCAGGGCGAATGGGTCAGATTGTTGAATGTCATAATTCCAGACAGACAAGATACCTAACGAAGAACTGATCGGATGATCTGGGACTTTGTGCAGTTTGCTGCCTTGGCTGGGTTGAGCCCTTTCCACTGGCAGGGTACGTACCTGCTATCCCACGAGGGTGCTCCTTCCCAGCCTAACATACCTATAGAGAATTTCGGCGCCAAATCGCCCTCTTCCAACAACTCCACAAACACACACAAAATTGACAAGATGGTACCAAAAAGACCAGCATCACCAATTACAAACGTGCCAAACAAGCGTTCATCGCGCCGATACGATCGACATCGACCATCGAAGATCCGCCCACGGACGCCAGTTGATAGCGACGAGCAAGAGCAAGGAGAGCGGTCAGGATCTCACCACAGAGACGAAGAGTCGCAAATGTCATCGGACGGTGAGCATCGCGACCGTGACGAGGACGAACACGAGGATACGGACTACGACCTCGATGAAGACGGCGACGAGGACGAATACGAGCATAGCGACCACGACCGCGATGAAGACGGCCACGAGCCGCAGCCAAATCGCGGCCCTGGCAGACCTCGGAAGAATACGCCTCCACTAGCGCGCGCGCCCCAAGATAATGCGCCAACGCCTGGGAAGCGCGGCCGCGGTCGTCCTCGGAAGAATCCATCGCCATCAGCCGGTGAAGGCGGCACCGTCCCTCCTCCAGACGGCCAGCCAACGCCTGCGAAGCGCGGCCGTGGACGTCCTCGGAAGAATCCAACCGTCCCTCCTCCAGACGGCCAGCCAGCGCCTGCAAAGCGCGGCCGCGGCCGTCCTCGGTTGAGCCAACCACGAGAGTCCGGCCGTCCCCAGGACGCCGTGAAGTGTCGGCCCGGTCGTCCGCGGCTGAGCTCATTTATGGCCGGGGACCCGCCGAATCCCGGATCTTCTTCCTCGTCGTCGACGTCCAGCGACGAATCGGAACATGACCCCGCCGACATGCCCCAAGAGACGCCTGAGAGCATCTCGGGCTACTGGGACCCATGCGCGACAGACCAATGGATCTTTGAGCCATGCACCATGCATACGCCTCTGTGGAACGAGACCCTGCAAAGGCAGGTGGCTGACTCGTGGACGGACGAGGACGAGGTGTGCTTGGTCCAGCATACCAGCATGCTGAGGGCGGCCGGAGAGCAGGACCTGTGGAAGGAATTCGGACAGCATTTTAAGCTCCCACTCTGGGAGCTTTTCCGGTACGGTCTCCGCATCGACACTTCCGCTTCAGACCCCCCGTGCCCGTACATGGATGCCGAGTTGTGCAGCAACCTCCGCATTGCCATTTGTCACGGCTTCTGGGACGGCGATCCCTCGATTCTGCGATTCGCTCTGCAGTGGGCCGTGTCGGCTGCGACCGAGTCCAAGCCTCGCGCCGTCACTCCATTCTACCCGATAGATAGAGAGGTGTCTGCCGAGATGCAACTGGGTGATATGAATCGTATGGTACACGAACTCGATAGCCGGCAGCACCCGCTCCGGCGCAAGAGACACCTCCAACAGCTCTGCGACCTCATCCAGGCGGAAACCGACGGACCCGGGGATAATCCACCAGGAGCCTGCTTTCTGCTCACGGCCGAGCATGTGGGAACCCTCATCAAGGCCCTCGACAGGCTCCAGCACCCCAGCTTCCACTTGAAAGCTAGGGCGTACGCCCGGGAAACCCGACACGCAATGCGCCCCAAGCATGCCCAATACCATCCGCGCAGCGAAGCTTCCTTGCGCAGCTGGAAGAAGCGATGGATACTTGATGAGAGGAAACGCTTTGCCATCGCATACAGATTTTACTGTAACAATATCTCGGCCGACGACGGCTACCAGCCCATCGACGTGTCTCAACACGATGTCCCCGTTCTTCCACCCACGTTCTGGGACGACGGAAAGCGGCCCAGCTACGCGGTATTCGAGTGGACATGGTCCGCGTCGGCGCCCATCCACCTGACCTCGGAGCTTCCGGACACCCATTCGTCTTTTCAGGGCCAAATCGGCCCTGAACACCGCACCCGTCTTGATCGCCCTGTCGAGGAACGTCGCGCTGGGCATTCGGCTCGAGACCCTTGGGACAACGGCCAAGGTCATCCTAAGCACGGGTCTCGGGCCGACCAGGGAGGGGATGGGACTGAACTGTTGCGACGTCGCGTCGTACGCGGCATTGATCAGCCTCCGCAGCCGACCTGCGAACCTGATCCAGTCGCTGGGTTTCTAGGAACCGTTTTTAATAGAGACGGCTAGGTAGTAATTATATCCTGTCGTCAGACAGTTATTACGTTGTCAACTTGCTCTTGGACCTGAAAAATTAAATTGATAAGATAAGGATTGTTCGACGCGTGATCTGGCTGACAGAAGGAATTTGTTGTTTCAAGTGAGGCCAGGAAGCGCCCCGGAGCGTTAGCGTAGGGCCGCGCTAAGTCGCCGAACGAAGTGACGTCGCAGACGACTCGTTGTCATTTACTTCGAGTGATTCCCGCCCTTCACGGTGGGCGTCACCTGTTCGCTTTGTCCGTAGCGGGCCCTTCCGAAAACTGACGTTGGACAAGGCTGCAGCTGGACGGAGAATTCCGTAACAGCAGTGGTACTCCGTACACAAGAACTCGCTTATGTCATCCGGCTAACGACACCTCGTCCTCGACCCTGGGTGGCACATAGCTTGCTGGTGGAATAACACTCGGAATCGACGCTTGGATTTATGCACTGAGGGGTCTACGTAGCGGTTGGCTGACGTTGACTGCAAGACTTGAGCACTTGGACAATCCCGAGGCGGGCGGCGTGGGACACAAACAAGTGGTCCAGCGAGAAGCCGGTTCCATTTGCTAAAGGAGGGCCTGCGCTCTCCCATGCCTGACTTAAAAACCCTAGACGAGAGAAGGCGAAAACACTAGGCGTCAAATTCGGCTACCAGAGCCTTATCACGGCGGCATACCTTTTGCGAGACGATCTCTCAAACTTCTCGCGCAACCTCGGCTAACTTCAATGTCGGCTTTGGAGCGATTCAATTTCCGCAATGGAGCAGCAGGCTATATACATGTACCAAATTGGTGGCGACAATCAGGTCAACATCTGTCTCGGCCTCCTGCTTCGCTTCGATGGCCCGAACCCCTTCGCCCATCATTCTTCCGGGTTTGGCGGATTTGAAGTATCCGCCGACGGCGACTCTATCGAGGTCCCCAGGTTTTGGCGCCAGCGCGTAGCCTCGGCCGCGCGCTCCGAGGCCACGGTAGCCTTGTGATAACCAGCTGGGTCTCGGAGGAACTCGCGGATCATGCTCTTCATCGCATTTATATCGTCGCGTTCCGCCACCCAAGAAAAACCGTGACTTTTGAAAAAGTCGAGGAGCGGAACCACCTGCCGATTCTTGTGGACGAACTGGCTCCAGCGGAGAAGGCGCCAGTAGGCAACCCAGAGGTTGGCCACGACCCACGGCTGCTCCTCAAGATCGGCCTCTGTCGTCACTGTCTTGCCGCTCGGCTCGAGGTAAATGGCGCACGAATTCTTGTCATACCTCACTCTCATGTGCATCAACCAGTGCGATAGCCTGCGTTTATCCTTCCAGAGGTCTATTGAGCGATGCATTTCCGCAGGCGAAGGGACGGAGAACGGCGGCAGGTGGTATTGCACCCCGCGATTCGTGACCACTGGTAGCTGTGGACAAGCTATAGCAAACCTCCTTGTCAATGCCTCCCTCATGCCTTTGGCGGGTGAGGCTGGGCGTGGCGGCAGCCATGTCGGTTTGCTCGAGGTCAAGGGTCCCGAGATGTGCCCAGGTGCCGGCCGCATGTCAACTGGAGGCGCTGGCGGAAGTGGGGGATACTCGGCAGCTGTGATGTCCTCGACATAGCTTTTCAAACCATCGAGGGAATTACCGCTACCCGCGATGCGAAGGAAGAACGACAAATCCAATACGCAGGATGGATTGCCAGAGTGCTGCGGGGGCCGCTCATGCTCGCGGTTGAAAGGTGTGCCGTCGTCTGCAAAGGTTAGCCAAACACCGCGGGCGGAGGAGTACTGAGAACTTACAATATGCCATTCGCCAGATCGCGCGGTAAACGATGAATAGCAGGCTATTCAGCGAGTGCGTCTGGTCCGCCATCTCGATGATGGTCGAAGTGACCGTATCTGAGACCCTCTTCCAGTACATGGTAGAATGGCTGGGCGACTGGTCAAGAACGCTCTGAATTAAGGTGTATGATGAATAGAGCCATTTCTGTGACTCTTCGATGATTTGAGTGGGTGATGCGCCAGTTGCGCGTGGTTGCGTGATGGGATTCATCGTGTGTGCGCGTGGTTGGGTGTTGATGAGATTCATCGTGCGTGTGGTTGATGGAAAAGAAAATTGAGGCTGCGAGAAGTTGCGGAAAACTTTTGTGCCCATCCGGGCTGCCCTTCAAGGTACCCGCACACAAACAAACGGAGCTCGCGCCTCACCAAATCAGGCAATCATTTTTTTGCTGTCAAGATAACCGTCTCGAGCAGATCGAAAATCTTTGCAGAGAGCTTTCATGTAGCACATTGATTCCCCGTTGGCAGACATGCGTGGAATTCTACGCTGTATGCCTAATATGAACCGTTGCTCGCGCGACCTTCGCTGCTGCTCGCAAGAACCATAGATACTAGATAACGTCTTTGTTCTCTTGAAAGAAATCCCAAAGACATCCTATGTGATGGCAACGGGCGTGACACCAGCGGCAGGTTTTGGGCTTGCCGGTGACCTCGAGCCTCCTCGGGATTGGGTTTGCCAACGCCACAAATAACCCATCACCACACGGAATCGACCAGCTACCTCTAAAATGGTGACAGGACCGACCTCGAACAACCACTATAGCTACTGCAGACCACAGCTCCAGACTAGCTAGCAGAAAGGTAACGGGCTCGACCTCGAACAACACCATATCTACGTATGACAGGGCTTCTCTCCTCTCTAACTACCCAATAGGAATTTAGCACGCTATACCCTCGAGCAAACACCAAGGCCGCTGCAGGCCACAGCTCCAGACAATTACAAGGTGACGACGACAGCCTGACTTGAACAAACACCAAGGCCGTTGCAGGCCACAGCTACCCCAAGTCGAGACCTACATCCAGTCCGTCTCGGGACTGACATATATAACATCGTACCGCCGTCTTCGCGGTCACATTTATTTCCGGACGTGCTGTCGCATTCGACCATCACGGTCAGCTACTTCACCCAAGCACATACGGAGCATATTCTTTCCAGTTGAAGGGAAGAGCTCACTGCCGTGCTGCTCGCAACGCCGGTTGAACGGGTACGTCGTCGCATTTGAAATATCTTCCAGTTCAAGCTCTCTGACAGTACGGCATACAGGCCCGGCTCCGAAACTCGATACGAGCAAGATAGCATATCCAAGCTAGAGTGAAGGCGTGGCAGTAGTGCAGGCGACGCTCACAGCCATGGTGGGAACAGCAGTTGGGGCGTCTGATGGTTTCCAGCATTGGACTTTGGCGTACTCTAGATATCAATACAAGACTTTCCTCCTCCTCCCGTGAAGCTTTCCGCGACCGGCTCGATTAAATAAAACTGGTCGCTGAAAACCCTCGCAAATAGCGGTTTCCTGTCGTCAGACGGTTTTATGCTATCCACTTAGCCCTCACGCTGGCTCTTCAGAATCGCCAAAACTGATAAGACTGATAGGGATTTTGCTCGCCCTCGCGTGATCTGGCAAACGAGTGCGGTGACGCTCGCGCATTGAGGAGGAACCGAGAAAAACAGCGGCAGCAGCGTTTTCAGATCGCAAAAGTTGCCCGCTTTGCAGGTAATGCGTGGCGCACGTGACGATTCGCCAGCGCTGTAGATTATCACGTAGCATATAGACTGCATGGAAAACTGTATGAAACCAGGGCAGTTGGTGTCGCTTGTGCAGCTCCTTGCCCTTGATTGCCAGGTATGGCTGGCAGGTGCCAAGTTTTGGCAGGTGGTGCTACACAACACCTCCAATTTTTGGGCGTTGCACCTCGCGCGGGGTGGTTTTTTAGTGGCGCGGGGTGGGTTTTTTTTTGGCCATACATAACCCTAATTGGCGACCCTAACCCTGCATGGATATGCGGGGCATATGCGGGCCGGGATTTCACAGCGTTGAAATTACACGAAACGGGCTGCACACGCTCAGCATATGCTCAGCATATGCTTAATATATTTAAATATATAAAATATTAAATATTAATTAAATTTTATTAGTAATTATATATAGTTGTATTTAATAGAAAATTATATTTCCACTTAAATTTTATTATAAAAATACTTATATATAATAAAATAAGGATTATTAAATATTTACCTTTCGCATATGCCGGGCATATACGAAATATATGCTAATAGTAAAACCTTTTTAAAAATAAAAATAAAACTAATGTTATTTAAAGCTTTTAATATATATTTAAAGCCTTTTTAAATTAATATTACTATTATTTAAAATCTGGATTATATAAAAGAAAAAGTGAAAAAAAAAACTTATTTAATATTATATACTGCGCATATACGCCGCATATGCGGATTTTAACCTAATATGCTAACCCTAACCCCTTTAATTATTTAATTATATATATTTATTTTTGCAAAATAAAACTAAAAGTAAATTTTCTTTTAACTTGGTATTTTAAAAAGTTAAAACATATACTAAGCATATGTAATGGTAGTTTGTAACGAATTGAAATATTACGTTTTATCGCGCATATGCTCCGTATATGCGTATAACCCTTAAGTGGCTGGGGTGCGCAATGCGGGGTTAGGGTTTTGTATGGTGAAAACCCACCCCGCGCGACTAAAAAACCACCCCGCGCGAGTTGTATGCCCCAATTTTTGCTTTCCCATCCACATCGCGTCACAATGACTCGCAACGATCAAAATCGCGACCACGGTCGCAACAATCAACATTATTCTGGACACGGCCGTGACCGTGGCGACACGAATCACCAAAATAACGACCGGGGCTACCACCCTTATCGCCCTCCCCCCGGGCGCGGAAATCAACAGTCTTCGCAGCTCGCAGATCTCGATGCTCAGGCCGCTGGGTACTACATCGTTCTTCCAGAGTATGACGGTAGAGCACCCCAGCCGCCTCCTGGCCTCCACGGCAGAGCCTTGTGGGTTCCATACCCGCCTCCAAGTCTCTCTTCGTTCGAACAGTCCGAGGCTGTTCAATCGGGAACGAGAGCGTCGTTCTCACGGGGCCAGTGGGACCGCAGACTCGAAACACCAGCGATGAGGCTGACACGGCCGAGAGCGAGAGAGTGCGACGTGTCATTCTCACGAGACGAGCGGCACCGAGGGCTCGGTCTATCACCATCCATGAGGCTGACACGGCTGAGAGCGACAGAGCGCGACATGCCATTCTAACGGTACCAGTGGGACCGCAGGCCCGACCCAACACCAGTGATGAGGCCAACACAGCCAAGAGCGACAGAGCGAGACGCGCCATGCCCACGAGAACAGCGGGACCGTGGGCTCGATCTAGCACCACCGATGACGGTGACACGCGACATGTCGTTCTCACCGGACCAGCAGGACCGCAGGCCCGACCCAGCACCAGTGGTGAGGCTGCCTTCAGAGCGGAATAGGAGCCGTTGCCACCGAGCCTGGCCACGCGACCCAATGGCTCCCCCACCCGTACCGAGAACGTGCGTAAACTGCACTCTTCCCAGTCACACAGTCCGAGAGTGCGTCAGTCCAAAGATGGACGGCTTCGTTCATGGCTGTCCGCTATGTAACTTGCCTCACACGTTTGAGAAATGCGCGCTACGCGCAAAATCCATCGATGAGGACTACCAGATACTTGTGGTCGAAACGAGCAGGCCACCCACCGCTCAAGGCCTCGTCGATCGACTGGCTCGAAAAATGGCGGAGGATGGGCCGTCCGACGCTGCCGGAACTGCCGTGGAGTATCGACTTCTCGAGGGGCGTCGCCGCACGAGCTATCCCCGGTTTCGATCCCAGCACATTCGACTACAGGGCCGCACCGACACTCGAGCAGCGGCTTGAGCGACTGCCGCGGGAGACGCATGACTGCGACAAAAGGGAAGTGGTACTGGTCTCCCAAGTTTATCGGAGACGTGACGCCGTCGAGGCGGAGCGACATCCCCGTGACCGCTCTCCCTTGAGGGAACGGCGCTCGGCCTTTCCTACAACATTGGAGCAAGAACGACCCTCTGCGTACCAAGGCCTTGGTCTCGCTCGACTCTCTGCGTCTCCCGACCCCGGTCTAGCACAGCGCTCTGCGTCTCCCGACCTTGGTTTCGCACAGCGCTCTCCGTCTCCCGACCTCAGCCATGGTTAGCCCTCGGCCTGATGGCCCAACAAGCAGTGGTATTTGACAAAGGAACCAAGTACCATGTCAAGCCCTAGTGGGGTGATGGACGGCCAAGGCCGTCACATTGCCTCGCTACCCGAGCTCTTCTTTCCCGAGTGACTCCCTCGGATGCCTCAAGCCCTGAGACCTAGTCCCGCTTAGGTGGATATTTCTCGAGCTGGTCGAGTAGTTCTCCCAGATGCCTCAAGCCCTGAGACCTAGTCCCGCTTGAGTGAATGGCGGGATAGCCCGCCTGTGGAAACACCCTCGAGCGGGCGACGAAGTCGGACTCTGCGCCTCCACGTGGTGTCGCCTGGGAACCTGTCGTTCTGACAGAGCCAGCGCGGAGACGCAATCAACTTCCCGGGGCTTAGGACGGCTTGTTTCCGTTCGGCCCCAATCCCCAAGGTAAGGACTTGAGATGGTGTTGCTTCCTGTGGGAATCTGCGTTCTCTGTAGGGAATAGATTGTGTGTCAATGGTGGTAAGTACTGGCCCATCTATCTATTCTGTTTCCTTTGTTCTGAATGCGCCTTATCAAACATGCAGAACGATGCCTGTAGGATGTATGGAACGACTGTATCCGATTGAGCTAGCGCGGCTGAGTACGTTGTTAGGAGATTGCAGCCGACTCGTCGATGCCGTCGCTGCCGTCCGAGCGCGGGTCGAAGATGGAAGTCCGAATTCTGCCGTTCTATAAGCTTTCCATCTTGGATTGCGTATGTATGAGAGACACCATGTTGGGGTGCAGAACGACCACGAGCCCGCCTTCGGAGGCAAAGAGTCTAGCATGTTTAGAACGCAACCATCGGCATTCGCACACAAGATTTCCCTTCGCCCATGTTCAGCTGCATCACCGAGCTCTGCATCCGCGGTGGCGTCCTCATTTTAGCTGCGATCTCGTTCTGGACCGGACGGATTACAATACCCTGCTCAATCTCGAGTAACAGGTTTTCGGGGTACTCGAGGGGCTCCCAGTCCGAGCTTTTGTGGTCGCCTGCGTTGCTGATCTCCCGCATAATCTCGCTCCGGCTCTCTGGGAGTCTGAGGCTGTAGCTGAAAAGCTCTTCCGCACGCCTGCGTTCTCAAGACGTAGTCGGGGAATGGCTGCCAGGCTGCAAGATCCCAGTGGTCGGGATCCTTGACAGTTCTCAGGTCTCTGACATTTTGTCGATGATGTTGTGTTGGGAGTGAAGGATCCACTTGCCGGCACGCAGATGGCTGACAATATAGTGCAATGTCTGGGGCATGCCACACGAGGCTCCCAATTCCTGACTTTCGTTTTGAATTGAACTTAATTATATATATCCTATAAATCTTTTCGGGAGGGGGGGTTGTCTGTCAGAGTAACAAAGAAGCCATTGCGGGCTGAGGAGAGGGTTGTCTGCGCAGCTTGGACAGACTGATTGAGGGTTGTGACCTCCTGACTGGGCCATTGCGAACTGAGAAGAGGGCGGTCTGCGTAGCTTGGACAGACTGATTAAGGGTTGTGACCTCCTGACTGAGCCCGACTGTTTTCAGGTGCTATCGAGCCTTCGGGACGAGAAGGTGGATGCCCCTGCGCAAACCTTCGGGGTCAGCAAAGTAATCCCCAACAGTCCTGGTGCGGGTATTTCGCCGAAGAAATAGCACACGGCTTAAGGTGTAGATGACGGATCAAACGATCAGAGCGGTGCAGAAGTTCCGGGCCGAAAGTACAAAACAGAGTTTTCTGGGAGCTAAGTATGTCTCCGAAGAAATGGTACATGGCTTGGAGGTGAAGAAAATAGAACAAGCGACCAGAGCGCCGAAGAAGCTCCAGGTAGAACAGAGTCTTCCCTGGGAGCCAATCGCACACGGCTTCGAGGTGAAAACGATGTAGCAGACGACTAGAGCGCTGGAGAAGCCCAGGTCAACGGACCAGACGATCAGAGCTCTGAAGAAGCTCCAGGCCGAAAGCACAAATAGAGCAGACGACAAGAGAGCTGAAGAGGCTCTAGGTCGACGGACCAGACGACGACCAGAAAGCTAAAGAGGCTACAGGCCGACGGACCAGACGACTAAAGAGCTGAAGAGGCTTTAAACCAACGGATTAAAGGACGATTAAAGAGCTGAAGAAGCTTTAGGCCGAACAGAGTCTTCCCTGGGGGGAGCCGACCGCACACAGTTTCGAGATGCAAGTGCTCCGACCTAGGGGGGAATTAACGCAGGATCGAGCAGCGAGCCCGATCATCCGCGAGGCTCGCGTTGATGGCTTGGGTCTTGGAATGCACGATGCTATTGAAGCGTCTCTCGGTCAGGTGTCTCCAGTGAAACCCCCTCCCTGGCCGAGCTTAACGATTTCTAATACTAATTTGCAGATCTTCGGCGTAGCTAGCGTTAGCTTGCGTCTTGGAATCCACGATGCTCAGCGTCTGCCGGTTAGGTGTCTCCAATGAATAATTTGCGCGCGGGTAGGGGGGAATGGGGAGAGGGGGAAGCGGGAGGTGATAATGGCTGCGCTTGAAAAGAAAAAGAGGGGGGGGGGGGGGGGGAGGAGGAGAGTTGACGGGGGAAATCAATGACGGTGGATTGGTATTTCTGTGTCCCAAAGTGTTTTTTAAACTACCTAAGCTTTTCAACGACTCCTTATAATCCCAAAAGCTTGGATGGTATTGCCTTTTGCGCTTCCTCTGGGCGTCTTATCCATTATCTGCATCTCGAAGCCGTTGGAGAATGGTTTGCTGGTCCCGAAAGCTGAGATATGGGACTTGCGCTTTCGGGAGCAACTCAAAACGCCTCTGAAGCCGACAACGATAACAAGAGGCAGAGCAATTCAGCTGCTCAGGCTGACGAGGAGGGCGATCTGACTTCTGAAGTCGAACAGGGGACTGGACACCTACTAGCTGTCGTCGCTCTGATGCTAGGTGCTGTTCCCAAGTCGCCGCTTCCTCAACCTTTCGGGCGACGGCGTGGTAGTCCACCATATTTCCTCGAGATCCCCCCCTTTCTGGCCTTCACCGCCCAGCTCATCCGTCCCCCGGACAACTCTCGTGATCCTCCGCAGCGGTATGATCCCCGAGTCCAACAACCACCACAGTTCCTCGGCAACCGTCTCCGCCGCAACCTTGAACACCGGTTTGAAGAATGCAGCTTCATCGTGTCCCTCTTCCAGGGTGTCCGGAGCATCCGCAACGGCGAGCAGGAACGGTGCTCCCTCGCGCCATGTCTTCGAGTCTCGAGTGGGCTTTTCCGTCGCCTGAAGAACAGAATTCACAGCCCCCGTTGAAGCACAGAGGAACACATCCTGAGCGAGTCCTGGTGGGAGCTGTGGCTTCATCTGGGTGTATCGCTCTCGTAGAACGTCGGCACTGGCCCCAGCAAGCCCTGGATCTTCCACCCAGCGCAACTCGAAGGCCGCCGCCGCATCGTGATAGTCATCCGGGACAGGTGCCTCATCGGGGTCCTGCTCAAAGGGAAGAGCTATAACACGTTCAATTTCCGCCTTATACTCCTCCCAGCGACTGTCGTCGAAATCATAAGCGGCCGTTTGGAAGATGACAAAACCCCACGGCGCACCCTTCCCCAAGCGCCGCGAGACCTTCCGCCAATGCGTCAGCCAATTCGGTGGATGAAACGGGCGTGGGCTGGGTGCTTTTTTTCGCTGCTCCTCCTGGAAGAGATACTGCGAAAGCGCGCCGACGCCGTCTTCGCCTAGCACCTCGCGGAAGCCGGCTTGCATCTTTTCGAGCTCGCCGGTGGGAAGCTGGTCGATGTCATCCTTGGTGGCGGTGCGGAAGCGTTCGAAATTCCAGCCTGGCGGCCAATATGAGCTCGAGGCGTCCGAGTACGGCGACATGGTGGTATTGTCGGTGAGAGGACTGGAGCGGTGAAGGTTCAAGATTGGTTTCCGCAATGCTCCTTCGCATACGCAGCGGCGCTTATATAATCGTACCAAGATATGTTGCACGAGGCACATGCATGCAAAAAGCTATGTCCGTACACGGCAAAAGGGATGTCGACGTGGGCCTGATTCGAACAGACGCTCCCGAAGGAACAAGATTTCAAGTCTTGCGCATTAGACCACTCTGCCACCACGCCGTGATGGGTGGGTGTGAAACGAGATTCAAGGGGCCCAGGGGGTGTTGGCAGCGTCGGCGTCGACGGCACCGATGACGGCGCAGATGAGTGAGAGTGTGTCTTGTGGGGCCCCGGGGCTTCATCGAGGCTTGGGTCTCTCGGTCGCTATCCTAAATATTCCTGCAAGAGCGGGAGAGCCGTCTTGGGGATAACTGCCCGGACTCCCGGAGGGGACGGTTAACATACCCACCGGTGGTCGGGGAGATCTTCCCCACAGAGCCGAGACACGACACGGCTGAGACACCGGTCGGCCGAGACGCAAAAAGGAAAATTAGCCATCGTCAATCTCTGGCTATGAGAAGAGACAAAAATGAAATGTCCTGTGGAGTTGCTTTGGACGAGCTGGGAATCGAACCCAGGACCTTTCGCATACAGGAGAGTATGCTAAGCGAACGCTCTACCAACTGAGCCACACGCCCTATTGCTTGTTGTTGAGATGCGGTCCCGAAACGGCGGTCAAGAGAGACTACCCCCGGCTGGGATATGGTCCAGTCGGTTTCTTCTGTTCTCGATGTCGGTTCCCAGCCGAATACACCGGAAAGGTGGAGAATATCTTGAGAGAAGATGGTACTGTGGAGAGGGTGCATGTTGCCCGACATCATCCATCATCAGTCCAGCGGGCCATTCCCAAGGATGGATCGAGTCTGCCGCCGACCTGTGACGACCGAGTATGTTCCCTCCCGTCAGCTCCTCCAGCAAAGTCGGAAACGCAGTGGATTTGATGAAGAACAAATCATGCAATGACCTGCGCGGCATTTCAATAGAAATGTCGAGTCGTTAACATCCCCCAAACAACGTCTGGTAGGCCCCAGGTAAGGCTTCCAAATCGTGGTAGACACGGTCGATCGAATGAGGTCGGTTTGCGGGCTATAAAAAGCCGCTGCCACTATAGATGTAGTGCCAAGATGCCTGGCGACGTAGTACTCTCCACTGCTAGAATCAAGCCTCAAATGAGCGATGCGCCGTTGAATTCGAAAACAGAACTTGTAATTTGGGACATACGGTAGATATCTGAGAATGTTCCAAGCCCAGCCACAGCGAAGAAAATACCGAGCCACGCTCATTCATCAGGGGTAGTTTTACGGCGTAGTTTGGAACCAGCAGACCGAGCTTTCGCCTCCCAGCAGTCGTCAACAGCCGCCTGAACGATATCAAAGTCTTGAGGCACAATCCGGCCAATAAACACCACCCTGGTGTTATGCTCAACCGTGCAGAGCTTGCTGTAATTAACACGAGATTCCTTGGATATCTCGTTTCGAGCACGTGCACCGTCTAGTTGTATCCTGATAGGAGGGAATCCGAGACGGGGCTCATTTTTGAGCATCACTGCTCGACCACCCACAGGATATACAATCCCGTGTTGGCTGGCTCTGACGCCGGATTTTGTACAGCCTCGCCTCTCGTATGTTAGAATGGGGCTACCGCTTGTTAGTTCATTTCCCGGAACTGCCCGTGAGGAACGGGTACCTACACGCATGTACAGTGTCCTTCATCATTAGCAACAACAATAAACTTCCGAAAGCCAATGTAGATCTTTTGCCCGATATTGTCCGAAACGCGCATGTTTTCAGAGAATTCTGTCCCTCCACCTAATGGAACTCTAGGTAATGGAGCTTTCACTCCCATGGGTTCCATCCAATAAGCCTTGAAAACCTATAAAACGTCAGCCCCCTCCTGAATCTCTCTGAAGTTAAGAAAAGGCTTACTTGACCCGGCGTAAAGCGACTTGATTTCTCAATTTTGAACTCTGCTCACGTCAGATGCTAAAGCTCATTTTCTCTAGTTCAAGTAACGTACCATCTGGCAAGTAATCTGGCAAGTAATCCACGATAGAGGGCATGAGGTCGCCGTTGAAGCTGGTGGGTTGAACAAAGGTACGGTCGGTTGGGTTGGTTTCGTAATTGACTGTTGGCGATTTATCCATCCATGCGCCCTCGGTATTCCTATCGCTCAACCCAGAATTATACGCATCACTTTCATACGTCCACGGCCCGAAAGTGTTCGCGGTTGGATGAGTTCTAGCTGGTAGAGCGGCAAGTCGTGATGGTTCCTCAGGAGTGTCGCAGACAGGGACTAGTATTTCAGCCTTAGTTAATCAACAAAACGCAAAGATAGGCCTACCGATGCTAGAAGCTGTGTCCAAAGTTTTAACACCGCTCCAGAAAGACGATTTCCCGCTTCTGGTCACGCCAGACGCCGAGGAACGCCCCTCATCAACGGCATCATAGTCGCGCCAGATCAGCAGACTTGTTCGGTTCAGACGACTGGTGATATCGAGAATTGGGTTGTCAAACTCGACCAGATGTCGTGCGCTGATATAACGCCGGATTATGGTTGCATACTGGTACTTTCAGCTCTCGGCCTCTGGCTAAGAGGGAAGGCTTCTCCTTACCTCGCTCCGTGATAACACATTCTTTGCCAACGAGATAGTAGCAGAGGACGGCGAGGAGGTACCCAGGCCTTGAAGCTCTCCAATAACCCCGTCCGTGACAAGGATCTCTTCGTTCTCTCGGTTGAGAAGGGATTCCTTGTTGCGGATCCGTCGAAAAACCGAGGGGAGCAACTCATCAATGCTGTTTAATACCTCAATGAGGGACTTTTCGTCATCAGTCTGCGCAAAGTTCACCGACTTTGGCGGCAGCGCTGGCTCCTTGATTGAAAGATCACCAGGCTCTTGGAACTGATCGTCAACGGGTTCTTCGGATGGGATATGGACAACTTTTTCCGGCAGACCACTATTCGATTCGGATTGGCGGATGCAAACATACTCCGTCTGTTCGGATTCACCACTTGAATCGTTTCCATCAATGGTTGAAAGACAAGATGGTGCACTAGGAATAGAGGGGCCGCCGCTCTCTGTTGGGTCTGCCGTGTCGGACACGACAAATCCGATAAACGATATGGCCGGCGATGGGGATAACATATCCCAGACCTCAATGGGTACCCTGAGAAGTAGTAGAGTCGAACAACTAGGGAGCACTCCAAGAATCTTGATCTCTTTAGCTGCGGGTGGAGCAGCACAGAGCCAGTCCTTAAAATCGGCCTCGTTGAATTTGTCCTCAATGATGCTCACTTTGAGAAGTACCTGTAGCTCGGGCGGATTGTTTTTGTCGGCTGGCTTCTGGACATGGTCTAGCTGGATAAAATCCGGGCCGCCCTTTGAGCGAGGCAGAGGCGAAAGCACGATTGCCCTCGGCCGGCTGTTGAGCGACAGTTGACAGTGGATCGGCGTCCGGCGCCTGGGAACGTCAAGTATGGGACTACCGTCCGGCCCAACGGCCACCTTCAGATTGCCACGAGGATCACGGCCGGTGGACACGCTTGGAGCCCAACTCTGCAGTCTGCATATCTGGCGCCGATGCAACTCCGGGACGGAAATACAACGTCTCTCGCTGGCAGCGTGGGAGAGCTCTTGGATGAGGGAGTTGGTAAACGAATCACGACCAACTTCGGCAGCGGTAGATTCGAATCCGCAAGCTGCCAGGAGCTCGATGACCGGTCGACCAGACTTGATAGATCCATGGCCGTTGGCGGGGTGGCACGAATCGTAGAGAAGGAGGGCGTCGGGCGATCCCTCGGTCCCGTGGCAGAAATGCGGCTGGACGCAGCCCGAGTCGAACTTGGGTGAATCATCAGAGCGACTACCAATGTTAGATAGGGTACAATAAAAAAAGGTTTCATATACCATTGAAAGGTGTTGACCTGAAGAAGAGCGGGAACCTACTTTGCAATCCACGTCGGCAACCCGCCGTTAGGACTCTGTAGTGCATGGCCGGCGTAGTAAAGAATCAGCAGATTATCCGGATGTCTGCCAGTCTTAACGAACTCGAGCACCTTGGAAGCCGCCTCCAGCCCGGGCTCTTCGTCGGGTATCGTCCAGTTTTCAACGTCAAAGTTGTAAAGGTCGCGGAAGACGGACTCGAGTACCTGGACCTCGTCCTTGACCCCCAGATCATCGCTCGCCCAGCTCATTAGGAGCACCTTGACGTCAACATAGCGGCTGCTGTGTCGGGCGGCCCACGCAGCCTGCACAGCGAGGTCGAGATTGCGCGTCAGCTCCGACTGCGTGACATGGTATCCAACTGATGATGAATCATGCGACCGCGGCGGAAAGGCGGCATTCAAGGTCGTCGGATGGGAATGCAAAACCGACGGAGAGAGCGGGAAAAGCCGTTTGAGAATGGGCGAGTCCATTGCTGCGCGAGCATTGCAGAGATGAAAAGGTACCTAGATTGAGCGAGGAGGGGTAGGTCAAAGTAGTTCTCGGGTGAAGTGTCTGTCTGGGAGCCTTGCCAGCTCACCGAGCCAAATCCAGCGACCGATAACTATCGATTTCACGTGATTCTCATGCAGGCACAAGTCTTGTCTCCAATCAAGAAGATGGAATCCTTCTTTGTCAAATCAAGGCAACTTCAAGGGTGGGATTTGACTTTTTTGTTGTCTTCGATCAACACGGCAAAAGCAAAATGCAGAATAAATTTGCCCCGCCTACAGACCAAAGAACTTCATATCCTCGTCGCCATGCACAGGCACGCCATGGCCAACACCGTGGGCAAAAATGCCCGTCAACCGGTCCCCGAAAACCTGCGTGGTATACCCCTTCTCCGGCGTATCCGTCTTCTCCTGGATCGGCAGCGACGGATAGCCAAACACCGTGGTCCACTGGGCAATCGAATAATTATAGTTGGCCGGGGCGATGGTGGTATCGACGCTCCCATGGTAGATCTGCATGCGCGGCCGCGTGCCGTTGTAGCCCGGGTAGGCGTCGTAGACCCATTTCGCCCACCACGCCGGCGTCGCGTCGATGTGCCCACCCGAGCACGTGTTGTTCCACCCGGCGACGCTATCCGTAAAGAAGCAGCCGACGGCGACGCCCGAGTAGTTGATGACGGCGCTGAAGAGGTCGGGGTAGGCGGCTGCCAGAATACTCTTTTCCTGTTTGTTAGTGTGGTCTGACAAAAAGCCGACAAAAAGGGGTAGGGCGCAACAAACAGCCATCATGCCACCCGACGACTCGCCAATGACATATACGCGTGCCGGGTCAGCGTTGTACTTTTGGATCGCGTACTTGGCCATGTTGGCGATGGCATTGCTGTCGGATCCGCCATCGCGCTTGAGCGTCGCGCGCGACGACACGTCCCAGCACCCGCCGTCGTGGGGGGACTCCGGGTAGACTACTACAAACTTGTGCTGGTCGGCAAGTTTCTTGTACGGGCTGCCGTTGTAGTATTTCTGGGCTGTGCCCGTGCAGTAGTGAACGCCGAGGAGGACAGCCGGGCGTGCGGGCAGGTCGGTCGGTGTGTAGACGAACATGCGCGCCGTGCTTTGGGCGGCCAGGCCGTAGGACGTTATTTCCTGGAGCTGGGCCGCAATGCCGGTAATACCGGCGAGCGGGAGGAGGTTGGTGAGCTTCATTCTGGCGGTTGCAATCCAGACAGGAGATGGAGGTTGAAAGAAAACACGTTGACGTACCCTGGGGATCCATTGCTACTTTTATCCTGCTGTCAATATCGCCTATTCGTGTAAAATCTCGTCGAGATTTGTCTGTCGGTTCGGCGGCCATTGGCGCGCTTGGAGCATACCTATTTATCCTGTCTAGGTCGTAGTCCCGACTACCCGGGTACCGATCTGGTGTTTATTACGCGTGGGGCGCTAGCTGCTACGCTACCTATGCTGCATTGTGTAAATCGAAGACTCTAGTCTAGCCGAACACCCGGTTAGCTTGGTGGCTCTAATCGTAGGGTTACCCCTGGGTAAGGCAGTGATACCCTTGTTGCTACCCCTGAGACATTTTGGGCCCAAGAGTCAACAAAGATCGTTGCCAATGAAATGCTGTCTTATTGTTGGTTCTTTCCTAGGCTGGCTGCTATTTCTGCTGCCTAATTCTCTTCGACTAGTATGCGGGGTCAACCACTTGGACTCACAACTTCATCTCATACACCACCAGCTCAGCAATATCTCTCCTCAAAAAATTACAAGATGCCTCCCAAAAAACGCGCCAAAACCAAATCATGGCAAGACATCGCAAAACAAGCCCAAAATGACCGAACCGCCTCCCTCCCCGAGTCCCTCGTCCGCATCTGTCTTCCCCCCATCCCCAATCTCCCCCCTTCCCAGCAACGCACGCGCTGCCTCCCATCCCCAACCGTATCCATCACCTCCCTCTCCCCGTCCGCCATAGTCGCTGCCATCACCTCCCCGTCCCAGCCCACCATGACGGCCTCCCAGGTAGTCACATCCTTCACCCTCGCCGCCGTCCTAGCGCACAAGACGACAAACTGCCTCGCCGAGCTGGTGTACACCGACCGCGCCAAATCCCGCGCCGAGGCCCTCGACGCAACTTTCACCGCGACCGGGCATCCCGTCGGACTACTGCACGGCGTGCCGGTGAGTATCAAGTCGCACATCGGCGTAAAGGGGAGGAGGATGCCGAGCGGGTATGTAGCCTGGTATGACGATGCGTCCGACGAGCACGTTGCGCCGGATGATGCGCTCGTGGTCAAGATACTCGAGAGGGCGGGCGCCGTGGTGCACGCGCGCACGGCCGAGCCGCAGGGCATGATGCAGCTGGAGACGGTGAGTAACCTGTTCGGGACCACGACGCATCCGTACTCGGAAGTGCTGTCGCCCGGTGGGTCATCGGGGGGCGAGGCGGCGCTGCTGGCTATGGGTGGCAGTTGTATCGGTGTCGGGAGCGATATTGGCGGGAGCATAAGGGTGCCGGCTGCGGCGTGTGGGTTGTTTGGGCTCAAGCCGACGGCTTTTAGGGTTCCGACGACGGGGTGGGCCGGCACGCCGCCCGGCGGGGATGGGATCGTTACGGTGCTGGGGCCCATGTGTGCGAGTCTGGAGGGCGTCGAGCTGTTCATGCGCGTTGTGTTGGATGCGGAGCCGTGGCTTGTCGAGCCGGCGTTGGTGCCTATGCCGTGGAGGGAGGTGAAGCTGCCACCGCGAATTCGAATTGGCGTTGCGTGGGATGATGGGATCGTGTAAGTTCTTGTCCGGAGGATTTCCTGAGCTGATGATCAAGTCTACCGCATCCGCCCGTGACGAGAACACTCGGCGACCTGGTTGCCAGAATCTCCGGCCTCCCCGGCATCGAGGTAGTCGACTTCCCCTTGTATAAACCAGACGAGGCGTGGGCCATTGCCTCAAGCCTGTACCTCACCGACGGCGGCGCTTCCGAGCAAGCCATCCTCGCCGCCTCGGGTGAACCGCCCACTCCGCTTATGCAATGGATCCTCGATAACCCTGGCGTCAAGGATCTGTCCCGGTCCGAGCTTGAGTACTGGCTCGAAGAGCGCGAGGAGTTCCGAATCGAATATGCCGGACACTGGAACCGCACCGGCGAATGGAGCGACGTTGCCGGCCGGTGGGAGGGGACCGTCGACGTGCTTATTTGTCCGGTGGCCCCTTGGGTGGCGATGAGACACGGCACGGCCAAGTACTGGGGTTATTCGGCCTTGTGGAATTTGTTGGACTATCCGGCACTGGCGTTCCCGGCGGGGAGGGCGGATGGGGAGGTCGATGTAAAGGGGGTGCGGAAGACCTTTATGAGTGACCACGACCGTGAGAACTGGGAGCTCTGCAAGTGGTCGTTTTTGTACAGAGGATTATGTACTAATCGGGTGGGCTAGATGATCCAACGGTGTTTAACGGGCTGCCGGTTGGCTTGCAGATGGTCGGGAGGCGTTTTGACGACGAAAAGGTTGTCGCGATTCTCAAGTTGCTACAGGAAAGCGGCGTCCTGTAGGTACTATGATCACAATTACCTTTCCGGATATATAGATATGCTTCTGACAATGTTTGATAATGCAAGACCAGATGTGCAAATGTGACGTAGAAATGGTCTATTTCAACTCTTCGGTGGACAGACTGTCATGGTATATCTCGTCCAACTGACAAAATGAATCGCACATAGATCCTCACGAACAAAGACGCCACTCCCTTTCCCCAGGCCGTTAAAACAAAAAACCCGATAACCCCGTTCTTAGGCCTTCGGCCTAGGGGTGCGCACCGGGACGGGGGTGGACACGATCGTGGTAGCCCGGCCTGCATTCGTTCAAGTAAGCCTCGTGCTTGTCGAAAGCACACTCGCAACCTCCAGCAACGTCAAGCCAAACGGAGGCACGTAAGAAGATAGAAGGACTCACAATAGTCGGACCCGGTACCGCAGTATCCCCACTTCGAGCAGCATAGTCCACGCGCACAGGGGCATTCGCCCAGCCGGCGGTGCAGAGCGGGCTCGCCGGTTGGTTCGGCGAGATCCTCTGATTCTGCGTGCGTGGGCACGAGAGCGAGGATGACGGTGGTCGCGGCTGGTCGGTGGGTGGAGGTTCGGTTTGTGCCTGTTATTGGAGTTAGCACAGAAAAGTGTGGTTTAGCCACCAGGGAGATTTTCGAGTTCGAGACTAAGGTAGACAAGGTCGGTCTTGGGGACACGCACAGTAATCCGGCCCGGTGCCACAGTAGCCCCATTTCGAGCAACAGAGGCCTGCGGCACAAGGGCATTCGCCCAGTCTACGGTGGAGAGCCGGTTCCATGTCGTCTTCGACTGGGTAGACGGGGGTGGCGGCCGCGATGCAGGCACTGGCGGTGACAAGGGCGGTGAGCGTAGTGATGAAGTGCATGATGTGGGAGTCGAAGTAGGTGAGTGCGTATGGTAGGTATCAAGGGGTAACAAGCTGGATGGGAATGCTCGAAGAGAAGCTGGAGATATGAGGATGTCCTGGCAGGTGCAAAGCCAAAATCGAGGAGACAGCTCTTGATATAAGTAGATCCTGGCACTGTAGTACAATGTAAGCGATTTCTGAACTTACTGAGGGACTAAGTTACTCTGAAAGAGTCTGCCTCCAAGTCTCTCGGCAGATCCAGATGCCGAAACGCACGATGGGGCACTTCATTAAGCTCGAAGCGCGCTGCGCTTAGGATAAAATAGTAGCAAAAATTTGGGTTGCCGCGGAAAACGACCTGTCGAGCTGTCAAGCGAGCGCTTAACCTGCTGTCTGTGTAACTGGTAAATCTCAGCTCAAGACTCTGCAGCAACGTTCAAGTTACACCCGCGAGGCACTGCTCGTGAACAAATCGACAAATAGCCGCCAAGCGAAGGAGAACCCACCGACTTTTTATACACATGTTGGGGTTTTAATTGGCTTAGTCGATAAGTGTGTCTGTTCATATTGATCAAGACGAATAGACTACAACCGAGTGTGTATTGATGGTGTGGCCCTATAAGGCTGGAGGGTGGTCTGCTATATTGCGATGATGGGTAAGGTGGTAAGGGTGGGTACCCTAATATAGTAGAGAGTTGAGCGAGTTGCTATCGAAGCCAGTGTCGGTTCTATAAATGGTAGGTAACACATATTTCATCCTGGGTGTAGGGTGATGTAAGTCTCTGTTAGTTAGAACGGGTAGCCAACCGGGCGTCATTGGCATCGTTTCTGGTGGTGTGGCTCCCCATAGCACAACACTCGCGGCTACGGATGGTACGCCACCGATTGCAAGCAATCGAGGATCGAAAGAGACAACTGGGGTGAGAAATCCTGGGCAAGACTGAGCAGAGAATGAGCTGGGCCTGAGCCGAGGCGAGCAGTGTCACATTGCTGAGGTATGAAAGACTGAGGTAAGGATGCTTGTTCTGTAGAAGAGAGCATGGGCCCTGACGGCTGGCTAAATACAGGCCCTACTGGTCCGTGTGCTCCTGCTATGCGACGTGGGTGCTCCTTCCCAGCCTAACAGGGACGAAGAAGGAAGGTTTGTGTGCCCAGATTTGTCGCACAAAACAACGAGAGTCGTTACCTTAAATCGGGGATGCGGGTGTTTCGAATTCTGCGGTTTCGGGAGGATCTTGCATCCCGAAGATCGACATATGCAAGCCTTTCCGATCGGAACATGCCCGGCAAGCCACCGGGAACCTCTATCCCCGCATTTGTACGACATAAGGATTGGATGGGTGGCGGCGGCCAAACGACCGACTGGGAGTTGCGAGTATAAAGATGCCCTCTGCAGACCCGTAAACGACTGTCACGGTCCGCTCCACCGACGACATATCCACGATGACATCCAACCAGGCCATCAGCTCCCACTTCCTCGGCCCCCGTGCCGAGAACCTCGACGTGGTCCGGAAGAGCATCTCAGCCATGTTGGATCAGCTACAGCTTACAAGAACAGCCCATGCAGAAGAAGACGCTGTACGTGACCCCTGCCTCCTTATGCGCAACCACTCACCTGTCAGAAAAATGGATACGACTTCACACCCTCCCACTCGCCCGAATCCCAGAGGGTTGCTTCCATAATCCCAAACTCGGTTGGGATGTTGTCACAACTCCTAGGTCAACACTCGGTTCCGTTCTGGTCACCTCGCTACCAGGGCAACTTGTATCCAGATGTGTCCATGGCCGGCATGCTCGGGTATCTCGCGGCCATGCTATACAACCCCAACAACGTGGCGTTTGAAGCGAGCCCCATCACAAGTGCCATGGAGATCGAGGTAGGCGAGCAACTGTGTGACCTCTTTGGATTCCAGACCGAACCCAGCCCAAGCTCCAACGTCACGGGCTGGGGCCACATCACCTGCGACGGTACCGTTGCCAACGTGGAATCTCTATGGGCGACGCGAAATCTCAAGTTTCGTCCTTTGTCGCTCCGCAAGGCCATGGACGATGCAGACAGACCACTCCGGTTCATCCCAGACACGTTCAGCGTCCCGACCTGCCAGGGCGAATCCAAGCCTTTCCGTCAGCTTTCGACCTGGGAACTGTTGAACCTCACACCGCAGACCATCTTGGATATTCCGGATCAGCTGTACGCCCAGTATGGCGTCACATCGGAATTTCTGAATGACGCTCTTGACCGGTACAACGTTCAGGCGGCCGTCACAGATGTGTTAGAGGAACACTGCAATGCGGACAAGAGACCGATGTACCTTTTATCTGCAACCAAGCACTACTCGTGGCCCAAGGGGGCAGGTACGTCCCCTTCCTTCTCAACGAGACAACTACTTACAACCCAGCCCTTGCGGCCCTTGGCACTCAAAACATGGTCTCGGTTTCCGTTGACACAGCCGGGCGAATGTCTACCACCTCCCTTGAAATCTGGCTGAACCGCTGTCTCGAGACTGAAACGCCCGTCTATAGTGTCGTGGCGGTGATGGGTTCGACAGAAGAGGGCGCAGTGGACCCGCTGGAGGATATCCTCGCGCTACGTCGGAGTTTCCAGGCCCGCGGTCTGTCTTTTGCCATCCATGCCGATGCTGCGTGGGGCGGATACTTCGCCACCATGCTTCCGTGCGGATGCAAGACAGATACCAGCCGATCTGTGTTTGGGAGTCGCGGCGGCGATGATGGTACTGCTCCGGAGTTGTGTCTACGACCCGAAGCGCAGCGCAGCTTGTGTGCCATGCGCCATTGCGATTCCGTCACCGTGGACCCGCAGAAGGCCGGCCACGTCCCGTATCCGTCCGGAGCCTTGATATTCCAAGACGGACGAATGAGGAATTTCATGACTTGGAAGGTTCCGTCTTTGAGCTCTGGGTCTTTCACTGGGGCTACTTACGGAATCGAGGGGAGGTAGGTGACGCGTACCAAAATGTTTGCACTGCTAATGCGGCCAGCAAACCGGGCGCTTCCGCCATGTCAACATGGCTCGCCCATTATTGCATCGGCCTAGATCAAGGGGGATACGGTGCTCTTCTCGCCGAGACATGCTATGCTTCTTCTCGGGTAATAAGCCAGCCTTCGCATTAATGGGCCACACTGACATGGCAGTTCTCTGCGCTCTGGGCCACCGTTGCCAAGGCCACTGACTCCTTCCTCTGCGTCCCTTTCAACATCCTGCCGGCCGAATCAACAGGCGACGCTAAGCAAGTTGAGACCGAGAAGCAACGGATCCGCGACGAGATCCTAGCCACTGGGAACAAACCCATAGGCCAGAAGACATTACCGTTGCTCCTCGCCTTGGGGTCGGATCTCAACATCAACGCGTTTGCTCTCAACTGGCGATACCCTGACGGCACCGTGAACATCGACGTCGCCGAGGCGAACCACCTGATGAGTCGCGTCGTCAAGCGTCTATCGATCAGATCCCCAGATGACAGGCCTGGTGCCGTCGCACTGTTCCTGGGCTCGACACGCTTCTCGTCAGAGGAATATGGCGATGCCCTCGTCAAGTTCAAGCGCCGCCTGGGTCTGGATGCCAGCACCGACGAGGACCTCCTGGTCTTGAAAAACGTTGTCGCGAATCCGCTGCCCGACGGCAGTCTTGTCAACAAGCTCGGAGATATTTTCAAGGCGATCGTCAATGAGGAGGTAAAGGCCTGTCGGGAGCGCAACCAGAACACTGCCGATTACCACAGTTTCTCGACGCACGGGACTGACGATGTCTTCCTGTCATACCAATCCATGTTTCACGTCCCCAATCACCGCAGACAGATCATTCTGTGGGCTTCGCTCGATCCGTACGCACGGCGGGTTTATCGGGAAATCAAAGGGTCTACTGGAGCCGACATTGTGATCAAGACGTCGGACAAGATAGATCTAGAGCCTCTTCTGAAGAACGAAGGCAGCACGTTCCTTGGCGATCTGACGACTTCACAGTATGTATACTCCCGTATGATAGCCGCGCTAACAACCTGGGCAGTGGGATGATCCTCCCCCGAGCGCGCATCACGATCCAGCGCATCATCAAGTCGCGATCCCTGATGCCAGCGACGAATGACTCGTGCTATCCGTCAGATGTGATGCCTTTTTATCTTTACGGCACGACGTCGGAGCAGCACATTAGCCACATCCTAACCAAGGCGCCCAACATCGGCCTAGACGCGAGCAATGTACGTCTCCAGGTGCAGGGGTCGCCGATTGACGCAGCTCTTTCCAAAGGTGCCATTATAGCGCTACAGGACGTGTTTGAGAAGGCAAAGCAGCCGTTTGCAGACCCCATCCCCGAGAACTTCTTCTTTGCCCGAGGCAAACAGTTCAACGTCAAGGTGTGGGCAGACCCGCGTGGCTACGACGAGAGTGCAAAGGGCTTGGTGGAGGACGTTGTTAAGACGCCGCCGCTGGCAACGGGGACCATTGTTCTGGGCGAACATGTCATCGTGGACGTCGAGAGGGTCAACCGGGACCCGTGGGCGGATGATGACGAGGCCACATTGGTGGGCCAGTGGCGGGATAGATTGAAACAGGTTGTGAGGGACATGGACCGGGCTGGCGATCACTGATACTGTGCTTGCTCGTATCTTGGTCCAAGTCGTTATGGCTGATGAGGCTGATAAGAATTCGCCCAGATTGGATATGACTTTCATTCATCATCCGCGGTTCTCTCTGTTGGCCCAGTCGATGTGACTGACTGACGTCTTCCCGGTCAACCCCATTATCTACGGCGAACCAGGTCATCATACGATACCGTCGCCGACAGCATATTGCGGACAGATAATATCCGCCTCGTCCCCGGGTCGTGGACCGGTTTTGACGACGGGCTATAGCATGTATGCCGGATGATATACGGCGGCACACAGCCGGTTGTCAGTTGGCATATTCCAGCTTGGCGGCTATAGCAAAACTCATAAGGGCGACGAGTTCCCATTCGGAACCAAGAGATTCCGATGCAGGTCGTTGCTCGATATTCTGCTGCTCAACTCGCCTTCTGCTCGGTTGTCTAGAGCTCTCAATCAGCTCGATGGCAACATCAAAAAACAAGCATGACACTCCAGATGGCCGAGGCCAGATAAGAAAACCGGCATAAATGCCAAAATCAACATCATGCCGTGAGCCGCAGTGATCGACAAACCTGGTCGCGCCACCGGCCGCTAAAAACTCCCCACGTGCAGGGCTTGCGATCACCGCAAATCTTCCCGATCCGGGGAAATCGTGGAAGTCCCCCGTGCCCGAGCCGCGCCAAGCATCGGGAGTGCTGGTCGACTCATCCAGGCCCGCCAGGGAACGGTTGACAGAAGCAAGGCAGCGGTTCGCCGAGAGAAGTGGTTCATGCGTCGAAGATGGGCAGAAGCAGGATTCCAATCTTCAGATGGCAGCGCGCGCGGTGCGCATGGCGGCCTGGTCCCTTCAGAAAATCGCCCTCGGCAATGCAGGCTTTGCTCCGCAAATCCAGACCTTTTTGTCTGCCGCTCTCGCCTCTGCAGGAACAGCTGCTGGTCTCGCACCACGTCGTCACGGCGCATCCAGAGTCACATCCAGGGCAGATGCCGGAGAGCCGACGACCTCCCCGAAAAGGCCTATGGGCGAGAGGGTTGCCGACGCGGACCAGGAAACAGTCACGGACCCTGCAGCCGACGATTTGGGGCTGTTTGTCAATTCGATTGGACGTCGACATCGACAGGCCAAGAATGAAGGGGGATAAAAAGAGGTCTGGAACACATCGATCCAATAACCATTCAGGGGGAAAGCGGAACTCCAGGGAACATCGGCCAGTTGGGCTGTCAAGGCTGTGCTGCCGGATTCGTCCCATTTTTACCACTGGCTGTCGAAGCCGCCCCCAAAGCTGTCGTCGCATCTTGGATCGCACTCAAATCGCAGCGGCGGCAGACTGCGCCAGCTCCAAGCCCTGGTGCCAAATCCATCCGCGTCGGCAAACAAATCGCCAGATCTGTCATCCGTTCAGATCCGTCATCAGTTCAGATCATCGCCATCCCGGCGCGGCGCATTCTCGTCCTCATTACCAGCGCAAAGCTCTCGGTTCATGCGCTTGAAGATGGCAAATTGACTGCAACCCCGAAGGCAAGTGGCTTCCCCACACGCTTGAGGCTCGGCTGTTGGGCTCGGCGACCTAACCAAATCGAGCGACACACCTATTCCTGGCGTTTCACGTTTTGGCCATGGGCGTGAGGCTGGCGCAGGTACTGGAGAGATGGGATGTCCTTGCATTGTGTGTGGATGGACCTCCAATTTTCCTCCTTTTTTTTCTCTTCGGGGTACAAGCCGAAACCCGTCGATAATCCCCGATGCTCTGTTTAAGCCTCGGTCGAGTCGGGCCTGCTTGGCACCCCCGCCTCTCTGTTTTTGACAACCTGCCTCTCCTTTATTGACTCGCGAGAGCGGATCTGATGTCGGCGAGAGAAAGCCAACCGGCCAGGCCCGCACGTTGGTTACAGGAAACAGAAACCAGAGCCAGAGAGTTGGCGCCGACAACGTTGGTCAGTAGCCAGTCTCGCTTTGGATGGGCAGCGGGCGAGGAACAGTGCCCATTGGACAGCCGACTTGTTTCATCCTCCAGGCCATGGTTCATTTCCAATCAGGGACAGCCACACCATGGCCCGCCCCCGTCCAGGCCGCCATCGACTTCGATTCCCGGGAGCTTTCGCCATCCCGGCTCGGATCCACCGCCCGTGCCGACGTGGGTACAAGTGCCTTGGCCTGGGTGTGCCTCCCAATTTATCTGGTATATATGCTCGTTTACAACCTCCCGCATCCTGGCTGTCGACTCCGTTCGCTCTGGCCCGGCTTTCTTTTTATTATTCATCTTCGCTCCTTTTCGTCCCTCGCTGTGCGCTTCTTGGTTCAGTATTTGAACTGTCATTCCTTTGGACATATCTTGTCTCCATCTTGGTAGCTAGCCTACCTTTGATCACATTCCTTATATACACACAACATGCACTTCTCTGCTCTTCTCGCCTTCTCCGCCGCCGCCTTGGCTGGTGCGGTGCCTCAGTACCCGGGCTTTAAGACGATCTGGTCTGACGACTTTCCGGGAAATGCTGGCGATCTTCCCAACACCGGCCTGTGGCAGGTCACGACGGGGTAAATAAGTCCCAAGGATGACAAGAGACAGACGGGCGGAGAAAGCTAACATGGTTGCCTAGTCTCCACGTAAACAATGAGGCCCAGGACTACACGACATCGAACCGGAACATACAGATCTCGGGGGGCGGGACAGTCCAGCTAGTGCCCAACAAGGACGGCAGCGGCAAGTGGACCTCGGGCCGCATCGAGTCCAAGACGGCCTTCACGCCGCAGCAGGGCAAGATCACCATGGTGGACGCCGTGATCCGGTTTGGTGATGGCGCCCAGTCGACCAAGCAGGGCATCTGGCCGGCCTTTTGGCTCCTGGGGGAAAGCATCCGGCACGGCACCCCCTGGCCCCAGTGCGGCGAGCTCGACATCATGGAGACCATCAACGGCGCCCCGACGGCGTACGGGACGGTGCACTGCGGCACCCCCTCAGGCGGGCCGTGCAACGAGCCGGTCGGCCGGGCGTCGACCGTCGGGCTGGGTGACAATGGCTGGCACCGGTGGAGCATCAAGATTGACCGGACCAACTCGGACTGGCGGGCCGAGAGCATCCAGTGGCTGATGGACGGGAACGTCTACAACACCGTCCGGGGGTCTGATATCAATGACCAGGCCGTGTGGAGCACACTGGCGCACTCGCCCATGTTTGTCATTCTGAATGTGGCCGTGGGCGGAAACTGGTATGTGTGGTTGTGATAGTGTGAGAGGAGAAAATATGAGCTGACATTATATCTACCTAGGCCCGGTTCACCAAATGGAAACACGCAGGGGAGCTGGGGGAGTATGATGGAGGTTGAATACGTCGGCGTATATTCGAACTAGATGATACCAGGAGGCAGGCTGCTTTGGAGTTGGGCATGGCTTATATAAAACAAAACCGGCCTTGTATATATGGGTTTGGAAACGGAGTTGATTTGAGGGATATGGATACCTACGATTATGATTACGATTCAGACGCTCGCTCGGGGTGGGCTTTTGTACATACGAGATTGGGTGGTGGTATATATGATCTGAGTCACGATTCTGCTTAGAACAAGACATTGTCTGAGATGGAGCGGCCGCTTGGGTTTGATGTAGAACAATCAGTTGGGCTGCTTCAACAACGTCCCTTAAGTATTGCGCACACTCTCCGCCCAATGCGACCGCCCTCCCCCTTTTGGACCAATACATGTACGTGATTTTTCAAACAGATTTCACTCTCTTCCTCTCCCATGTGGCTAGAGTTTTCGTCTTATGCTCCCATATTGCCAGTACCCAGGTTACGCCAGCACCAAACAAACACCCAGCATCACAGCATCCAGGATAACTGCGTATCACCAGTACATAGCCGTGATACAACACCCCTGTGCTAAATCGGACCGGTTGCTTCTGCGCCATGCCCAATGCGGATCTACTGCCGGCCACGCCAGCAATGGCACTTTCGATCACATGGGGACGGTATGTATAGTAATGAATGATGACGCGAAGCTTCATTGGGAGCTTTTCAATTCCCGTATGGAGACTTCAGCTGCTCTGAGATAAATGTCGGAGATGGCATAGATTCCCAGCTCCGTTTGTGACCCGGACAGGGGTAGGCCTTTATCAGGCGACGCTCTTTATCAAGTGGATGCCATGTCGACGACCTCCCACTTCCATCTGTCAACCAATTTGCTTCCATTGCCACGTATTCCAGTTATTCCAGTCTCAGACTTTAATCCCTCTTCTAGCTCTCACCCTGATGGCGATGTCGGTCGCGGCCTACGGTTACAGAGCTATCAGCCAGCGTAAGACAACATTCAGATCCAAGTGGCCGGATCCCAAGGCGACCAAGATGACGCCACGAGTCCATGAAGATTGCATGATTCATGGTCAACCATCGACATTATCATTAGACAATACCCCCCGTATAAGCTTGCCGACCTCGCCATTAGCAACTCCTCCTACCTAGCTCGTCTCCCCAACAGGTTAGTAAACCCGATCAGTCCTCAACACCCCACCACCCTCCTCGCCCTCCAATTTCACCTTCACCTCTTTTGCCTCCTTCTTCTTCGCCTCCAGTCCATCCAAATCCCCAAACCTCGCCCTGACAGAGTCATCCAGCCCGTGGAATAACATGGCCAGCGCACTCGACTTCCACAGCTCGGCCCCCGCCCTCGCCGACCGATTCGCCGCCAGGGCCAAGAACAAAACTGCCAGCAACACAGCCACCGCGGGCACGGCAACGAATCCCCACCGCACGTGCACGTACGTCTCGTACACCAATGTCGTCCCGTTGACCCGCTCGTTGTGGTTGTTCACCGCCCTGACGCTAACCGTCGTCGACACGGCCAGGTCCGAAACCAACATCTCGATGCCCGTCGGGTACTCGTAATAATTCCAGTAAAAGGCCTGGACGACGTCATGATCGAAAAACGTGTTGCCCTCCGAGATGCCGACGGTCAGGTTGACCAGCACATTCGGACTACCCGGCGCCGTCTCGAGTGTGCGGTTGATATACTCGGCGTTGCGGGAAGCGGTCCCGTTCTGGAAGAGATGCGCGAACCACGACTGCCACGCCAGCACCGTCGACCGACTCATGTTATACTGCGTCCCGGTGACGGGGCTGGTGATGTAGATCGGCTCGAGATGATCGATGGCGTCTCGTGTGTTGGGGACCGTGGTGTTGGTGTATTCGGCCACAATCGTCTCGTTGAGCTCGCCGTGCGTGATCACCGAGTTCAGCCGCTGCACGCACGCGTTGAGGGTACACTGCTTCGCCCACGGCTTCAGCACATCCTTGGGCCCCTCGAAGGCCTCGGTACCCATGAAGATGAGCTTCATGATGGTTGAGTAGGACGCCCCGCTGATACTCCCCGGAAAGAGGGACGTCATGGAGAAAACCTCGGCGGATGTGTTCAGCGCAGCGCCGGATGGCAGCTTCCACCCGCAACCGGTCATGTTGCCGTCGGCCGGCGTGCCCCCGACGCAGGAACGGGTCATGTACTCGGTCATGTCGACGCAGGACTGGCAGATGGCGAATGTCTCGATTTCTCCGAACGTGCAGTTACCCGTCGGGCAGGTCAGGGGCAGATTCAGCCACGGCTTGTTGTTCTCGGCGAACAGACCGTAATACACGGCCGACTTGATCGGGAGGATCGGTACGAAGGCGGCGAGCTCGTCGAAGCCAGGAAGGCGCAGCTCGTACCCCAAGGCGCGAAGGTTGGTCGCCGCGCCGCCCTCGACCTCGGTGGTGCGCATCGGGTAGGTTGCGATCTGCTGCGAGAAGGGACTCAGGAGGAGCGCGACGATCATGGCGAACGCGCCAAAGGAGCCAGCAACACTGGACAGTCAGTATCCCTACCCCCCAAGAGAGAGAGATAACAAAAGCTTACCCGCCTCTCGCCCGAAATAGCAGAGATAGCGCGCCGAGAGCACCGCGACTCGCATCATCGAAATATTCCATATCCGCCAGCGGCGCGCGGCCTGTCTTGAAACGGATCCATTTCAGCTGGCTCAGCCCGCTCGACAGCGGCACGCTCATGCTGGCGGTTGCGATGGTCGTCAGGACGGCGATGAGGGCGTTGAGCGTGATGCCTGTTGGCCACGCCGGTAGCGGCTTGTTGTCGTAGTACGCCAGCACGGCGATGATGGCTGCCACGGCGGCGGCGGCCGTGACCATGCTGGCGATCTCGAACGTCCACGACGACGTGCTGGAGAAGAGGGAGCCCGTCGTGCGCGACGTCATTTGTGATACGCGGCCGGCTGTGCCATCACCGCCGCCGCCGTTCTTGTTGGAGCCGCCCCATGCCACGGGTGAGGTGACCTCCGAGGTGGGCGAAGACTTTTCCGCCGGGACATCGGCGGCGGTGACGGTCTCGACGGCCTGGAACTTGAGAAGCGAGCCCCGCGGGACCGAGTCCGGCTGCTCGGCCGTCTGGGTCGCCACGCTGGCGATGCTGGCGGTGCTCCCGACGCGAGAGTGTTGGACGGGTGGAGTGGCCATGATTCTCTCTGTGTGTGTGCGAGGAAACCTGTCAGTAGCACCACCCTACCTAGGATCTCGAAGCTCATATATCTGCCCTCCGAACCGCCGACAGGGGCAACAGGCACCACCATGTCTCTTCATGTTCATCCTCGCCGTGCCAACGCATCCAGGCAACCCGGATCCGGACATCATTATCGACTGACCGCCTTGTCGATGCTACCCAGAGCCAGACCCTTTCAGAGCCCGTTTGGGGGCGACAAGGGCCAGCAAGATAGCGAGCCAGAAGCCAGATTCGTCTCTAGCGGTACAGGTTTTATTGAACCGTCACTGGGTTCACATCACCAACGGCAGCACGGTCTGCACGAGGGCTGGCAGTGCTTACGGTGGCGTCCGGCATCTCAACTCCAACCCCGGTCGAGCCGGCAGACACCGGCGGGGCTACGCCGTTCCGGGACGGGATCGTCACATCCCCACGCCGGTAGGTCTAGGTGCCGTGCATGTTTCCCAGCCCAACGAGGGTAGGTAGTTAACGTTCAAGGCGTCGAGGCGACCGGCGTCGAACTGCGCCAGGAACGAACGCCGGCCGGCTGCAGCCCGGCTGACGAAGCATGCAAGCGAACAATATCTTGGCGACCGCCTGAAAGATGAGCTTGTTCTTCTCTCTCTCTGGTGTCGCTTATCCAGCCGCCCGCGAGTCCTTGCGGAGGCTGTGTCGTGATTTAGCGCCGATATCTGCACCATTTTGCCGCGCAACAACTCTCAAAATACCAGAGGTAGTCGACCGATTGTTGATCGACACCACCAACCTCCGTGCCTGCGGCGGCGATGATGAGAATCGCACAGAAGAACAGAAAGAACCCTGGATGGCGCCAGTGAGAGGCATATAATCCGAATCAGGAACCAAGCGGCCGACACAATCTCCACACACCGAGACGCCAACCGCTCGCCAACAGCATCCCCGATCCTTCGCGGAGGCGAGGGGAAGTCGATCACTCGGCTAACCCCAACCCTTCCACACACTTTGCCGCGACGAGGCACCAAAGAACCAACAAAATCTCCCATCCATCGCCGACCGACAGATAAACTAACCCAAATTCCAACCCATCCCCAATCTTCTCGACAAAAAAGTCCCTCTGTGTCAAAATCCTTCCAGTGAAGGGACGGGAACCGGAATTCCTCTCCCCTCCCAACCCCGCCCGCCCGAATGCCCGTTGTTGCCTGCCAACCCGCCCGCCTGCCCATCCCGTACATCCCATACAAATCTGTACAATACTTGTACCACCATCGTCTCCCTCCGCTCGGGACCCGCAACCCGCTCTGGTTGGCCCGTCCGAAACCAGCTCTGCGCTGGATCTGTGTAACGCGGCCGCACCGCGGCGGCCCGGGCCCGACAACAGGATCCGGGGAGACTCCTCATTTTTAATTTTGGACGACTGCCGGTAGGTACATTCCGTACACATACCTACTCCGCTCATGAAAACTTCCGTCCCCGCCGTCCCCGCCGTCCCCGTCCCCGTCCCCGGTTTGCCGGGGATTTTATTCATGAGACACGGATACCCAACTTGATCAGTCTCCTGAACAAAAGCATCCAGAGATGAATGTTGAAGCAAGGTTTTGTCTACCCTTTAACTCCCCATCTACCCCCTTTTTTTTCCCCAGTCCCGTCTACTCTTACCAAAGAGCCGTCTAGTCAACCAACGCCTTCACACCCAACTCCATCTATCCATATCCTTACAAGTGCCTGGGTATCTCATGTGTCAGCTCATCACCCAAAACGCCACAACACCATCTAGCAACGCACACATCACAGGTCCACAAACAACAACTCGATGCAGCTACACCTCACTACACTCCTAAACACACCGCAGACAAAAAAGACACCCCCTTGCACCGCCTGGTCCCACACACACACTCGGGTGTGCTCTATCCACCACCACAACTCTGTTTTTTTACCCCCTTTCCGTTCGCAGTCATCCCCCCGTTCCCCCTGCTCTCCTTCACTTGCACACCAGCCGTCGAGCGGTCGTTGTTTCATGACAGGGGTATCGTTAAAATTCCTACGTTGTCCAAACAGAATGGCTGCAAAAGCGTTGCGAATGGGTTGCGAGTTGAGCAAAAGATAAAACCAGTCGTTTGAGTTTCCCAGCAGCCGGAGAGACACCGTCGTTTCGAGCAGCCCGTATTGTTATGTTTTCCCATGCCGTCGTTCTTTGCTAACCCCGAGGGGTAGCGCGTTAAAAAAGGACAAGGTTCCGGGACGCCGTTTAAAGCCGAGTGGACTCGTGTCAAGTGTCGTACAAGGAGATGAAAAACTTGCAATCGTGATCATGATAAAACGGACAAAGCAAAATAAGAAAAGAGAATCGTGTGTCGGAGTGTGCTGTGTCTGCCGGCTTCGAGGAAGTCGGCTAGATGGGCGCGGGGCCCGACGGACCAGGTCCGCCGTTGAGGTCACCCTCGGGCTTGTGCTCGCCGCCGTTGATGTTCTCGGCCTTCTGGGGGCACTCGCGCGAGATGTGGCCCGGCTGTCCGCATTGGTAGCAAGTCTTGCCAGCCCGGTCAAGCGGACCTCCGTTCGGAGCCGTGCAATCGCGTGAGATGTGGCCGAGTTTGCCGCACGAGTAGCACTTCATGGCCTGCGCCTGGCAGTCGCGAGCAAAGTGGTTCGGACCACCGCACTTGTAGCACGTGGCAGGACGGCGGTCGGGCAGGCCTCCATTAAAGCCGCCTCTATTATAAAAACCACCGCCGCGGATGCCGGGGCCACCGCCACGACCCAAGCCGGTCTGCGGAGGGTTGGGGCAAGCGCGCTGAGGGGGTATTAGCACTGGCGTCATCGGACCAAACGTGTTGCATACCATGTAATGGCCGATCTGGCCGCAGTTGTGGCATCGTCCTGTAGTGCCGGCGCCCGTCAGCCTAAGAGTCGGGCAGTCGGCCTGCACATGGCCGAGGCCCTGGCAGTGGTAGCACTGCTTCGATTCAGTCGTCCTCGGAAGCGGGCACTCGCTCGATTCGTGGTCTACGTCGGTTAGTTTTGCGAAGTTTGTCTGGCTCCAGATTACTTACTCGGCTGCTTGCCTGCGACGGGTTAGTTTTCTTCACAAAGGCGGAAGACGGAGCAGACTTACAGTTGTAACACAAGCGATGGGCCGACGGGCACGCATCGGCATGATGACCAAGCTCGCCACACTTGTAGCAAGCACGACGTGAGAGCGACATGACTAGGGAACGCACCATTTGGGTCAGCATTCGCATTTGCCTTTTTAGGATGCACGTTCAGCATAACGTCCGGGGGGGCCGGCACGCCAGGCTCGGTGTTTGACGAGGTGGACGTCGTGGGGGTCTGGTCGGCCGGAGGGGGATCTGCCGAGTTAGACATTGTGGACTTTTGAGCCTCCGGCGGGGAGGACTTTTCCGCATTGTCCATGTTGGGCGCCATGTTGTATGTGTTGTAGAGTGTGTTGTCGGAGAGAAGAACTCTGCTGGGGATCGAATTTCGCCGGCCTACTTAAGGTCGAAGACACGATCCGCTAGCGCAACTGGTGTTGCCCTAACCGTGCCCTTGGTTTTGGGCCTCATTCCTAGCTGCAGCGTTGGTACGAAGATACGGTCTTCCTCGGCGTTCATACGCATAGATTATACTCTAGCGGCGTCTCAGGCATATCCGTCATCGCTTCGAGGTCACGAGTCGGCCGTACTCGAGTCCAGTCGCATCCGTCCTGCTTCGCGCGCAGGAGCTGCTATCCTCGGATCCGGTCCAGAGATGCATGTCGTCATTCTCGCTGTATCCAGGTGCACCGGTGCATGATGGCCGCCGCCTAGGCTCCCCAGAGAACGCAAGAAAAGCCACTAACCTTTGGTGTTGATGTCAAAAACGTGGGCACAGTGCGCTTCTTTCCAAACCGGTCAACCTCGTCCCGACAACCGACAACAACAGCGCGACTCGTCTTCCAACTACTGCACACCGACACGACCAAAAAAGTGGTTTACCCGGAGAGGCGATCTTGGAGCGAAACTTGGGGAGGAGAAAGAGGAGAGAGGAGCGGAAACGACGGAACAAGTAGGACGGGGGAGGATAGGGATAGCGCGAGTGGCCAGCAGCGCAGGTTCCGCACGGGCGAGCGAAAAACCGACGGCGGGACCTCTGAGGAACTTGCCTCCCTGACCCAAAGCCCGCCCAAGCGCAGCTCTTACGGCGGCGGAAGGTGGGCCTCGGCACGCCCCCTCAGCCAAGGCCAAGTACCTCGCGAGTACTGGTGAGCCAGGCGACTCCCCGATTTTTTTCGGTTAGGCGGGTTGGATTCGTGACTGTCCTTTGCTTTCCGAACTGGGCCTGGCCTGGGCGCTGCAGTGGATGCCTGTGAACAAAGGGCAAGCTTCACCTCTTCTTTTTCCAGCTTCTGCCTCCTCAGCTTTGCAAGCACGCTAAAAAAAAACTCTCAGGCTTGGCAAAGTCCACTCTGACGGCTGCTGCCACCACCACCCACACCTCGACCTCATTTGCGAGCCGTGCCTGACCCGTCGTCGGAAGGAAGCAGAGCAGTGTCAACTCGCCGTCTTTATCTCGGTCTGAGGGGGTGCGGTGTCGACCTGGGATGCTGACGTTCTTGCAGACACTTCACCGAAAGCATCTCCCGCTGACCGCCGCCTTTGTTCCTGCCACACTTCGACCGCTCGAGAGTCTCGTCCCCACATTCTGGCTTGCCACGGCGGCACGAACGAGCAGAGAGTCTCAGATGCGTAGACTGCGGGGCAACCCAAGATCAGATCAGGACAAGCCTGTCGGGGTCGGCACCGCCCGAGGAGAACCCCGCCGGGTCCGATGATGACAGGTTGCCAGTGTACGAGCAGAAGATCAGGGGAAAACACGCAGCAGAGCATCTACAATACTACGGAATACAGAGGTCGAAGTGGTGCGTTGGAAGAATCTTTCTCGATGCGCACCCCGCTGCACGGATGCGACCCCTGTCGGCGGCACGACTCTGTCTGCCCAATCATGCCCCAACCAAAGAGCACTCTGCAGGGGAGGCTCCCAAGGAGGGATTGCGTCCGGAAGACCCAAACGGGAGTGCAGGTGCGATCTGGCATCCGCAAAGGGATGTCCCGAGCCTCGTGGGCCGCTGTCGGGCCTGGAACCGACAGTCTGTTCCAGCACGCAGTGACCACGGCTGTGTAACCTCCAGGCCTCTTCTCGACGTCAGGGGCACGCAGACCGCCGACCTGCTTCGAGAGGCGTCTCCTGACCGCCGATGAGGAATTCTCTCGGTGCCGGGAATACTCCAGCTCCTTGGACATGTCGTATGTTGGCAGAGTCCAATGTCGTTTCCAGCTCGCCAACCGATAAGTCGCCGTGTTACACAACTTTAACCCCGCGGTGTGATGCGCCGGAGACACTGCATCATCGCACATCAGGGACTGTGATGACGACAAATCCCGAGGGCTACCGCTGTGGCGCCGCCGCCAGCGCAGCAAACACGCCGCAGTCGCAACCACCAAGCGCTCACCGACTTGTATCTCGAATCACATTACTCATATCTGACAATTGGAATACAGTCTTGTCCGGCCATTACAACAGCTGAATAACCCTCGAGCAACTTCTCAAAGCTTCAGCGTGTGACATCTGTACAATACGCCACAAAATTCGCATGTCTCAAATCTACCGCCAGACGCCATGCTGTGCAACAAGACAACCGCGAAAAGCAACGCCCCCAAAATGTGCCGAGCACACCTTCAAGTTTCCTTCCATCGTGGACTATCACCACGCTGCCGGCTGTCCAGCCCTGCCTGTTTCCGCCGGGTGCAGGCTCGTCCGTAACGGCACATCTGACAGCGGTGCGATCGAGCGCGGCCGCGCCTCCACCACGTAACTGACACCGTCGTCGGACGCATAAGACGGCGGCCGGCGCGTCTGGCTTGGTTCACCGCCCCTGGACTGCCGGCCGTCTTCCGACTGGATCTCCTCCACCGGTTCGACCCCTTCGTTCCGATGCCAGTATATCCGATCCGGATCGACTCTCTGTAGGGGATTAGTTATCCAGCTGGAAAAAAGAGGCCTTGGAATACTTACAACACTCTCCCTCCACAGTCCGTAGGCGGGCGGATTGGTCTTGGTGGTCTCGCTCTCGATACCGGCGGCTTCCTCGTCACGTGCCAGCACCACGCGGATCGGTCGTCGGGGGATGGCATACCCGCCGGGACCTATCATCTCGGGCAGCCGTTCCCGGTCCGGTTCGCCGTTCCGTCCCCGGACGATCAGCATGCATAGCCGGATCAGCCCGTGGCAGAAGAAGATTGTGACGAAGAGGATGATCAAGATAAGTAGAACCGTGAACTCGCTGCTGTTGATGTTTTTGGTGATGGATAGCGTCAGGTCTGCGCTGTCAGTGTTTGCTGCATACAACAAGGTGTCGAACTTACAAACTGCCAGGATCAGGGCCAGGAAGATGCCGGAGACAAAGCACCGGAGAATTTGCCGCCGGATGCGCCTCGACTTGATCCACGGGAAACAGAACAAGAAGCGCTTCGGATGTGGTCGGTCACTTCGCTGACTCCGGCTCCCGCTGCCTTCACTGCGACTGCCTTCCCGCTCCCTTCTCCGTCTCCTCCGTCGCCGCTCCTCTCGATTCTCGGTGCTGACTTCCTCCTGGGAATTCGATCGGCTTCCAGAGCGGTTCGACCGACTGGATCCAGACCTATCGCTCCCCTCCCGCCTGTGCCTTCTTCTCCGGCCGTGGCGGTCCGTTGCACCTCTGTGCCGATGTCTCCTGCTTCGCGATGCGGCTTGCGAGCTCTGAGCAGCCAGCACCGCCGGTGATGGCTCGGCAATTTCTTCCGGCGCCAAGCCCCGGGAGGTCGGCGATCGCATATGGGTTTCTTGTGAAGTCGGCGGGCGTGATGGCGGCCCATTCGACCCCTGTGTCCACGTTCGTGTAAGGTTCGGCAGGTGCAGTCTCGTGCTCGGCAGGTCCTGCACCGCGAGCCGAAACCGGGGTGTCTTGGGGCTCTCATCCCCGTTTACCACCGTATCTGGGGGCATTCCGTCGCCGGAATATCGACTGCTCGTCGGCCGTAAAAAGCGCGAACTCCCGACGCTGAAGAAGCTCGGGATGTTCGGCCGGAAGCGGTGGATGAAGCGCGAGCCAGGCGTCGTGCGCTCGGCCATCTCGCCTCGCTGGGCTTCGAGGTCGACGATGCTTCGCGGGGAGAGGGGTGTTCGGTCGTCATCGTAGTCCTCGTCGACATGCGGCGCCGGGGGGTTCCGGCTGTTGCCGAGTATGTCGCGCGGGCGGGCGACAAAGGGGAATCGGTCCCCATTGCCCCGGCCGACTGCGAATGGGATATTCATTGTGCGTGTTATCGAGGAGGAGTCTTCTTCATGCTATTTTGTCGGGAATGGGTATCTCAAAAGCCAAGCTGGTATACAACACCGAAACACTGCTCCTGGTGAAAAGAAATCGCCCTGGAGTCCACGGGACACCCAGCAGGGTCGTTCGGAAGGTAAGAGTTGAAAAGAAGGGAACAAGCGAGATGGCGATGATATTTTGGTTCAGGGCCGGCGCAGCGCCATCGCCTGTGTAATGGTGCGGCGAAGCGGTAGGTAGTAGAAAATAGTTGAAGGGCAGAAAAGAAAAGTTAGAGAACGAGTGGCTGTGAGAGTGTGACCATTTCGAGGAGGCTTGCTTTCGGCTCGGGATGACAAGTTGTCGTGTCGTGTGTGCCAGTGGTGATACCACGCCAGAGCCCCTCGTTCGTGGTGGGATGCAGGGAGAAAGGAGCACTACGTTTCCCTTCTTCACCTCTCGATGCTCTGTGACGAACTCACGGACACACCAACTTCCCAGGCAAAAGAAAAGCCCAGGGCCAAACAAACTGGCCGCTTGGGGTGTCTCTGAGGGTATCACTTGCATGCAGCCGGATCTGATGAACCCAAGATTCGTCCTCAGTGGAGGGAGGGAGGGGGGGAGGGGGGGAGCGCACGTTCCGCTGTCCCTGACCCTGCCGAGACCCGGGGGTAACAGCCAGACGATGGTCGGGCTAGCCGGGATATTTTGTTTCAATGTCTCTCTAGTTCCTCTTTTTACTGTGGTACCGTCCGTCTTGTCTGTGAGTGTGAGTTGAAATGATTGGTGATTGGTGATGGACTGGCCAAAGGAAGGTGAAATGCAAAAGAAAGATGCTGCTGTCCAATATATTGATCCCCTCCCCTCCCGCTGTGCTCCAACCATCGTCCATTGGTATGTGTACCTGCAGACAGACAGATAGATAGAAACCCTTCCCGGGAGATATATCTGGCTGGTTGGGCCGACGCGACGCAACACACCTCTCTCTCGTCTCCGAAAATGTCCTCCAGTCAAACGGTCGATACAGAAAAGGGGGGGCACCCTGCAGACGGGGCGGAATGATTGGCTGGCGTCCAATCCCGGCTCGTCGCAGGTTTGCTGGGCCAGGGGGGCACGGGCGGTGCCAACCGGTTGGGGTCAGGGCGCCAAGACGTTTCATGATGGAGGGGTTGTCAACGCAAGCCGGGAACGAAAGCGAGGAACGTTGTCGAAGTGGTGGTTTTTCTTTGCTTTTCTTGTGAGCGTGACGCGCTGTTTAGGAATTATAGATTCGTGCAGCTGGGAGTTGTATGTGGTGTTGTTGCTGTTGGAGATGCACGACGGGATACGTAGTTATTTCCATGGAGCGTTGTCACAGCCTCACGGCACAGCTGGCGGACAACCATACCATATGCAAGTACCCGTAATTTGACACGACCAGAATAGAATGTCAACAGCTTTATTCTCCCGATTATTCGGGGGCTGCAACAACATGCAGTCGTGCATATCAACCTCCAACTGGGCTCGTGGTCCTATTTACAGGCCCGGCTTCCAGGAATACTTACTCTTCCAACATGGCTTACTCCAGCCCTGATGCTTCTTCAACTTCGGACTCGTGGATGTCTATGTCTGATTCCAGCATCGCATTCGAGGATATCCCTCCACCTTTCCGCCCGACGACATCCCTAGCTGACATGCCTTCATCGTGGGTTTGGCGTGTCAACAGCGTGTGTGAAGCCTCGTGACCTAAAGGGATGCAAACCACGCCCCGGCTCGGCTTTTAATCGTCGGTCCGCTTGGCTCGGCTTCTGATAACCTTCGCTTTCACTTTAGCTCTCCAAGGAGCATGGTCCGATCCGATGACGCCGATAGAACTGCACAACATTAGCACATGAATAGATCGCAGTCGAAGCGGACGTACTGATTGGATCCGTTCCAGGCCCAAACTCGGCACAGTTGACGGTCCCCTTGTGACCCGGCAGCTTGTAGAGCAGCTTCCCCGAGTCACTCCCCCATACCACAACCGTGCCGTCGCCAGCACCAACGGCAATCTTCTTCCCGGCCGGGTCCCAACTACCGTGAATAAGATTCTTCTCCAAGCCGAGCGGCGCACCATCAAAAGTGCGAATATGCCGTTCTGCCGGTGCAAACGGTCTGATATCCCATGTCCTCGCTGTCGAGTCCATCGCATACGACAACAGCTGCTGAGAATCCGGCGACACACGGAGTGACGTGACGGTATCCTGGTGCCCCAGCATCGTGTAAACGACAGCCTTTTTCCGCACATCCCACACCTTGATATCATTGTCGATACCCCCAGAGTAGATCTCGTTACCAGCTTCGGATATGGCAATAGCGGTAACAGGAAAGTAGGTCTCGATGTAGTCGGCCGCGTTCTTCGTCCTCGGATCCCAAATACCAATCGTGCCGTCGTCGCTGCCGCTGACCAACATCTCCTCGCCACGCTTGCTGATGTCCAAAGTGTTGACAATCTCCTCGTGTCCAATGTACCGTCGTATCCGTGTCCCGGACGTCAGATCCCAGCTCGCAAGGTGCATATCGGCCGAGGCGGAAAACAAAATCTCGGAGTCGCGGGACCATTGCAGATCGAGAATAGCGCCGCGGTGGCCGTTTAGTACGCCGTAGTTTTCGCAATCGCCATATGTCCTCCAGAGCACTAATCCCGTCCGTTAGTATACGTCGGCATCTCCCCTCGGGATGCATACTTATCGTCCGGTCCATGGATCCCGACGCGATGAGGTTGCCGGACCGGTCAAACTTGGCGGCAAAGATCTCCCCGGAATGCCCCGATAGCTCCATTACCGGCGCCTGGAGCCCGCTGGTTCGGGGGGCCTATACACGTCAGAATACGCGCTCCATAAATGGAACACACATACAGCCTGGATCAGCGCGCCTGAGCTCCCCGACGCGCCGGAGCGGGTGAGGGCGCGACTAGAGCCCACATTCTGCCTCTTGACAAGCTGCCCACTGTTGGGGTCACTGGATGCTGGTCTCTTTTCCGAAGACATGGTTTCTGAAATGCGCGAGGGTATCAGGTTCCAATGGGGATTCTGTTCCAACCCGAGCTCGGTCGCGATTCCAAAAATTGCCTGGAGCTGTTGCAGTGGATTTTAGATTCCCCGCCTTCCGTCACCGCCTGGATCCTGGGATAGGTCCCTGCGCCAGTGGGGCTTGCCGAGACCTGAGCTCCAGGCGGGACATCCTTGGAACCGCAGCGGCACAATCCCACCGCCTTCAGTTCGGCAGCATCCTCTCGACGTCCGCAGGAGATTGATTATTGCAGTCCGTTCCCGCATCCTCACAGCATCCACAATGGCCGCGAGTAAGGCATCGAGGTTAGGGGAGGAGTATGTTGCCTAATCCCACTGTCGTCTCGCTGCTAACCGTTTGTAGGATCTGGAAGTACGAGCTGCCCTCGGTTACCCAACGTCGCTAACGGCAGCAGGACACGGATAGACAAGGTCAACGCAGAGCTGGTCGTGCTCACATACGGAACCATTGTGGCGCAATTATGCAAGGACTTTGACAGTGATTATGTCGAGGTCAACAAACAGTTGGACAAGATGGGCTACAACATCGGGCTGCGGTTAATCGAGGACTACCTGGCGAGGTCCAACACGATGCGGCGGTGTTCTAACTTTCGGGAGACGGCCGAGATGATAGCCAAGGTATGTCATAGGACTACGTGGCAGAACATTTCTAACACCCAAGCAGGTGGGCTTCAAGATATTCCTCAACATCACACCGACCATCACAAACTGGACGAGCGACAGCAAGCAGTTCTCGCTTGTCTTCGACGAGAACCCCTTTGCCGATTTTGTCGAGCTCCCCGACGACGGACGCGCTCAAGACGAGCTCTGGTATTCAAATATTCTATGTGGGGTGCTGCGGGGGGCGCTCGAGATGGTGCAGATGCAGGTCGAGGCACATTTTATCAGCGATGTTCTGCGCGGAAACGATACGACCGAGATGCGAGTCAGCCTTATACGATACATCGATGACGAGCTGCCACCGGAGGACGACTAAAAACCGACCTCATCAGGCCGGCTCGGGGCTGAGGCCGTGTTGGCCGAATACGCGTTGGTGGCGGCACCGATGCTGCCAGGCGGTCAAGAGCGGTGCGGCATATAGGCTTGGCAAAGTTACGACCGTGAGGCCGCGACGCCTGGAAACCTTGCTTGTCTGCTAAGCCGGGCAAGTTGGTCGGCCGCGGATACAGGTCGGGCACGGCCCGTCCGTATTGTTGGCCGCGGCGGAGGGCTGTCTGTTGATCGTCGGTGGGAAACTAAGCCCCACCTGGAGCCTCACAAGGCGGTAGTGTTAGACGACGAAGGCTTTGCCCTCGCGTTACCGTAACAGTGGATCGGCTACAGCCTGATCATAGAGCATCAATAATAAGTGTCCCCATCTGCTTGCATTTGGACACCGCCCTGGATTGACCAATGTGAGGTTCGTTATGGAGGCCAAGTTGGTTCAAGCATCGGGGCATTGCCGATCATTGCGGATAGACGTACTCGGTAACTGGCTCAGTCGCTCTCCTCAGCCAGGTGCTGTAGGTGCGGCCGCGGCTGATGATCGGACAATTCGGACAGATTACTCTGTCAGATCCCAAAGCCTCGCCCCAGAACAACTGCTGGGAATGACATCGGGAATTCGGTCAATCCCCCGCCAAACGGGGATTGAACGAGAGCCGCGCGTCTGGGCCTCTGCATTGCAAGCTGCATCCTGTGCGCTGGCTGCCGTTGACCGCACTCTCAAACAGAGGGTAACACCCGGAGCGCCATCGGGATGAAGTTGAGCTTTGACTGGTTTGAAGGGGCTCAACTGTCGCTTTCAACGTCGTTGCTCAACAGATGTTCTGCATCTTTGTTTCAACAGAATTCGTGTCCTTCCTTTCGTTTGCCCCCTGATCGGCATGGGGAATGTGGGATTGTAGCCGTCGGGCCAGTTAGCCACTGGGCGCGGGCGGGTGCTGCGCCTTCAGCCGGTCCACGTACGACACAGCCAGCCCCCATCCCGTGGGAAGAGAGAGGCTCTCAGGGGGCGTGGACGGCGACTTCGCCACGCCCCACGACAACCACACCACCAACGCCCGAATTTTGTCTGTGTGAGTCGCCGTGCATTCTCTGGCGCATGCGTGGTTGCATATAATCACGAGGACGACACCCCTCAGCTTCACATGGGGCTTTTGTGTTCTTTATTTCAGCCCAATCGACATTTTCTTGTTTACGAGTATTTTCGTCTCGTATAAAGAGCCGCAACTGCAATCTTTGTCGCTCACAACATTTTCATCCCAACATATCTAGTTCAAAATGTTGGCCTTGCAACCACAACAACCGACGATGTACCACCTCCAAGGACGACCGGATTCTCCTCCGGCAATACCCTCTATAAAAACTGCCGTGGCCGCCAACCTTGGCAGCAGTCTGTTCCTTTTCCAAGGCCTCGAGACTGTTTCTCCACACATCTTCAACGAGGCATCGCTGCAACCACCAAGCCGATCAGCATCGCCAGCGAGTTCAAGACAAAGCTTCGAGACGATGGGTTCCGCCAGCAAGGCCCGCCGCAGCTGGTTCGGCTCGGTACGTTTTCTCATGGTGCCCCAAAATTTACACCAAAGACTAACGCCCAAGCAGTCCTCCAAACCCGCCACGCCGCAATGTGAATCCTTCCTCCTGACGCTGTCCTGCTCGACATGCGCACGACGGAACGCGCGGACGGGCCGACACGAGACGTGCTCGACGCAGAGCGAGTTCAACTTCAGTGGGGGACGGTACGCCTTCCTCGGCCCGGCAGATGCAAAGAAGGCCAAGTTCAAGTACGCCAGGGATATGGAGGAGCGTGTGCTCGAGCTCGACCTGTGCGACTTTGCCAACTACGCCCGCGTCCGCCGGACCGAGGAGGTTCTCAAGACGCACATGGGCGACCCGTACATGGCGGCCGAGCAGGGGAGCGAGTTGCGCCCGGTCAACGTGGCCGAGCTGCTCGAGGGGTTGAGGAGGGCGGGGGTCGAGGTGCAGGAGCCCGTCAAGAAGGCTACGAGAGAGTGGTAGTCGTGTTCGGGAAAGGCTCTGCTGGCGGCGCTTTTTCTTGAGGACACAGGCTTTGGGCAGAAAATTCGGTTGTACTTTTAGATGGATTGGGCGTTGGTTTGGCTTGATGATACCCAACATAACATACCTGCCGCTGGCACTTGATAATGAATACCGTCTCTGCCCAACATATTCCGTGATGATGCACTGCATTGCTTTTCGAATTTGTTTGCTTGAAGCCATCCGTGGCGATGCGGCCCAACAAGGCAGCCACATGTCGAGACAGACATATTCTGCCGCCCACCCGTCTTCTCCTGTCTAGGAACACAACCACAAAATCGCACATTGACGCCACCGTCTTACCACACAAACACCTGAACGGACACGATTGGCCACTGCGAGACCTCCTGCGCATCTGTCCACGATAATCTACACAACCGCGTACACCGCCGAGCGTTTGACAGAGTCCAGTGGAGCGAGAGCAACGGGGCATCATCAGCGACGGGCAACGCGACACAAGCACTTCCGACCTATTCATCCATTCCGCAGAACCAGGGGCTTAACATCTGCAGAAGGCTAGAGCCGTGGGTTTCGAAATATTCAGGCCTTCTACAGACGCCGCTTTTCTACAACCGGCTCCGCGAAGATATTTCAATTTGGGGGGACGATTCAGTGCAAGCGTCAAAATAGGTTTGCGCACCGCATCGACAGTGGAAGGACGCTCGGGAACAAAATTTCCAGCCACGAGAAGGGGGTGCCCTTGGGGGAGTTCCCACGGACGCTGCGAGATACCTCACTCTCGCAAGGATCTCAGCTTTCGATACATCTGGATTGACACCCTCTGAATTGTTCAGGATGACAATGCGGACTAGCAGGAACAAGCTATGGCGATGACGACCGTCTCTGAAGGTTGTTCATTAAACATTGCGGTTTGCGACGCTCTGACTTGCGATATCGGCGCGGTCCAGGGCCTTGGACGGAGTAATTTCATCTCGCATGGTGCCAGAGGTAAGAAACTGGGCTTGTAATGATACCACTGTTGCCGTTGTTTGCGGATACTTGTCGTGGACGAGCGAGTCACAGTATTAGAAGCTCCTGGCCTCAGGAGGATGGGTGTTTCAGGAGACTCTGGTGTCTGGAACCACTCTCTCGGTCTTCCACCACGATATATCCTAGGAGTGTCGGCCGAGGGAGCACCCACCAGCAAGACTTCAGCAAGGACCTTTGGATTTGATTTCAAGGGGCCACTGGGCTGCGGCACTCGAGCTATCGGGACGATATACACAGAAGCCCCGTACCCAAGGTCTGAAGATTCTCTCGGATAAAAACCAAGTTACACAGTCTCGCAGGTGATTCAAGTCACTCGGTTTAGTCATGGCCTACCTAGAGGCGATAGAAACTATGCTCGGCGAATGGGGGGTTTAGGAATCATGTTCTCGGTCTTGGCGGAGGCGGATGGGAGTGACCCTTTCGCAGGGTTGGATTCAATAGCATAGGTTAATCCCTTGGCTCGTCTGGAATCCATGCCTGGCTTGAAAAAGGGCAGAGAGAGAAAGAAGACCACGCTCATCTAGGACATGCTGAGGTGTCAGGTGGTTGGCGGTATACAGCTATACTACCATGATTACACGTTCTGTGCTCGGGTGTCCGATCTGGATGACGAAATTCAAACTGAACGTTGGGAATGTTATTCGGGGCAGAAGAAATCGGCCACAGGGTCTCGAAATCGGTTCCTCTCTCCAGATGGGATGAAGACGAGGACACCGTGTGATGTGGCCATCACATGTCGACCGAAAAGAATCGAAAATTCAACCCATGGCAGGAGGAACATCCTAACTAGAAATTAGAGTGTCATCGCCTCCCAAGCCCAATTTCACGCCCCTCACATCGAATTTCTTGGGAGCTGGCATCGCCCCAAGGGAACGGATCCCGATCGCCACCATCAATGAGGAATGTGGATTGTTCGCTGTCTCGCTCGGGAGTACCCGAGTGCCCGTGTGCTAGGGCCAACCAATCACACATCGCATCATCTGAATAACTTCGGCCAGGGTCTCAGCCCTACGTGCTTCTATCCATCACATTGCAAATATCTACCAGATTGTAGCCATCACCGTTCGAGACGCGTCGTGTTGAGATGAGTGGGGTTCGGCTGGGATACGGGCTGGGCCGGTCCGGCAGCGGCTGCATGGCGCCGTAGATCATGGGTCTCGACTCTCGATTTGGCATCGCCACGGGGCGCCAAAAGCAACCCCTCTTTCTCCGCAAAACCAAGGCCGCCAAAATGACGGACAGAGAGCAGGGAGCTGGGATCCGAGAATGTGGACGATCCGGGGCCGAGCCAGAGCTAACGGCCGCCCGCTCCCCGGTGAGATGGCGATCCAGATCCGGCCGGTCTCAGCGTCGCAACCCAGCACCAGGAGCCACGGCGGCGGCAGGGCTAATGCAAGGTACGGGTGCGCTGGAGAATTGCTCGTGCAGGCGCCTCCCGACGTCGTCGGCGGGCTTGGGCGGATGAGTGGACCATATCGATCCCGCGGCCGGGCCCAAACCGGTGCATCCCACTGCGGATGGCTGCGACCGTCCTCTGAAGGAAAGCAGACGCCCTGGGAGCAAGCAGGACAGACATGCACGGCACTTGATGTGCAGCTGCCCCCCTCCCTCTCGTATCACCACGACACGGCGCGCCGCCCGTTCGGATTTTGACTCAATGCCTTCGGCTGGATTTCTCAGCATCCCGGAGCCGCCGGATGGGCCGCCCGAGGGGCCCGATCGAGGCATGCAACCTTGTCAGACGCGCCTGGCAATCTTCACCCATCTTTTCGTCCTCACTTATGAATCACCTCACCGACTTGGCAGCTGGACAAGCTGGACTGGTCGCGACGAGTCACCAGACTCCGCGTGCCGTCCCCACCCAGGCAGCCGCCAGAAGCGATGTCGTCGGGCTCGACTGCGAATTGCAAAGGGCAATTACTGGGCGCACGACGCCAGAAATGGCAGTTTGGAGGGGTCTGGCGTCCAGCCCAACCCGAGGCTGCCAACCACATCACGCCAGGTCCTCCCCAACGTGGCAATCCAGATGGTGCTGGCATCCGACTCAAAGCCCTCTCACCTTGGTGACAAAACCTCACCGTCGCGTCGTAATGCATCGTGCTTTTTGCCGGTAGATCTTATGATAAAAGGAATTGGCTAGAGATGCCGCCGCGCGTAGAGCCATGCGTTCGCGATCTGTTAAGATTTTCCAGAGCGAGAGCAATCCCCCGGCCACCAATGCATTGTGGCATCAAATCCCCGGGCTTGCTGACCTTCATGATATCGCCACGAAGAATTTGTAGAGTCGTCAGAAAGCACAATAAACCGCAGCAATCTTCATAGTCGTGTGCACGTTGGCATCCGCGCCACGGTTTGAGCGACATCGATGTCGTTTCGGATGTTCGTCTTCCCTTCGCCGCGAAATGTCGCGGATGGTGCTCGGAGGGGTACATGTCTGAAAGGGGAAAGTGGGCCAGCGCCGTCGCGCAAGACAGACATCACGACATTCTACCGGGTTGGGAATTCAACAAGAACACAATTTTAAACACCTCCATTTGATAGCCGTGTGCTTGTCTTTCTCCAAGCCCAAGAACTGCAGATTCTCCCGCCAGTTTCCTCGAGCAGACGGACCGGGCGCAATCTCGTGCGTGGCGAGTATCGGGGCGCCAAGGCCTCGCTAGTTGAATTGCTGCCTGATATTGACGCGGGGGTGCCTTGGGCGCCTGAGGGGCCAGGCAACACCTGTGCGGGTCTCAGATATACGCAGGCGCTGGTGGCAGATCGTTCCAGAAACTGCGCAATCACTCGTAGCAAGCCTTAGAGGCTGGCAGCACGCATCCCCAATCACTTGGGCTCTTGTGTCCTGTGCTCCCCCCATACGTTCAAGCGTCGCCGAAAATTCGAAAACTCCCAACCCCCGTCTCCCTCTTCCCTCTTCTCCTCTGCCTCACGCCTCCAGTCACCCACTGCCTGTTCCCTGCTGCCATCTCCTTCTTCCCCCGACGCACGCCATTTTGATGTTTCAAGCATCGCCGCCTCGCCCATCACCGAATTTGCCGGATTGGCCCAGCAGCGTCGCGGGAGAGGGCCGACAATTGCGCCGACTGCCAGAGGCCAGCAGCAGCAGTATAGCGGGACGTGCGACGAGGAAGCGAGAGCGCGAGTCCACCGCTGGTGGCCACAACCCAGCAGCAGCACCCGAGCTGGTGCACTCGCTCCAACGTCCTTCTTTCCATCATCCACCACCACCGCCGACGCGGCTTCATCATCAACCATTTGAGTTTGAACGTTCCTGATTCCGAACGCTGGCACGCACGCCCGCTGCCAGCCCTCGTTCCCAGGTGCCGGATTTAAGCGCACCCCGTGCCACTGGTGGCGACCACCACCCTTCGCATCTGCCCACTCTTCTTTGCAACCTCGTCACCGTCCGGCAACCTCAACCAACGCGCCACTTCGCATCGCCCTCCAACCCACCACATCATTTTGCGTTGCGATCGACACGCAGACCGCCGTCTGCACGTAGCCGCTCACCATGAACAACATGGCGAACATGGCGAACATGGGCGCCGTGGGAGGCCCGGTCGGCGCCCCGATGCCCATGATGAATAACAATGGCGCCATCCCTCACCCCGGTGCCCCACGACAGCCACCGCTCAACGACTCCAACCGCACGCTGCTCAACACGTACATCTACGAATACTTCATGCGCTACGGCATGTATGACTGCGCACGCAGCATCTTCCAACAGGACCCCGAGATCAATGTCAAGAAGGACGGGGACCGGCGCGACGGGGACCCGCTGGGCAACGGGCTCGGCGACGACCCGATGGACACCGACTCGAAGGACCTCCTCGACCAGAAGCGACCGGACGACCTGCCCGCCCCCAACATCCCCGGCAACAGCGGGAGCTGCTTTCTCTACGAGTGGTTCTGCCTCTTCTGGGATGTCTTCAACTCCCAAAAGGGCAAGGGGATGAACGTTCAGATCAATCAATACGTGTCGCACACTCAGGTATGGTGCACTTTTGCTGTCGACCAAGGCCGGGCTAACATCGTAGTTACAGCAGCAGTCACGCCTTCGTCAAGAACAGCAACAGAACATGCTGCGCAACATCCGCCCCCCGGACTTCCAGCAGCAGTACCAGCAACACATGATGGGGAGAGTGCCGAATGGCGCTATGAATGTCAAGCTGAACCAGGGCAATTTGCAACGGGCGGCTATGGCCAATAACCAGAAGTAGGTGTCCCCCAGCTTCCCTTCACGATCGTTACTGACGTGTCGGCAGCCCACAAGCGATACACATGCTGCAGCAGCAACAAAAGCGGGAAAATCCCGACCCCGCGGTCCGGGCAGGGTCCCCGGGCACGACGGATAATGCTCCGTCGCCTTCCAAGAGACCCAGGCTCGACGGCGCACCATTCAACCCAGCCCAAGGCATCGTCATGCCGAACGGCCAGCGCCAAGGGATGCCCGGCCAGCAGCAGGTAGGGAACGGTCTTTACTATTCACAAGCACCGCTCCAGCAAGGCGTACACCCGGCAGCGCTAAATCCTAACCAGTTCCAGGCAATGGTCTCTACAAACCCGTTACAAGCAAAGAACATTGCCATGTACTCGGCTAACCTCCAGCAGCACCACGGACAGCAAATGCCCAACAAGCCCATGGCGGGCGCTGGAGGCCCTCAGGCCCAAGGCTCCCCCATGCTTCCCCAAGGGCCCGACGGCGCAACTATCGGACAGTTTTACCCTGGAGACATTGCTCCCGGCACCACCATGCGGCCTGGTCCTGGTGCGCAGGCCACGGGTAGCAATCACGCTCTCCAGGATTACCAGATGCAGCTGATGCTGCTCGAGCAGCAGAACAAGAAGCGCCTCATGATGGCCCGCCAGGAGCAAGACATCGGCGGCAACAACATGCGGGGAGCCGAGGGTCCCGGCGGGCCCGGAGGTCCAGGTGCTCCGCCTGGTGGCCAGGGCTTCCAGGGCACGTCACCCCCAGGAGGCCGCAACGGCGCGTCGCCGAACCCAACCGACCAGATGAAGCGTGCCAGCCAGCAAATTGGCAACGCCGCCAACATGGGTTCACCATTGCCCGACGGCGCGCAGAACCGGAGCTCACCAAACGGCGGAATGAACTTTATGGGTGGTAACATGGACCCCAACGGTGCGCACTTCGGCATGAACATGCTGCCCGGCGGACAGATGAATGGTGGCATGCGTCCCCCTAGTTCTCATCCCCAGCAACCTTTCAACGGGCAGATGAATCCTCAGCAGCAACAGCAGATGATCGCTGCTGCCCAGCGCCAAGCCGCCGCTGCCCAGCAGGGCGCTCAGGGCGGTCCTGGCATGCAGTGGGCTCAAGGCCCCAACGGCCAGATGGCCGGCCAGGGTCCCCAGGCACCGGTCCAGGGCACCCCCCAACAGCGAGCTATGCCTCCTCCGTCGGCTCCGGCGGGCGGCCCAGCGAACGCCGCCAACTCTCGGAATGCCACCTCGTCCCCGCAGGTTAGCACAGCGGCGCCGCCCACGCCTCAGCAGGGCAACAAAGCGGCCCCCAAGAAGAAGGGCGACACCAAGACCAAAGCCAAGGCAGCTGCGACCAAGAAGGGCGGAGCCGGCGTCAACGCTCCCACACCCGCTGCCGATGGAGACGCTCCGCAAGAGACTCCCACCCCAGCTACGCCCATCACGCCAGTCAACGCGGCGAGCTTCGCTAAGAACCAGAACGTCAATGCCGCCCAAGGCGTTGCCACTGGACAGCCTGCTGCGGCACCCCCACCACCGGTTGCCGCGGTCCCGGCTGCACCATTGCCGGACCAGAACCGTGCCAACAATGGCTTCATGGAGCCTAGTACTATGGTAAGTCTTTTGTTGATCTCTCCTCTCCGACTCTGACCTGACAGTTGCAGGATTTCTCCACCATGGACTTTGCGAACCCAATGACATCCGATAACGTCCTGACCGAGTTCGATTTCGATGCGTTCCTGAATGACGGCTCCGGCCACGACGACGGCGGGTTCGACTTCAATACGGGCTTTATGGAGGGCGGCGAGATCGGGGCGGAATAGGATGCCCCCCTATTCTCGGCGGAATAGGTAACCCTTCCGTGGCGAGCCTAGAGTCAGCGAAGTCGGCAGTGAAGCCAGGTACGGCGGAGTCAGTGGGGTAATTTCATCGGGCATAAATCACGGCGTTTTCTGGTATTTTTTGGTGCGCATTATCCGGTATTTCTTCATGGTCCTGGGCCGGGCGACTCTGTACCCGGTCACATTATACATCGATCGTCACGGGACCGACGGCTTCAACATCCCGCTTAGTCTCTCGCATTTCTAGGCTTTTCGACCACAAGCTTTTCGGTACTGGCTTGTATTGCCGACCTTGTTTACGATGGCTCCTTCCCTGATTCAGGGCTCTGGGCAACACCGGATCCCGTTGCGTTTGTTTTGGCTTCAGGGGGTTCAGGGGGGTGGTTCGAGCTGGATGCGGTGTCTGGTTGGCTTCGCTTGCATGGCATCGGTTTTCGGACTGAATGCCCTTGGATCCGCCCTAATATCACGGCCGCCATGTTGGGGCCAGTTTTTTTTTATCGTTGCGTTTCTGCCTTGTGGCAGGAGAAAAGTTGTTTTTGGTGGTTTTAGACCGGGTGATAGCGCGCACGGGAGTGGGGTGGGACAAGGGAAAACGACTGGACATGGAACGTCACGAGTCTGAAGAAACCCGATTTATGCAACTTTACAGATTACGAGTGGCGAGAGAGAGCAAAGTTTGACTGGGGTGAGAGAAGTTCTTCAGGTGCTGGATTCGACTGGAGGGTGGGTCGTCTCCAGTGGATTTAGGCTGGGTTGAGTGGTGTTGCTGCTGCTGCTGTGTGTTGCTGTGTTGAGTGTTGTGTTTGATATTATTCTATCGTCTCTCTCAGCGGTCGTCGAAGCTGGTTTTTTTTGGTTTTTGGTTGGGGGGTTCTTCTTTGGTGGCTCGGAGGATCTCTGTATTTACTACGTGATTCCACACAATTGGTTTCTTTTTTTTATTGAGACATGGAGTTTTGATGACGTTGATTGGGATCCAACCGTGGTTTATGGTCTATGGTGTATATGCTCCCTCTGACCTCTAAACCGTACCTTGCTTTGACAATTGATTTTTGTTGGGTCCTCAGGAGATCTGGATAGAACGAACACGATATTTCCCCTCCCAGCTTAGTTCATCGTATCTTTGCTGTGACCTTTTGTGTGTTGAATGTAAGGGAGGCGGTGATTCGGTGGTACCGCACCATGTAGGTAGGTAGTCATGTAGCCATCCATGTAGCGATGTGCTGGCAGGTCATGCATATGCGTTGTGTGACGATGCGTGCGTGTGGTACGTGAGATTTGTTTTTTGACTTTGATCTGCGTGGAGGGGAGGGGGCGGGGGGATCTCGGAGGTTTGGTGAAGGGAGGTCGGAGATATATACCTAAGGTAAGTATGCTGGGTCGGGATCTCGGCCTGGGCCTGCTGGTGGTGTCTTTTTCAAAGTTCTGATGGTAGAATGGATATTTTGGATTCTGAAGGAAGTTTTGGTGCTGGAGTGGCTGCACGTGGCTGTCTGCTTGTTGCGTTTGACTTTGGGTTGGGGTGGTTCGTACTGGGGAATGGGATGTTTGATTTGGAAGCTCTGTTGGGATATGAACTGTTTGGGATCGGATATCTAGTTGGAAGGACTGAGAGGAGGGTGGACTGGAGAGGAGGGAGAGGGAAGGGGGGGTGACTCCTGGACCAGGTACTCGTGCAGCGACTTGGGTTATCTTCAGGAGGTAGACGTGGGTGAGGGGCATCGAGACGGTATGCGCGCATCGCATAGTTTTCTGTAATGGTCATTCTCGCCTATGGAATGTAGGGGTCGTGTCCAGCGTCGTATTGGACTGCGCTATTAAGGTTTGTGACGAGGCGGTAAACGAAAAGTACCTTCTGCGTACCCTGTAGCCTGTCCTGGGGTCTAGGAGCAACGAGTACGGGTTTGGATTATGTCAACTGAGCCGTGGATTCAAAGCTTGTTAGGGGTGGAGATGACTGGATCTGCGGCTTTGACTCTTGAGCTTACAGTAGATACATGCTTCCGTGTCGGCATAACAGCACTTTGACCCGGGGCCATGCCAAGTTGTACGGATAGATACCAAAAGAACGGAAAACGGCTTTGTAGGATTGGTGGACATGATCCCTCCCTCTGATCTACCCCACCTCACCGTAGCCCATCACACACGCACAGTCCGATCGATCCCCATCAAAACGATACACTGTTCGTATCTAACTACAGGAATACATGATCAACTCGTGATAAACTGCGCCTCTCCCAACAGACGTATACAAAGCCGTTCTACTATCCGCCTCAGCAGCGATTGCAAGAATACTACTCCCCTACCCCTTTCGTCGTGTATTCAACCCTCGACCAGACAACAGCTCGCGTCCCGACGTCTTCGGCTCCTACCCTTACTCAGCATGTAGAGGCTAATCCACCCTCCACGGACTAGCAATAGGTGGATGACAATCCGGCGTAGTCGGGATCTCTCCCAGCTCCTTCTTCGGCGTCTCATCTCCCCTCGAAGTAGGCGTCCCACTAGGCAACGATTCCTCCTGGGACGAGGCAATCTGCGCATCAAGAGACCGAAAGAAATACCCGCTCCCCTCATCTCGAGCTGCCTCGCACGCCACCGACGGCGGCATGCTCGACACCGAAGGAGTATAATACCCCCTCTGCTGAATCCCCGGTGTGATACCGGGAGTAAAAGCCTGACCGTTATCCACGGCGGGCGTCACCGGCAGCGGCGGGTACGCCTCCGCCTCCTGAGCGCCGCCTCCCCCTCCAGCCGCCGGTTTCACTCCCGGACCCGGAACCGTACCGGGACCCGGACCAGAATCCGGCGCCGGCGTGGGCGGCTGGGTGGCAGCCCTAGAGGCGGCAGCGGAGGAAGCAGCAGCCTCGTCGATCTGGTCATATGGAAACCACCCGCCCAGCTCGAAATACGTCTCATTATACGCCGCACATCCCTGGGCGCACCGGTCCCAGGCTCCCACAAGACACATGGCCAGCTGCCTCATATTGATCGGCTTGGGCATCCACCCGTCAAAGCCGGCGTCCACATATCGCCGCTCATCCCCGCGGCGGAGCATCCCACTAACCGCAAAGATGGGCGTGTGCCCGCAAGACTGGACCGCCCGCGAGGGGGTGGGACGCATGCGTTCCTGGGCGCGGATCATCATGGCTGAGGCCCAGCCATCTACTACCGGCATCTGTCCACAAATCAGTATGCTTCGGAAGCAGGTTCGGAAAACATACGTTGAGATCCATCAGCACAAAGTCAACAGTCGCCTGGTTCGCAACAAACACATTGAAACACTCCTGCCCGTCGCGACCAACCAGCACGCGATGGCCCATCTTGGTCAGACGCTTGCTGAGGATCTGCACGTTGATGTAGTTGTCGTCTGCCACGATGATCGTGAAGCTCGACGTGCTGGGCGTCGAGATGGAGCCTATCATGGGCGACAACCTCGGCGTCGACGCCACGATGGGCGGGGATACCTCTTTTGCACGGGACGACGACGGCGGCTCCGCGGGGGCGGTAGCGGGCGCCGTGGGAACAGACGAAGCCGACGGGATCATGGGCGGACGATCCGGCATTGGTAGAGTCGGAAGGGGCGAAGCATCACGCCGGGCGGCAAGGGTCGATGGCGAAGACGGGGTCGCGCCGCGCGAGGCAATCAGGAACGGAACCTCGATGGCAAACGTGGATCCCTTGTCCTTGATAGAGCATACCTTGAGCTGCCCGTTGCGCTGCTTGACGTAGCGCGCGACGAAGGCTAGTCCGACCCCGACCTTGATCGCATCTCCCCGGTTTGCCGAGGATTCTTCAGATGCAGGGTCCTCATCGGGCACCTGCTCAAAGTCCTGGAACATGTCGTCTAGCTCACGCTCCGTCAGCCCGGGACCGGAATCTGACACCGAAACGCGCATGGTTGACGTGTTAGGGAGGCGGGTGAGTTCGCCCCATTCGACCACGACGTGGCCGTTGGTCGTGTGCTCGATGGCGTTGGCGACTAGGATGGATATAGCCCGCTGGAGATTCGGGGCGTCACCGCGGAGAAAACGGACAAACGGGGTGACTGCGCGCGCGGCGATCTCAATACCCTTTTCGCGAGCGAGCCGTTTCAGCGGGTCGAGCGTCTGCTCTAGACAGCTGGACACGTCGAAGGGGTCGCACAGCAGCGGGATCGAGCCCGACGTGCTGCCTGTCAGGTTGAGCAGGTCGTCAATGACATAGATCAGCGACTTGGAGGCCGAGTACGACATGGTGAGCGCCTCTTTGGTGCTCTCCTCGATCGGCTTCTCCAGTGCGATTTCCAGATAGTTGATGACGGCGTTGAGCGGCGTGCGAACTTCACCTCAGGTCAGCTGGCTATCAAAACGACGGCAGCAAACTCACCCTGATGCGAGGCATCGTGCAGCAGCAGACGCTTCAGCCGCGTCTCCTTGACCGCGGCTTCCTTCTCGCGCCAGACGCGAATGAAGCTGCCGTAGACGAGCTGCGCCATGGCTGCGATATTGGCTTCAACGTGTTAGTCAGTGGAACGAGAAATGACAACAGGGGCTCTCACCTTGTTCCGGCGTCCAGCTCCGGCTCGTCCCATCCACAATCTCGGTCCACTTGCGGAAGCTGTTTCGCGGCTCCAGCGTACCGACCTTGCCCTCGAGCGATGGTTTGCCGGCCCAGTGCACCTCGCGGAGTTGATTACGACGGAAGAATAAGACACAGTCGTCGGTCGTTCCGGATAGCGGGATGTACAGCGCGCCGGCGATCGACTTGAAGCCGCCGGGATAGTGAATATCCTTGTAGTCGTGGCTTAGATCGCTGGAAAACAGGATAGTGTCGGGCCGGCGGAAGAACAGGTACCGCAGCATCGTCACGGCTTCTGTGTAGGATGCCAGCCGGCCGATGGTCCGCGCTTCGCCGTCGATGACAAGAAAGCCACAGTCGGCATCGAACAGCGTCAGCAGCTCCTCCGACGACGCCGTGATGCACTCGTTCGGGTTCTTGGTGTAGCGCAGCGTGTCGATGATGCGCCGCGCTTGCAGCTTGTCGGCGTTGAGCAGTTTCTCGAGACATGTCGATGCCGCGACACCGACGAAATAGCACAGCTCACGCACAGTAAACGGGACCCTCGTCGCCGTCGGCCCGTACGAGTGGCACACAATCAGCCCCCACAGCTTGCCCTCGGAGTCTAGCGACATGGACATGGACGAGCGCACTTCCATGTTGGCCAGATATTTGAGGTGAACTGGCGACATGGCCCGGAGGTAGGCGTGCGTGAGGTCCAATGGTACGCCAATGTCGGCCGCGCTCTTGCCGATCAGGCGGGCAGTCTGCTGTGTGCGGTCGAACAGCACGCGCACCTTGTTGAGCATGTACAGCTGGCGTGCCTGCGGCGGGATGTCGGTTGAGGGAAAATGCAGGCCGCGATACACGTCGCGGCTGGCCTTGGGATCCATCAGCTCGGCGACCACGCTTCCGTTGAAGTCCTTGTCGAATTTGTAGACCATGACGCGGTTGAAATTGGTGAGTTCTCTAACGACGCCGACAATGGCGTCCAGCAGCTCTTGAACGCCGCCGGCGTCCGAGAATTGCTTCTGGATCTTGGTCGCGATGCTGACGATCTCGACAGGTGTCGTGTCCGGGTCTATGCTCGGATGCAATATGTCGGGCATCAGCACCGGCTGGCTGCGTGAGTGCAGGCTGGAAACGGTAGCGATGTCCATATGGTCGCTGCCCAGCGTGTCGATCGGTCCTTTGCTAGGAACATCGGGCGCCTGGGGGGTGAAGTGGGGATGCATCGAGTAGTCTTGCAGCTCGAACTCGCAGACGTAGAGATCGACGTCGCCGCCGATATAATGGGCCGCACACCAGCACGGGATGAGCCGGCCCTCGGGGTCGAAGTAGGAGAACGCAAACACCACCGGCTCTTGCTCTCTGTCCTTCCGGTCATACAGCGAACGCACGCTGCGCAGCTGCGAGTTGAACAACGGCCGCTGGAAAATGGGCATGACATGGTTGAAACTGTCGAAGCCAAAGATCTCTTGCGGGTGATAGCGGCAGATGTCGTAGCTGTTCTCGCTGACGATACGGGGTACAAATACGCCTTCGGCATGCCGCTTGAGGGCTACCAGCATGCCATACGACTGCACGGCGCCTGGGATGTGGATGAGCTCGTCCTCGCACCGCGTGAACGCTCGCCGGGTGCCCTGGATCACACCGTGGCTGCCGTCGTTGAGCGTAGCGTACTCGAACCGGTCCGTGAGCAACGGGCCTGAAGACTCAGAGCTGGGTGTGCTTCCAGAATCGTCTGTCATGACGATCTCCGGCGTGGGCGGGACTTGGTACAGTTCGCCCGAGGGCTCGGCATCGGCCGCCGGGGTGGGGGCCGCTTCGGGCGCGGCATCTTCCGTCCCGGGCGGCTCCTCTACGATGCGGACGAGCGACAGCTCGGCGCCGGACCCTGAGGGTGTCAGTGCAGATCCAAACGACGGGACAGGTGCATACCGCTAGCATTTCGCAGGAACGGCGAGTTTTCGAGGATCGACAGGCGGATGGGGAAGACGCGTTCGATTGGCTCGGCCATGGCGCGTTTGCTTTACTAGCGTGGCTGACAGGGACCTGATTCTGGACAGACAGTATGAAGTCCAAGTTGAAACTATGTCGATGCAGACAAGAAGAATGAATACCTGGGGCCAGTCGACCCGCAAACAAGGAGCGGGCAAGACGGCCAGGCTGACTGTGAGGAAAGACAGGAAACACGTAGTCCGACGGATTGCAGCCGGGGCTCATAAGAGAAGAAAAGACAGCAGACCGGCCGACGATAATGGTGAGGGGGGGTTAGACTGGGGATCGAGGGGACCAGGCGAGGCATTGGTCCGCGGCGGCGTGGCACAACTCCGCGGGACGGCGCCTGCACGGAGATGGTCGCCAGCACAGCCGACAGCCACCGGGAAGCGTCTATCTGCCCTATCGGCACCGTGCTCTCGACACACATCCGATGCTCGATGTGTGCTCGACGGAGCCGAACAATTCGACGACCGGGGTTGATCCTGGGGCGACTCTAGACCGCCCTGCCAGAGATCTGGCAGGACAAACCAATCAGCTGGTTCCGTGACACCTGCAATCTTCAACTTCCTGATCACAGCAGCCGGCCAACCCAGACATGACCTATCCGGCTGCTCGATGAGAATCGGCTGGTGTGGGACTGGCGAGACTGCGAGTCTCTGTGGAAGATGGGCAAAAACAGACGAATGCATGGGAAAGTCAAAAGAACGTATCGAAGGCGAATGACTTTTCCCTGCCCGTCTGGACCATGGTCTAGACACCCGCCGACCACGAGTCGAAACAAAGCGCGACTTCGCTGAATCACCCAACCCGCTCTGCGAAATTGCCTAGGCCTTCTGTGCAACAATCACCTGATGGCCCAAAGCGAACAGCCATCCGCCGTTCTTTTCTGTGGGTTCTTCTCGATCGAGCTGTGACGGCATGTGATGGAACGCATTCCACCGAAGCCACAAGTCTCATCACGTCCAGGGAGAGCCCGACCCAACGGAAGCGAATCAGGAGCCAGCCTTGGGGACCTAATCGGCCGAAGACCCTTTTGTCGCTAAAAATGGTGGGATTGCGGGAGGAGTACCCTGGGAAGTGTGAGCGGTTAGAACGGTATCCGTCAGCGTCTGATGGTGCAGTTTGAAATTTGAATCCTTATTGACCCAGAACGGCGCCTGTGTCACCCCGGCGTCGTGAATAGTGGATCTGGACCACGAAGACGGGCTAGAGAACTGGTCTGGTTCTGTTTGAATCTTGATCGCGTTACCAAGCTTGCCAAGGTACCCTTGCTCCTTATTACTTTGGGGGTTATGTTGTACGCAGGCGACCAAGACCACATCCCAGTTCCTTTGTATATAACGGCTCAGAAAAGAGGTGCGACCAGAAAGTTAGTCGACAATTCCCGGCACGGTGTATTATAGGTGCGGAGATATCGGCTTACCTACCTGGGTGTAGTAAGCCTTGTACACTCCAATCCTCCATCCTGTCCGCCTAGGTATCCCTCCAATCGGTTTTCTGTCGATCATCCTTCGGCGGCCGCTTGCTACCTTGGCATCTGTCAGCAAGGCGGAACCGTGCTTGGGCTTGAATCCTACAGACAACCGAATCGCACAACTATAACCATGGCCAGGCTCCCCGCGGTGTTGCCTTTCTTTCCACGGCCACTTGGCTGACTGAAAAATGGCAAAGACACGTACGCAAGCGCTGCAGGGGCAGACCGTCCTGCGGCCCGTTCTGACGCTGTTGAACGGTGACAATTCGTGGCTGATATCCCTCCCGAGGCCGTCCAGCGAGCGCGCCACCGGCTCCAAGACATACTTCCACGCCGTTCTGGACCCATGGCTCGTTGGCGATGCAGTTCTCTTCTTTTCCCGGTTTGTTCATATCCACCGGCCCTTTACTCCGTCCGTGCCCTCGGGCACAGCCGTCGAGAGTCTCGTCGCCGAGATCGAAGCAGTCGCAAACCCTGGGACCACGCGGGAAGATGGCCCGCTAGTAGATGCCATCTTTATCAGCCACGACCTGGCTGACCACACCCACAAGCCTACCCTCGACACCTTCGACCCGCGCATTCCGGTGTTTGCGGTCCCCGAGAGTGCCGCAGCCGTCCGGTCCTGGAAGCGGTTCGTCTCCATCACCGAGATTCGGGATATCGATCCGTCGTCTCCCAAATTCTCACCCGTCGATCCGCTGCCAAGCTGGATCTCCCTCCTTCGCATTCCGGGGCATTCCTCACTCAATTTCGCCCTCGCAATCGTATATTCCCTCGACCCTCAAGCAACGCGCGAGGCTATCTTCTACGCCCCGCACGGAATGAAAGCTGACGGTCCCGCCGTCAAGGCGTTCGCTCGGGAGCTGGGAAATGGAATTGAAGTCGCGGCATTGCTGACCTCGCTCAAGCAAAACTACGCGCTGGGGTTCAGCACTACTCTCGGACCGGCGGGTGGGTTGGCGGTAGAAAGGCTCCTACGGCCGAGGTGTTGGGTTATAACACATAACCGGGTCCTGAAGTATGGCGGGATTGTGTCGTGGCTGCTAGGCACGAGGGATGTGGAAGGGAGGTTGGAAGATGCGCTTCAGAAGGAGAGGGCTGAAAACGGTGGTGAGGAGTTGGGGAAGCCAAAGATGGTGCAGCCAGAGGATGGCGTTTCTTTCGTGCTGGAGTGATTCGAGGGTGTTGCTTGATTGTTGAATGGCATCTGTTTGGGCTGATGTTTACATGGAAGGTATGTTGTCGAAGCACACCGGTAGCTGAGAGTTACAACGCTTCGGTTGCCCTGTGCGATCGTCTGGCTGTATATTTCCGCTTCAGTAGGTCAGATATCTCGCTGTTGAACGGGGGCGTGGTGTATACGCCTACGCAATAGAATTTGCTCTCCGGTGCGTGGTGCTGGACAAGTCCTCGTTCTTCGTACATAGGTACGCATCCAAGCCACGGTGTTGTGTCGTAATGGCGTCACCGGCCCGATATCGTACACACGAATAGAGATTGTCAACCGTCCGCCCTTGATCTTGCCGAACGCATCATCCCCGTCTAGGACCGTGTGAAACACCAGATCGAAGGGTTCGGGGCATCGTCGATGTCGTCGCCCCTGGAGAAATCGAGGTTTTCGAGGATCTTGGAGAGCTGGAGGGGTCGGCAGAGGTCGCAGTCTGGATTCGAGGTCGACATGGCCGTGGACGTCGGCGAAGAAAAGAGGACAAGCCACAGGCGTCAGAAGTAGTTGCAAAAGCGGAAGGAACGACCCCATACAACACACTCGCCAGCAGCCCGAAAATTTTCGCTCCTTCCATTCCCTCACCATCACAGCCAAAGCCATCGCCACGGTATCGCCCAGAGTATTTCGAAATACCTTGTCATTGAACATTCCGTCCAAGGTCGATTATATAATAACTAGTCTACAGAAAGGGTATCCATCACGTACAACGTCCGCTCATCGGTACGGCGCCTCGCTCAACTCGGCCACCGGCCTGCTGTACGCCACCGGCCCGCTCAACTCGGTCGGACTCGGGCTGTTGTTCATATGCGGGTACTGCCCGGTTCCAAGGTAGCCACTGTGAGTTTGCACCGGGTAATCCTTGTTCTCCTGAGTCTCGTATGCATTTGGCGGGTATGTCCCGCCGTTCCCAAGTGCTGATTGGCGCTCGAGTTTCGCTCGTTTCCGTTTCCTGTAGATAAAGAGAGCGATACCGGCACCGAGGAGGATCACGGCGGCGGTCGCCCCGACGCCAATACCCGCAGCTGCTCCAGAACTCAGACCACCACTCGCTGGCCCGGTAGTCGGACCACCGCTACCACCTGCACTGGAAGTCTGGCTGCCCGCGCTGGCACTGTTCGTACTGCTCGTAGAAGTTTCCGTCTACAGAAAGCAGTCAGTTTGTTGATCGGCGACAGCAGACAATAAGAAGCAGAGACTTACCGGCTGGAAATCGGTCGACTGAAAGCGCACCTGATACCCAAACGCATTCATACCGCCCGCCGTCGCTGCCGTATCGGTGCTTATCCTAACTATCGACCCTCTGGTCCCGAGGAAAGTCACCGGTATCGTCTGTGTCGTGGTAAGAGCGTACGACGAGCTACACAGCAGCGTCGTCTCCCATGAGAACTCCAACTGAGTATTACAGTCGAAACCTCTGTCGTCCGGTTAGTACTCGCCACATAGTCCAGGCTAGACTAACAAACGTTGGACAGCAGGTAATGGCAGTCTCCGTCAGACTCCCTATCACGTTCGTCGACGAGCATGCTGAAGTGTAAGCCGCGGGGCACACGCCGGGAGAGTAGTAGGCGTCCCGGGCCGCGATATAGTTGCGTGGGAAACAGCCATCGGTGGTGGCGGGCCCATAGTACGTCGGGGCGAACTGGGTACCCAGGAGGTAGGCATGGCCGAAGGACTCGGTGCACGACGCCGGAGGGGAGAAGGTCGCCGTGAGCGCTCCGAGAGACATTTCGGCGAAAGTTGATGAATTACAGGAAACGACAGGACGTGATTATCGGCGCTTCGGTCGACGTCCGCCGTCAGCGCCAACAAGATGCAAGCCGGCGGAGAGGAGTGGCTAGGCTGCGGCGGGATTATATGCCACGGTCCTCTCAAACGTCAAATTCCTTCATGCACCCGGCCTTGGGGGCTGCATTCTTGATACAGGCACCGAAACTTGCCAGCAGGGGCATCGTCCTTCGACCCAAGGTACGGTGATTGGCTCCCAACACACTCCGCCATGATATTGTGAGAATGGCCTTGTGCAACCATAACCACCGGGGGTCCGTGTGCAGGAGGCAATGCTCTGCGCTGAGCCGTCTGGCCAGCTCGAAGGATCAGAGCCTTGAAGTTGTTGCCTTGGCATCCTTGCTTCAGGAGGCGGAGGCGGCAAATAGGGGTGTCACATTGGCCCGGGATAAGACGGCATTGCAAGCGCGCCGCACACGCGCTTCCCGTCACGTGGAAACTACTAAACTACTTTGTCTTCTTCAGTTGCCTTCGCCGGATACTTTGTCCTCGTCGGGGTATATTCCGTATCCGTTCTAATTTCCCTCTAGTGAACCTGGGCTGCTGTCTGGACCGTACCCCTTGGACACAGCTGTCGGCGTCGAAGCTCCAGGTCGGTTTTCTTCCGCCGGGACCGTCCGGATCCGCCCCGACGATTTGGCAGTAGTGATCCAAAATGGCCAACCTGCTGGCTGGACTGGTGCGCATGAGGCTGCCTCTGCTGGCCTTCTGCCTCACGCTCGCTATTATCTACGTCAACTACCACCGGCCGCTTTCTATCCCGCCCGGGATGGCCTCCGAAAACGAGTCCCCTGAGAGGCCCGAAAGCGCCAAACCGCCCAACCTCCGGCCCGCCCCGATCCCGGAGCAGCCACCACCTCCGGCACAGGAAGAAGTTGATACTCCACCACCCCCGGAGTGCGTCCGGTTCGAGACCCTCCAGCAACAAAAGCCTGGCCCACCGTCGGCGGGCAAGCGCCAGTTCCCGTATCTCCGGCCGCACCCCAGCTGTCGGTCCTTCAACCTCCCCTCCCTCGAGGCGCTGATTGCACGCATGAAGACCGTCATCAAGGACCCAGACCTGTTCCGGCTCTTCGAGAACAGCTACCCCAACACGCTCGATACCATGATCAAGTGGCGAGGATACGCCACATACACCAACCCCGAGACCATGGAGCGCACCCAGACCGACGAGGAGCTCACCTACGTCATCACGGGCGACATCGACGCCATGTGGCTGCGCGACTCGGCCTCCCAGGTGTATTCGTACCTGCCCCTCCTCGAGGCGTCCGACAGCTCGGACTCGCTGGCCAGCCTCTGGCGGGGGCTTATCAACGCGCATGCACGCTACATCACCATCAGCCCGTACTGCCACTCATTCCAGCCCCCCGAAGAATCCGGTATCTCACCCACACACAACGGCGCCTACTCCCAGAACCACCCGGACCCGCCATACAACCCGCAGAAGGTTTTTGATTGTAAGTGGGAGCTGGACTCGCTGGCGTCGCTCCTCCAAGTGTCGGCGGCCTACTACGAGCGCACGGGTGATGCTGCGTTCTTTGGCAAGTACCGCTGGATCGACGCCGTGCAGGCTGCCGTCGATGCCGCGGGCGCGATGCGGCTCGGCACGTACGACGCGTCGGGCAAGGTCCAGAAATCGGCGTGGACGTTTACCGGGTGGACCAACCGCGGCAGCGAGACGTTGACCAACGACGGGCTGGGGAACCCGAGCAAGGAAAACGGCATGGTGCGGACGGCCTTCCGTCCGTCTGACGATGCTTGTATCTATCAGTTTCTGGTACCGGCCAACATGATGTTCGCTTCCTATCTCGAACGGGCATCCTTCATCATGGAGCGGCTGTCGGATCCCAGGGCGGGGAACCTGACGGGCGCAATGCGCGACTTTGCCGCGGGCATCCGGCGCGGCGTGGACAAGGATGCCGTTGTGCGGCACCGCGAGTTTGGCGACATTTTTGCCTATGAAGTCGACGGGTTCGGGGGGGCTAATCTGATGGACGACGCCAACATACCGTCGCTGCTGGCCATGCCACTGTATAATTATAGTGTGAAGAAGGAGGAGACGGAAATCTACCGCAACACACGGCGCTTTGTGCTCAGCGAGTCGAATCCGTACTATGCCAAGGGGCCGGTGCTGTCGGCGGTTGGGGGGCCACATCTCGGGCCGGGGAAGGGGTGGCCCATGGCGGCTATTGTGGCGGCCATGACGGCGCTGGAGCCGATCAGTGGGGTGGAAGATGTCGACAAGGCTGTTGAGGAGCAGTTGCGTATGGTACTTGACTCGACGGCCGGGACGGGTATTATGCATGAGAGTGTGAATGCTTGGAATGAGCAGGACTGGACACGGAGTTGGTTTGGGTGGGCTAATGGCCTGTTTGGGGAGCTGGTTCTGAGGATGGAAAAGCACGAGGGGGGGAGGAAGTTGCTGCAGAAAAGTTACCAGTGATAACTGTTGGATAGAGATACCATGGCTTGAAAAGGGATACTGGGGTTGTATAAGAGACAGGTTACATGGATAAGGCGTCATAGCTGGGCTAATTGCATTTGTCTTGATCTCACAGCTGGTCAGAGAGGAGCCGCCTCTCCCCGATTTCCATCAACAAGGTTGAGGGAGCTTGCACGCTATCTGGAGTTACCAAGACGGTAGCTTCACGTTAGCATCGATGTCTTTGCGGACTACCAACCCCTGAGCAGCAGATTGCCACAACACCAATCCCCGTGATATTTCATCACAAACAAAATCCAAGACAGAGGGGCCGGCGTAATATCTGCCTCGTGACCTGCAAGACCAACCGAGTACAACACAGGAAGCAGCCGACGATGTGCGATGTGAGGGCGCGTACGATACAAGGTACCTAGGTGGGTGACTCAACAACCTTGAAAGTGAAAGCGCCCGAGAAGATGTGAGCCATATGGCGTTATGGCGACAGATTGATAAGATGTATCCTCTGTGGAACACGGCAAGCTTCTGCCCTCCATCCAAGCCGCCAATGTATCCTCGTGGGTGATACTCCTCCTGTGCGGCAAAGTGAGAACCGTCGAACCCAATGCCCAACCCCTCCCCTGGGCGCTAATACCACGATCTAAGATTTATCAACAACGATTCGGAGAGGTACTTTTGTGGAAGAGGAGGGTGTGGTCTAGTGTGACTAGGCTACGCACTCATCTGAAGCCGGACTGAATAACATTCGGGTCGACATTTCTCTTTTTTGGTCCCACAGAGGGTGTGCGTTTGAATCCAGCCTCGACCTCGAACCCTACCTTTTTGTGAGCTCTTGGGTTGGGCTCGAGATGATTCTGTGCGTATGTTTACATAATACACACCTAGACGGGGTAATTGACTTTTTCAATCTTGCATCTAAATACCGTGATCAAGGATGCTTCCAACAATGACAAAAGGTCCCAACGACTGCAATGCCAGTCATCTGGTCGACAGGACCACAGGTATCTAGGTGGCCTTCCTTCTCTACCCTAAGTCCTCCAGACCCTGAGCCGGCTTTGAGGTCTCTCTCCCAGCCTGATACCATCCTTTGGAACTCGAATCAACATCTTGTACTAAGAACCAAAACCCAGCGTAAACAGGACATGAGAAGTGGATGGAAACGAGGCTCTAGTGCCTAATTAATAGGCGCAACATGCTACGGTTCTTTTACCCTTTTAAAATCTATCCGACAAGCTCTCGCTAGTGATCTTCACGTACAGGTTTCAAAGTTCGTTATTGTCGCTCTCCCGGGTCCGCGATGTCTGAATACACAGTTTTTCTGACGGGAAATGCCCCAAGTGGCCGGCGAGGGATCAAGTTTATCGCACGCAAGAACGACATCCTCTATCCGACGTAAACTAGTACCCGCTTTATACACAGCAGAGTTGTCTTTTTGACTCGAAACTCAAGCGCCACTATATATCGAGCCTCTTGACTCTTGAGGAACGTGTAGATCCATGGCCATGAATGGGTGCAACAGGAATTTGAGGCTCAGTTGACTGGGAAACTGGTATCGGGGTAAGAGAATAAATAGTGGACGGACACGAACGAATAGAGCACCCGAGAAAAACATAGACTCGTCCCGGGGGTGGACGGGAGTCTCTGCCCACACATGGCACATAACTGAAGGGCTTTCACATCTGTAGCCGACTTTGAAGCACGCATACAACTACCGACGGCCGCTCGTGTCGCGGAAAGGTCTCCAGGGCCGGTAGCAAGACGAGTTTTTACCGGATATGGGTGTTAGATGTAGCCAGACATTTGAGAAAAAATGCGTCCGGGACTCGACAGACAACTTGTCTCCATTCGTTGTGGACTTGGCCTGCGTTACTGAACAAAGTCAGCTTATATACCTATACTGCGGATACCGAGTGGTTATACTGCCTGCCGACCAAAAGAGCCTGACATTGGATACGTATGCATACGAACATGGATCATGGGAACTCGGAGCTGGCACACTTCCCATTCAACTCCGCGTAGGTACCTAGATAACGCGCAGTTTCTCACCAGCCACAGCATGAATATATATATCCGCAATACCGGCATCGTCAATACCGGCATTTGCGTACACGAAGTGACCCAGACGCAGGATGTGTACCGCGCTACACCGCTTCGGACGGCCCGACATCAGACGGAACAATACATCATCGAGCATCGCAAGTATTACAACCCGGAAATCTCTCCGGAGGAGTGCGACCTCCGGCTGACAGATACGCAGCTATAGTGTATGCGCTGTATCACGGTGTCCATCGTATCGACGACGTCTGGGAGCAACAATAGAATCGGCTGGTTTAATCTCACCATCGCATGGCCACGATCAGACTACGTACCTACATGTAGGTAAGCAGCAGTGCTCGGTACCCAGCTGTCAAGATGCTGGGTTTCTCCGAGAGGGACGAGAAGCCGCAGCAGCCACCGCTGACCAGGCAATGCTAAAGACCCCACTCACATTCTGCATTCGTCCCAAAATCGTCGCCAAGATTACACGTGTACACCGCGGGAAGATCCGTCGATCTCGCAGTTTCGCCAAGAGCAACATCTCCCCGAGCCCTAGGTAAAACTCCACGGGCCCACGTTTCACGATACGGAAACTAAACCTTGGTTACAGCGCGCTGGTGTGCAACATCGGGGTGTAATTAAGGTTAATTGGTGTACGGAGTAATTGGGGGCTAGCTAGGTTTGAGTACCCGCGCCCTGGGCTTGGCATTTTTTTTTCTTTCTCATTGATAAAAACCCGGGACAGGAGGAACGGTTGAACGGATGAACGGGTGAGGCGTGCAAACCAGCGCGGGACGAGGGAGGCTTTGTCCTTTGGCGAAATAAAAGAACCCGGGGATGGACGGCTCGGATCCAAGCTGACGGGACACACGGAAGACCGGAAGAGGGAGGGTGAGAAAGAAGAGAAGAGAAAGAAGGTTTCCGATCCGAGGTGGGAAGAAGAAGTGCGAGGTTTGGAATATCAGACTGCCTCATCAAGGACAACGACAGCTGTTGTTGGGTCGTGTATAAGCAGCGGCTTGCGTTTAGGCCTACTTGCGTTGTCGTCGGCCAGCCACCAAACTTGCTGTCACCAACAACACCAGACACTAAGCAATTCGGAAAGCGAGATCAACACAGATGACGTAAAAGAAAATGCATTGCGTCGTCAACCACCAAGCGCCCAAAAGCTGTCAGAAGGCTCGGACGACGGGTGATCCGACGATCTGCGAGCTGCGGACCTCAGAGACAGTCCAGTCCAGTCACTGTCCGCACCCGACCCGACAGCTCATCGCCGCTTGCGTGTGTTCTGTGCTCCCATAAGACGCCACCAACGACCAGAAAAACCAGCCCTGCGGTGCGAGCTGGAGAGAGACACGCATGCTGTGTGCTGTGTGATGCCGCGCGACTCCCGAGAGCGAAGAAAAACGCGGGGTTGGGGAAGGAGCAGAGGAATGTTCGATTGTTTACAGCGACATGAAAGTTCTGCAGTCAGCAAGCAGCAAGCAGCAGCCCACAGCTGACTGCTTCATGCCACAAAAGGACGAGACCGGGCATTCACCGCCACTAAAATCCAGTACCGCCTCCGGCGTGTTGGTGCTGTCGCCGGCAAACCAAGGAAGCGGATGCGGATCCCGTCCGGGGCGGTGGTGGTGGGCACTGGGCGGCTCCGCCTCGGAGGGCCGATCCTTTGCATTGGGATCGGCTGAGCTGTCGATTCGACCAGACTATTTTAAGGAAATCGAGGGGAAGGAGGAAACTGAGAGAGAGAGAGTGAGAGCGGGGTCGCATGAACCCGTCTGCCTGCGCTGGTTGGGTGCACCGCACCAGGACCGGTCAGTGCTGCGTTTGTGGGGGGTGGGATTGGAGGGAAGCGGAAGGGCTGAGACCTTGGATACTTGTCCCAGCGATGAACACAGAGAAAAAATGATCGAGAGCTGGTGGTTTCTGAATCATCCGAATGTTTGCGACGGGTCTCGACCTGATGACGATCGAAGTGATGATGCAAACACCAATTCCAGGTAAGGGCCAGACCGCGAACCTGGCGCAAAAAGACCGGCAGTTCCCGAAGTTGGACTCTCGAAGAGGAAATGCCCAAAAAGGGGAAGACACAGGGGAGCGGGTCGATCAGCGACCGGGCATGGCGGCCGCTGATTCGCCCAATATCGCAACCGGCCATGCGCAGCGCCAGCAGCCTCAGCTTCACTCTCCTGGCACCCCGTTCGGGTGCAGGTGGAAATTACTCCTGAGTAAATTGTCGCGCGGACATGCCTCCTTGATTTCGGGCCCGTACCGCCCACGGCCGTGCGGCGCTTGCGGCCTGCAATTTTATTTCTCTCCTTTTTCTGTCTGCTGGCAAAACAACACCAACAAGAAAAAGAAGGAAGCTGACGGCCGCCACGACACAGTGCATTTTTGGCGTTTTCCCGCTTGTCAGATTTCAGATTTGTGACCTTTCCCTTCTCGTATTGTTGGACGGCCCTGCAGCAGAGGCTGGCCGGGTCGCGAATCAGCGTGTCGCGTCGGCCCGAGCGGAGAGACAACTGCCGCAGCGTGCTTTGCTCGAGGCGCACGTCGAACCTGTCAGAGGCCTTCTTCGGCGCCAAGCCCCTCCCACCGAACTGCACACCGTGCCAAGGAACATCCATCCGGGTCCCGTTGTTCGGATTTTTAGCTGAGAATGAACGCAAGGAGCTTCCCGAACGGGGTTGCTCCACAGTCCCTTCGCGATGCCAGATGGGGTCACCAGCGGGGTTGTGTTGGAGAAGCGGTAAGGCTGAGGAGACAACACTGAGACAAGACAGTGAGATGGCAAGAGAGAAGTCCAAAAAAACCCCCAGCAGAAACAAAATAACTACCGGACGCCATAATTCGACGTGGCGCCGCTTGCTCACACGACAACAAAACTGGCGGTTCTGGGCCCGGCCAACAGAGCTGACAAGTAAAATTTCCGCCCCATGGCGCCGCCGCCGGGATTCTTCTGTGTGCTGTGCTGTGGATCTACACTATTGAATGCGGTGCGCATTGCTTCTGCCAACGACCTTGGTAACGCTCAATATCCCGGATCTCACTCATCCTGCAAGCCCTCGCCTGCTGGCCCAGCCAAAAGCCAGCCAGCCCAGGCGCCTGCATCCGGGTGACCATTGGAAGTGGCCCCTGCACCCCCTGTCGTTCTGATCCAGCCTCGATACCCATGCGGCTGGCTTTTCCTCTCTGTGTGTGTGCAAGCAAGTTGGGGAAAGGCCGGGTGCGTGTGAGAGTGTGTGTGATGGAGGAGGCTGTGGGCTGTGAACATGGCAACCCTGCCCTCCCCTGCACGAACAAAATGAGAAGATGAGAGAGGAAAGAGAAGCTAGGTTCTGGTTCCGTCAATACATAAGGGATGCAACCTTCTCTTCTCCTCCCGACTCTCACATCCTCTCTTACTTCCCCATCCGCGCGCTCTTCCCAACAAGGTCACTGCATTTTTTCTTTGACTTTAGAGACCGGCTCAGACACTCGTTTTATACAAAACATATTTAATAAACCCCACCACACCTAATACCATCAAAATGCAGCTGACCAACCTGCTCGTCCTGGCCGCCGGCGCCTCCGCCGCGGTCACCGGTGTCTCCCGCCGCGGCGATGCCAAGAAGTGCCTGTGCAAGTCGGACGTCGACGTGCTCGTCGGCAAGTACAAGGACATCCTGAACGCCTGGAAGCCCGAGTACGCCGACTACATCGCCAACGAGGGCTTCTACGACTTCTCGCAGAGCATCAACACCATCGCCGGTCTGCCCGATGGGTTCCCCATCTTCCCCAACAAGACTGCGTTCGTCGGATACGAGTCGACCACCGTATGTTTTTCTCATCCAGCTGATATGTGACGTGACTAACAAGAGAAAAAGCCCGACAACATCCCCCTCACCGTCGAGAAGGTCGGCCCCTGGAACTGCGACCAGATCGCCCTCATCTGGAACGCAAAGTTCGCCAAGGCCCCCGTCGACCCCAACAACGTCCGCGGCATCACCATCCTCGGCGCCAAGTACGAGGACAAGGTCTGGAAGATCGGCTCCATCGACGTCGAGTTCGACAGCATCAAGTACAACAAGAACCTCGGCGGCTCCACCACGCCCCCTCCTCCCCCTCCCTCGTCGTCCTAAGCGGCTTCTGTATCTCGCCATCTCAGCTTGAGAGATCATGATCAGTGAGAGAGGGTGATGCGGTGGTGATGATCGCATGATGGAAACGGTTTCTCAAGAGTTGGACTCGGAATCTTTTTGGTCTCTTGCCGTTATTGTCCCCTGTCAGCACTCTATGCAGGGCTTTGCACTTTTTTACGAGGTCATGGACCGGTGTGGGTGTGCTGGATGATGACGCGATTGGTCAGGGGTTACGGGAAGGATGACACTTGGACACGGGCCGTTTTTGGATGGTGGTCTTTTTCTGTCTCGCACCAAAATCTCCTGGTCGTGTACCTCAGGATTGGGATGTGTGTGTATGGTTGCTTCAGCGGGAGTTTGTTCATCCAAAGGGGGTTGTTGTGTGCGTATCTGCTTCTAATGTCGGTGTTTGTGGCAAGCTTCAATTGAACAAAGAATTCTGGTGGGGAAAATTACTGTATGGTTTATCTGGCGCATCTGAGCGGGATTTGGTTATTACTATCTAATGGCCTTGGAATGATCATCACATTGCTGGACTTTTTTCGTTGAACTTTCTGATTCTGAAATGTGATCGATTGCTGAGAGAAATGTGGAAATGGGACAGTGACAGAAGCAGGCGGCAAAGTCGTCAGCACCGAAATGACGACGCCGGGAAATGAGCTTCCCCCCCAAATCCCCGGTCTCCAAAACGCCGCTGACAGAGGGGAGACGCGGCGGCGATCGCCGTGACGCCCGCCCGCACCATGGTTCATGTCCACTGCGAAAAACAAGATCAAAAAGATCACTCGCAGATCATCATAACATCCATCTGGTATTAGTGCTTGGCATAGATCACATCAAAAAGTTCAAGCAAACATCGCATGAACCATGCGATCAAAACACCGCAAACCCGGAAAAGAGAAAAGGGTGCCGCTTTGCCGGGGTCAGTACAAATACGCGTTCATTCCCAGCGTCGGCCGCCGGAGACCTGCACTGCGCTGTGTGTGCTTGCGCTGTGTGCTGACCGACGCCTCCAGCAGGGCCCTCATCAGGAGCTTCTCCCACCCCTGAATGTTGAAACTTGGCGCGTCTTGGGACCGCGACACACCGCAATGGCGCAGCGCCCAAGTCGCGCCCTGCAATTTTGTTTTTATTTTCGCGCATCGTAAACAGCAGCGTCAAAGTGCTAGGAACCGTACCGCCATCAGTCATCAGTCATTCAGGTCAGTAATTCGGCGTCCGTCCGCTAGCGGGTCCATTGATGAAGCTTTACGGGATCGCCCTGAGAGTGGATTCCGTAGTGGATTCCGTGGAGGATAAAGTGGTCCGCCGACCGAACCGACTTTGAGCCCGTCCGTCCGTTCGTCGGGAACAATTTTAGTGCAGTTGTGCACGGTGGATACGACCGCCTCGTCCGGTCGCGTCACATCGCGGCCGTTCCCCCCACACCTTGCCAAGTGCTGAATACGAGTCGACGACTTCATGTTGATAGTGTATTATTGATTATGAAACTGTCGCTGCTGCGACTTGAGGGTATCTTGTCCCATCTTCCCAAAAGAATGCACCAAATATCATGCTGCCAAGTCATGCTTCATACAAAGGAAACGGCGACGGCCATCCAACACCATGCAATGCAACGAGCGAACTCCACGTATACAACACATTAAACCTCCTCCAATATCTCTCTCATCGCCTCTTGGATCTGCCCGAGGTCATCGACAGACACCTTGCTCGGCGGACCCTTTCGCTGATGGGCCGCCCAGTACTCGTGGAACCCCGGGATGCCCCCCGGCTGGTTGATTCCCGGCGCCCGGAACGTGCCCGTTGACGACAGACTGCCGTGCGGCGATACCGGGACCGACTTGCCGCTCGACCCGGCGCTTGAAGATGCGACGTGAATCTCGCTCACCGTAATGACCGGAGACGCCGTCGGGCTCGTAGCTGGTGACGGGTTGGCATTCGTCCCGCCTCCCCAGGGCCTCCACGATACAATCCTACTCAATGCGTTTGGCTGCCGGGACGAACTGCGATTCCTGTTGATACTGGGAACCGGGCCGGATACGGACCGGCCTTCCCGACCCTTCGGTGCTGGGGTGAGCCCGGCCATGTCCCGGAGCAACACGCTGCCCCGCTTGCCTTCCGTCTCACCCCTAGCAATTGTCGGACGCGCGGTAACCACGCTGACATTGGTTCCGGCAGCCGACAGGCCGAGCGGACGAAGTGCCAGCTGGCTGGGTCGCACCTTGAGCGTATGAATGTCCATGCCGTTGGAGAGCGACATGATGGATTCGTGAGACACAACCCGCCGCAGCCTCTGCGGACGTTGCTCCACACGGGGGTCGAATTCCGCCTCGTTGCCCATCGGCTCGCTCGTTGCGTCACCTGCCGAGGGCGCACCCGTGAGATCAGGGACGTCGTCGGTTGTGTATGGACTCGTACGCTCCTCCGAAATCACGTCGCCGTGCAGGATCAAATTCGTAAGTGGGTGGCCCTGGTCTGGTGACAGGTTGGGGAATACACCGGGTGCCGTGATGCTCCTGACAGAGGCCTCTGAAGCCCGTTTCCGGTGTGAAGTCCTCCAAGCTGGTGATGTAGGGTCGACGCTGGTGGTTGGTGACGTCGGTAAAGATAGTTCGACGATGTTCCGGTCAAAGATAGAGTTTCGGGGGTTGGATTGAGGAGAACTGGGAACAGACGACGGCGCAAACTCGGACGATTCCGAGATAATGGACCATCGACCATGTTGCGTCGGCGTCGTCGATTCCCTAGACGGCGAGAACTGCCCACGCTGCCACGCTTGCATAGGGTGTTGTGCGATAGGGGTTGAGGGTGCAGAGATGTGTAATGGCGAGAAGGTTCCCGCCGTGATGCCCTGCCTCCTCCTCTTGGGCTTCTTGGCCTCGGGTCGGTGCGTAACATGATAGTGGTGGTGAATATGAAGCTCCTGAGACACCCTCGGCGGGGTCGGAGGTTCTTTGTGTTCCAACTCGGCGCGCAGCGTCGACGCCGAGCTGCTGTCTCGGTTGGGAACCGGCTGGTGATACAGCAACTGTTCCCTCAACATCTGTATCTCGTCGTTGGAGCTCACCAACATCTCCCGCAGCTCTGCGATGCCGAGCTGCAGGTTGGCATTGTCCTGCAGCAGATCTCGCACAAAATGCGACACAACACCTCGGCCGCGGCCATCGGTCATGGATCGGACGGCCGCCGCACCCTTGAGTCGGCCCTCGGCCGTGTTGAGTTCCTTCTCCATGACGCGTTGCCTCTCCATCCGGCCGATCACCTCGACGTGTCGCTCGCGTTCCTCCCTTGCTTCCTTCTCCATCCGCTCGAGCTGCTCCTGCAGCTCGCTTATACTCTTCTCGGCTTGTCTCCATCGGTACATGGCGGTCCGCGCTTCCTCCTGCGTGTGAACGATGGTGTTTTGCAGCGTCGCCTGCTCCTCCTCCAGCATGGCGATCTGACGCTCCAGGCTGGCCGCCCTCTCGGCAGCGCTCTCGAGTCGCCTTATCTCCCGCAAAGAGTCCCGCAGCGTCGCCTCGAGCGATTCAATCCTAGTGTCGGCATCCTTCACCGTGTCGTTGAGCTGGTCGAGCTCGTCCCGCAGCGTCTGATTTTCGTTGGTCGCCGACTTGTTTCTGCATTCTAGCTCCGAGTTTTCGTGTTCCAGTTGTTCGATGCGCGTCATGAGCTGCACGCGGTCCCGTTCGGCCGATGCCATGTACGCTTCATGGCGGGCGAGGAGCGTCTGCAAGGCGAAGGTCAGCGTTGGTGTGCATTCCTGCTTGGCCCGAGAGGGCCATGTCATTCGAACAGCAGCCATGTTGAATTGCCCAATAATCATCCCCAGAATATGCAGACGATATATATTTGACTTGAAGCCAACTTTAGGCCAGGCACACCTGGGGGCCATCCAGGGGCGGAGTGCAGAAGTGAAGAAGCGACGGGTACACAAAGCGCCTCCAAGCCTCGCACAAAAGCGCCTCCAAACAAAGAAGCGCGGAATGCGGCAAACGTACCTGTCCCATCTTGGCTGCCGTGTGGACATCCCGCTCTACACTGAGTAGGACGGAGCAGTTATGTCTCAGAAAGACGCAGTCCTCATTCCCGCAGCAGCACCGGAGCTCTGCCGGACGACCGCCGCCGCCGCCGTCCTTGACATTGCGCCGGTGTCCGGGCTCGACGGAGGCGCTCCGAAAGTCGGCCATTCCTATTGAGGAGGAAGGTGAAGTGGTCGTCGTCGAGATGCGGTTGACGGCACCATACTCGCGGTGGGCGGGAGTGTAGGACGGTCGGCGGAGGGCTTCAAGGGGACGAGGATGTAGCTTTGGAACCGACTCCAGAGGCGATGGACCCCTTCTCGACGCGACGACACAGGTTCTGGATCATCAAAAAAGAAGTTGCGCGACTCGAGGTTGGTGGACACGGTGGAGTAGGCGCCGGTGGACGTGTGACGTGGGGCTCGTTGAGTCGCGCTCCCGCCTGCGTTATCTCGCGCTAGGTCTAAGCCTGGTTCTTCTCGGCGAACGCACCGCAGACCGCACACCTGGAATTTGCGAATGAAATCGCCCGGCTAAACTTCACAACAGAGTGCACGAGAATTGAGTGGCTGGGAGGCCGGTCGCGGGACGATCACAGGTCAAGAGGTCATCCCCACGCGTCAGGCACGGCCCGAGATTGGCTGCAATCCACCCCGCGTCGAGACGGCATTCCTCGGTGATAGGCCAGGCCCAACCAGCGGCCCTCCACCAGCCACCTGTGACGTCCTTGTCCTGGAGTTTGTTCCGCTTCTGGGATGCATCTTGCAACGCCGGACTGCTATTCCTAACAGCTGTTCTTGGAGCTGTTTCATCGAAACAGTTTCTTGGATATCGGCGGGTTGGATATTTCGGGCTGCAGGTCATCGTCTTTGCCACGCACAGCCACCTCGGTTCTCACTCACTGCACACATCTATTTTAAATTGACGCCATGCAGCTACCCGTCAGGTCAACTGGTGAAACTCGACCTGAATATTGATGAGATGAACGAATGACGGTGCTTCCGAAGTGTTCATGTCCCCGCAGTTCCACGAAGGCCTGGCAACGAGAAAGGCCCATGGAGTGACGAGTTGCTCAGCACTGGTATTGCAGCTGCTTGGCACTAGTTTCTCATGCTGCCTGCAGGACACAGTCGTTGATGGTGTCATGTTGGCGTTACAATGGCTCTCATATATGAACAACCATCTTTCCCGTAGGGAGTGGGCAAGACGTGATCCTTACCTGGAGATCGGCCCTTGGGGACACAAGAATAATACCCCTGAGCCGTGATCGGTGATTAGTGGTTGATCCAACAACGAGGGTCTCTCCTTTCCTATTGCCCACATATCGGCCTTCTCAAGGCGATGGCTCTGGCCAGAGAAAGTCACCGTTCTGTGAATGCTACGCAGGAGCCAACTCCGTAGAACTCGGCATCCGGCAGCTTCTCCCTCCGTCAGCAACATCGCCCACAGAACCCGTCCAACTCCAGATAATACCACGGAGGCATACTGGATATTTCCGAATATGTGTCGGTCCGGTTTTACGATGGCAAGATGTATAGGACTGAGACACGGGGAGCCAGCTCAGACTCGTGCTACCCGGCACCGACTTGGTAAAACGGCGGGAGGCTGGATGTGTTGTGTCTAAGTCACCGAGCTTTCTGGAAGAACGAGCCCATATTCGACTCTGGTGAGAGCAAAACGCCCTTTGACGGTTCAATGTGATCAACAGCGAGCCAGACATCCAACCATCTTGAGATCCTCAACAGATTGACAAATCCAAGGCAATGCACACCTCCTACTGTCCATCCTACCCCCAGATACACGACTCACTGCAAATTCACAAACAACCCCCCATCAACCAACAACTGCGCGCCCGTCACATACCCGCTCAACTCCTCACAAGCCAGAAACACCGCCGGCCCCCCAATATCCGCCGGCACCCCCGTCCGTCCCAGCGGTATCCGTCCCTCCATATACCTCCTCTTCCCCTCATCCCGCAAATCCTCCTCATTCAACTGCGTCCTCACCGTCCCCGGCAACAGCGCATTACACCTAATCCCAAACTTCCCCAGCGCCACCGCCGTGCTCTGCATCAAACTCGTAACCCCGGCCTTGGTAGGCGTATAATGCGTCTGCCCGGCCCCGCCCACCAGCGCAGAGATCGACGAGATCCCAATGATGGACCCCCCGGTCGGCGTCTGCCCCCTCACCATCTGCCTCGCCGCCGCCTGGACGACATAAAACGCCCCGTCGAGGTTCGTCCGCATCGTCTTTTCCAGCAGGTCCGGCCCGATGTCCAGAAACTCGGCAAACGTGCAGACCCCCGCGTTCGAGACGCAGATGTCTAGTCTCCCTGTCCCGAACTGCGCCAGCGCGAAGGAGACCAGCGCGGTGCCCGTGGCCGGGTCACGCACATCCCCCGGCAGATGGGCGAGACGGCCAGCCGACGGGTTGGACTCCGACAGAGACGCGGCCTCGGACAGGAGAGAGTCGAGGTGGTGCCGGTCCGCGGGGAGATCCAGATGGTTGACGGCGACAGAGCAGCCCTGCGCGAGAAACGCGAGGGCGATGGCCCGGCCGATGCCGGTGGTGCCGCCCGTGATGATGGCCGTCTTGCCGGCTAGGAGGTTGGAGACCGGCATTTTTGTCGCTTTTCTCGAAGAGATCTTCGATATTGAACCCAGAACTACAGTTCCACCGCAGACGGCTTAATAACCAGTCAGACGCTCGCTGGTCCTGCATTATACCCGCGCCGTGACTGTATTTACCCAGCGTGCCCAGCAAGGTCCACCGGGCCGGGCGACGGTTACAGGGGAACTCACCCCGCCGGGCCTCGGCGTAAATGCTAGCGAAGCCCCTCCGTGCACCACCGGAGCGCCCCGATCGCCGGACCTCGATCTGAAATCTCTGCAACGCGGCGCCGTCGTGGCTTTTCTACGGTTAACTCGGCTGCAGGTCCGTTACTGTGGGAAACAAAATGGCCGCAGGCATCGGCCGCAGTTTGGCGCCGCGTGGCTGCTTCGGAGACATGACGTCAGACTTGGTCCTGATCAACACATGAAGCAACAGAAGTGACATGATCATTAAACGAATTCGCGATACGGCGATGTGGTGAATAATCAGCGCTTTGCCACACAGTCCCAACTGCCAACCTACGACAACGCCATGTGAACCCCTCCATAACGCCTTCGTACGTGTACGACCTGAGACAAAAGAAACCTCAATGTTCCTCCGTTTCTGCCGGCAGCTTCTTCCCAGAATACGGCGGGGTCGGCGGCCTCAGTCCGTTTGTCGGCGGCGGCGACAGGAGATACGCACTAGGGATGAGCTTCGCCCGTGCCGCTGGGTTGATAGTCAGACCAAAGCCGGGCCGGTCCAGATCGCCAGCCGTCAGAAACCCCTTGGTCGGGATCGGCTCATCCATAAAGAGATCGCCAAACACTGGCAACACGCTCTTCCCGTCAGGAGAGTTGGCCAGATACTCCTGAAACGGCGTGTTGGGCTGGCTGATGACAAAGTGGTAGCTGTACGGGCCGCTAGCATGTGGCACCACCGGGATGTCGTACGCAGCAGCCATGGCGGCCACCTTGAGAAGCTCGGTCATGCCGCCGAGCCACATCACATCCGGCTGGATGATGTCGAGATTGCGGCCCTCGATGAGCTTGCGGAAGCCGTATCTCGAATACTCGTGCTCGCCCGTCGTGAACTTGAGCGTGGGATGTGCCCGCTTGATCTGCTCGAAACCGTCGGTGTCGTCTGGGCTCAAGCACTCCTCCCACCAGTTGATGTTGAGGTCCTCGCACTGCTTGGCAATCTCGATGGTATACGAAACATTGAGTGACATATAGCAGTCCACCATGAGCGGGAAGTCGGGCCCCACAGACTCGCGGTGCTTGCGGAGGAACTCGACGTTCTTCTTCAGACCCACGTGACCCTCTTCCGGGCAGTACGGTAGAGGCACCTTGGCTCCCCAGAATCCCATCTCTTTGGCGGCCGGGGGATCAGGGCCGGTGCAGTAGAAGTCGATGCGGTCCTTGGTGGCGCCGCCGATGAGCTTGTAAACAGGCTCGTTTCGAATCTTGCCCAGCAGGTCCCACAGCGCGAGGTCGATAACAGAGATGACGGCCACCGGGAGTCCCTTGCGACCGTAGAACATGGACGCGCGGTACATCTGCTCGAACAGGTGGTTCGTGTCCCGCGGGTCGGCTCCGATCAGGAAGCGCTCAAAGTGTTGATGGACAAGCCAGCATGCCGGCGGACCGCCGAAGCCGGTGGCGATACCGACAGTGCCGTCCGTAGCCTCGATCTCGAGGAAGAAGGAGCCTAGGACGTTGATGCCCCAGCTGGTCCTCGAGGCCCTGTACTTTTCCCACCGTGAGCACGGCGTCGAGATGGGCGAGTCAATCAGCCTGACGATTAGCCAAGTACATATACGTCAGTTCTATCCGACAACATACCAGTGGCCCCCCTTGACATTGTGATAATCGCCCCCTGAGCTGTTAGACAAATACACACTCCGTCAGGAACACGTACCCGAGCCAACGCCTCCGATCACAAACGACCGGACGCTCTTGATGGTTGGAAACTGCCTCGCCGACGCCATTGTGGGATGAGACAGAAGTGACCCAATCCACAAGAGGGGCTGGGCTGTCGCCAGATGCCTTATATGTTCGGACGCGCCCGGGCCTATTGGGCCTGGATATCTAGCGTAGCTCCTACCCGGGCCCGGGGGCCCAATGGGCTTGCGACCAAAACCACCTTTGTCTGCGGCGATGGTCGGCAGCCCTATCTCGTCTGGGCAGTGGGGGCGCGCTCGGAAATACAAAGGCAGCGTCTCCTGAGCGGTCGGGCGGTGATGCACCGACAGCGTGGAGGGTCTGCTGAAGGTGACGAGCACCCAAGAGCCAGTGATGCCAACCCCACCTTTTGATGTCGTGAGCTGCCCGTCCGCCCGCTTTGGGAATCGCGTCGGCGGGAGGAAGATGCTGATTCCGACATGTTCGCCCACACAGAAAGCCGGTCGTCACACTCGAGCGTGATAAGAGCAGCTGTCCGCCCGCGCGCACCCGCGCCCGACCCGGTCGGACTGCCCGTGCCCGGCCAGCTATGCTGCGCGCAGCCATCTTAGAGGAGAAGACTATGCTCGGATGCCGTGTGCCCGTATCGTGGCTATCACCGGTTATCCCAGCTTGGCTAGACGTGAACCCGCGTGGCTAGACGTCAAGTTGCCCGGCACGGCACCCTTTTGGGGGGTTGCATGAGCCGACCTTGCAGCTGCTGCAAGTCATGGCAGTGACTGAGGCCGTGGCTGCCGCCCGCTGCCCACGTGGATCGGCAGCACAGGCCGAGCCATCCATCAGTCATGGAATGTATCGATATCGTTCTGTTTTCTGCTGCCGCTGAAGCTTCCCGCCCCGATGAGAGCACGGCCGGGTGTTGACTGCCCCGCCCATGGTGACATCGGCTCCATTTCCCCCGCTTCCTGCTCGAACGGCGGGGTTTTCGGACGCAGCGGTGCTACCAGGGATCGGCTCATTGAAAGCCCAGACAGCAGATCCAGAAACCGGGAACGGTGCTGGCATGAGAAAATACAGTGCTTGGGCTGCAAACCGTGGTTGCACGAGGACGAAATTGAGTCGAGTGCCCCGCAATCTCGCTTCCCCACACTTCACCCCGCGGCAGTGAGTGGACAGCCGGCGACGGCGACAGACAGTTGGCGGCGGCCACCACCAAGTGCCAGCTGGATATCCGCTGCCAAAACAGCCTCCCCACCGCTCGCAGCTCTCCCGCTCAACATTAGCCCGAACCGCATTCCGTCCATCGCCCCTTTCCGTCCGACCGCTGTCTCGCGTGCGCTGTCTCGCCTGCTGTTTGGCCTGTGGGTGTCAGTCAGTCACTAACGGTGCCCGATCGGCGAGCCGACCCTGGACCTCGGCTCCCGCTCTGCGCTGAGACTACCACGGCAACCCCGCTGCACGCTCCGGCGGCGCAATTGGCGACTGCGACGCGACGACAATAGCGTCATGATGCAATCCCAGGTCTCCCGGTACGATGGACTGGGCCGCGGCCAGTCGTCGCCGCACTCGTCGCACCACAACGCCGATGCCGCAGACAGCGACGACGGCGGCCAGCAGAGTGGGGACGACGGGGAGAACGACCTCGACGACCACGACACAGTGCGCGGCGGCAAGCGCAAGCGCCCCATCTCGGTCTCGTAAGTTTTTCGTCTATCTCGCTCCATCTCTCTCCGGCTCCAACTCGACTTCACATGGCGAAGCCTGTCGACCCTCGGCCCCGTGGTGGTAGCCCGGCTAATGCAGCGACGCCCAGGTGCGAGCTCTGTAAGCAGCGAAAGGTATGCCCAGACACTGCCCAAGGATGGCAACAGCTAACAGGTCAGGTCAAATGCGATCGCGGCCAGCCCGCCTGCGGATGGTGTACCCGAAACGGGGCGGTGTGCGAGTACAAGGAGCGCAAGAAGCCAGGCCTAAGAGCGGGATACGGCCGTGAGCTCGAGCAACGGCTGGACAAGCTGGAGGAGATATTACGAGCCCACTCGGAGATTCTGCAGAACTCTTTTGCTGCTCAGACCAGTCCCTTGAGTCGGCACAGCACAAACAGCCACCCGCCGGCGCCGCAGAGTGTTCGGGGGAGTGTACCCAGCGATCATGGGACGCCTCGGGAGCCGGGACCGCCGTCCATCTTTGCGCGCACCGACCCTATCAGAACACCTCAGGCCGAGACGGCGCTTTTTCTACAGAAGCCTTCGGCCCCGGTTGAGTTCGTAGCGCCAACATCCACTCCGCATGATGCTAGCGTGACTGGCGCCGTCCCGACTACCACGGCCGCCCAGGAATACTATGCCACCGCTCCTGCGCAGGGTCTCCGCTCGCCGACGCTAAGCAGCCGCGGTCCGTCTCAGGTAGCGTCTGACCAGGATCTTCCTCCATACGACTTGCTGTATGCGCTGGTCGACCTCTACTTCAAGCACATCAACTCGTGGTGTCCAATATTGCACCGCAAGAGCACGCTGGACTCACTTTTCGGTCCGTCGATGATCGATGAGGAGGACAAGATGTTGCTTCATGCCATCGTCGCCACGACGCTGAGGTACTCGACCGACCCGAGACTCACGGAGGAGTCCAAGAAGAGGTACCATGATGTCTCGAAGCAGCGTGTGCTCCTGTACGGTATGGAGAACTCGACGGTCAAGTCGCTACAGGCTCTGGTGGTGCTCGCCCTGGACCTCTGTGGGAGTGGCAATGGTCCGCCAGGTTGGAATATCATGGCGCTAATCACCAGGGCCGTGGTGCAGCTCGGCCTGTCGGTGGAGAGCAACTCGTTTAGCGTCTCGCCGAGCTACACATCCATATACACGCTCCGTGCCATGATATTGCCGGAACCAAAAGACTTTATCGAGGAGGAGTCGCGCAGACGACTATTCTGGATGATTTATCTTCTTGACAGGTACGCGACGATCGCGACGGCGTTCGAGTTTGCCTTGGACGACCGCGAGATTGACCGGGCGCTGCCATGTCGTGACGACTTGTGGATGAAGAACCAAAAAGTCGAGACGCGATGGTTCCGGGCCGACGACAACCGCACGGATACATCGGTCAACGGCAACCCGTCCGAGTACGAGGTCAACCACCCTGAGAATCTCGGCGCTTTTAGCTACTACATCGAGATTCTGGGCATCCTGTCCAAGATCCACAAGTTCCTCAAGCAGCCTGTGGATATCAGCGCGCTGTCGGACGTCGAGCAGTGGCAGATGCGCTACAAGGAGCTGGACAACATGCTCACGTCGTGGAAGTTTAGTCTGCCGGGCGAGTTTGGCAACATGGCCAAGCTTTTCCAGCCTGCATCGGCCAAATCGCTCAACTGTGGGTGGATCATGCTTCATGCTACGTATCACACGGCCGTCATCCGGCTGCATTCGTCGGCTGCGTACCCGACCACGCGGTCGCCCATATTCACGCCCAGTTTCAGTGCATCGCAGCGATGTCATGCCGCGGTAGAGAATGTTGCGGCTCTTGGGGAGTTTGTCGTTACACATGGGCTTCTGGTCAAACTTGGTCCGCCGTTTGCGTTTACTCTGTGGGTGGCAGCGCGGGTGCTGTTGGTACACGGCAGCACAGTCGAGCACAAGTTGAGCCCGCAGATTGCCTTTTTCGTGGATACGCTCAAGGAGATGGGTCGTTACTGGCCTGTCGCCGGACGCTACTGCACTTTGCTCAGCCGGGTGTTGGAGGAGCACCGTGTCAGTGAGAGACAGGGAGATGGCGTTACGCCGAGTAGTGTGAGGATTCTCGCAGATATGCGGCGGACCGCGTTCGACCTCGACTTTCTTATCAGTCGACAGCCCAAGCACATGCCGGGTGCTGCCACGCAGGTTACCGGTGGCAATGGGGGCGGGTGGCAAGCACGTGTCCAAAATAATACGCCGGCCAGCAGGACACCAGGCCCCAACGAGCTTGAGTATCTGGATGTCTTTGACTTTTTCAATGTTCCGCGGCTACCTTTCGGTGGTGGCGGGGACCAGGGGAGTGCCGGGCATGTTCCGACGACAGGAGAGACGGTCGAGACGGTGCCGATAATGACGGGGAACCCGGGCATCGGGGTGCCTGGGCAGTTTAATATCACCGAGTACATGGTGGATGTGAACCGGGACTGGCTATTTCCACCGGAAGGGGGCAAGTTTATGGCATAGGTCTGTCTGGTGCATAGCGCGGCGTTATTGCCTTGCGGACGTGGACATGGGTTTGGATGGCCTTGGATACCTAGGTTTGGATACGGATGATACCAGTAATATATATAACAGAATTGGTTGGAGTCGGTTTACGCGTATATGCTGGATGGTTGTTGGTACGACCACCACAGAGAGTTACATTGACGGACGTGAGTTGCTCCTCGCTTATTCCCGCGATCTTCAGTCAGACGCGCGTTTGCAGGATGCCAGGCAGCCTTAATTGGATGCGGGGTTGACATAATCCTTGGCTCATCCTGAGTCTGTTTTTTCTCTTTATCAGTTTCATCTTTGCTTCAAGTCTCGTTAAGACTCAACCCTTTCCTCGCCAGACCCAACATCCAAGATGGAAAAGCTCGAAAAGATGAAGACTTTGCCTCCTCCGCCCGGACGGCGCGGGTTCCGGCCCCGCGAGATTTTGACTCTTGCCGTGGCCATGTCGCTCCTGATGGTGACCGTGGTTTTCAACATCCCCCGAGACCGTCGTCCGGGCGCGCCCCGGGTAGTAATTATCAGCAGCGGACGCGTCACGGCCAAGGCCAAGGCCGAAGACCCGATGAATCCCTGGGACGACGTGAGTCTCTTTCTTCTCGCCTCATCCTTTCAGAGATCACTAACAGCCCCGTCAGATCACCCCATCCACCAAGTTGCAATGGACGCCCTGCTACGAAAAAGTCTTCCCAGCCCTGCACATACAGTGCGCCCGCCTCGCCGTGCCGCTAGACTATTCCAACCCCCTTTCAGGCCCGCAAGTCGCCATCGCGATGGTCCTCATCCCCGCGAAAAACATGTCCGTAGCCAAGCAGCCCCTCCTGATCAACCCCGGCGGTCCGGGCGGATCAGGCGTGCTGGCGGGTCTCTCGCTCGGCCCCGCGATCCAGACTATCGTCGGAGAGGACCGGGCCGTGATCGGATTCGACCCGCGAGGGGTGGGGTATACCACGCCCCAGGCGGACTGCTGGGCGACGCCGCCTAGCGAGGGGTGCGGCAGTGGCAGTGACGACGGCGACGGGGACGGGGAGTGCGAGGGCGATGTGTACAAGGGGTTTGCGCACCGGGTCGAGTGGCTTAGTCAGAACGCCGCGTTTGGCGGGGTCAATTCGAGTAATGTCGCCGTCAAGTTTCTGGATGCCGGGGAAAGGGCGGTGAATAGGCTGTGTACCGAGCAGGATCGGGTCAGGGGCGGGAAGAGCGTGTTGGGGTTTGCGGCGACGGAGAATGTGGCGAGGGATATGGTGAGGATTGTGGAGAGGTGGGATGAGTGGGTTGATGACATGCAGCGGGAGGGGACAGAGACAAAAAGGGAGATGAGGGGGAAGTTGGTGTATTGGGGGTTTAGCTATGGGACGTACTTGGGCGCGACGTTTGCGAGGATGTTTCCGGAGCGCGTCGGGAGGGTGATGTTGGACGGGGTTGTTGACGCCGATTATTATGTGTCGGATATGTGGGACGAGTCGTTGGCCGATGCGGATCGCGTGCTGGATGCCTTCTTCCGGGGGTGTGCCGAGGTCGGCAAGGAGTGTGCTTTCTATAGGGAGGGCGATGATGCCGACACCATCAAGGCACGGTATGATGGCGTCCTGCAGAAGCTAGACGACTACCCGATCACCTTCACCCATCCGGAGCACTTCTACCCGGTCGTCCTGCGGCGCGAGTTCCTGCATCAGCTTACCTTCATGACACTCTACTCGCCCACTCGCGGGTTTATAGGCCTCGCGAGGCTGCTGGATATCCTCGCGGAGGGCGAGTACTCGACGCTTGGGCCGATGTTTGCAGACCTCCAGATATACTGCCGGCTGCCAGGGACTAAGGCTACAAGAGCCGGGTACGAGGCACAACGCGCCATCATGTGCGGCGACAAGACCAAACCGGTGAACCTGACGATCCCCGAGATCTGGGAGCACTTTGACACGATGACGGCCTTCTCGCGGTTCGGAGACATCTGGACCCAGTTGTTGCTCCAGTGCGACGGCTGGGATATTTACCCGCCGCGGTCTGAGTCGGTTCCGGCCTGGGGAGGCGACAAGACGCCGATCGAAACGGCGTTTCCGGTTTTGTTTCTGAGCAATACGTTTGATCCGGTCACGCCGCTGCGGGCAGCGGTCAAGATGGCTCTGCGGTTCAAGGACGCCGGGCTGTTGGAGCAGCATGCCGAGGGGCATTGTACTATCGCCGTGGTCTCGCGGTGTACGGCCAAGGTGGTTAGGGATTATCTGATTCACGGCAAGGTGCCGCCGGCGCCGGTGGTTAAGGGGGATGGGTTTACGGAGGGTGAGTGGATGACGTGTGAAGCGGACGAGAGGCCGTGGAGGGGGGTGTCGGGAATGGATGTGGATGAGGAAGACGAAAAGCTGGTGGAGGCGTTGCAGACGGTGAGGGATGTCATGGGGGCGATGCCGCGAGGGGGTCCAGCGATGGAAGAGGTGAAGGGGGTTTCGGAGGGGGTATTGAAGCTGCTGAGGTGAGTTGCCCCTTTTGTCTCTTGATTACCGTTACTAACTGTGCCAGGAATGGGCCGCGAATGCCTCTTTGATTGCCTTGACTTCTCAGTAGGTTCAGGAGTAGGATTAGGGGCTTATTGGATTGGAATTGGGTACCTACATAAAGTGCGGCTGTTTCAGGCTGGGAGCGGTTGACCGCCGACGTACACGCGACGACGGTCACAGTTCGTTCTTTGTACATCACTCGCTGGCCTCGTGGATTGTTTTAGACGTTATTTGTAGGATTACCCCGGTCTCCTGCATCGGAGAAACACAACGGGATGCAGGTTACAGAAGCTATCGATTCGCCGACCAATCCAGACGGCGGCCTCAAGCCCCCGTGGCAGTGCATACATGGATACATGGATGAGCCTCTGGCGTCCTCCCGCCTTGCACCAACTCTATAAAACCATGATCCTCACCGCTCCTGTATTCCAGATTCCTCTCCTCCAATCCCAAACCCCTACGTCCACCAGAAATCCACCAAAATGAACCTCTCCCGCGAAGCAATCATCCTCCTCCGCCCTCCCTCTTCCTCTTCCTCTGAAGACTCTCATCCATGGACCTCCCCAAAAACATCCTTCCTCTCCGGCGAATGGGCCCTAACCCATTCCACCCTCCCCTCCCGCAGGTTCCAATCCAACACCACGACGACCATCCAAATTTCCGCGTCCGGAGAAACAACCCGCACGCACACCTATTCCGCTATCACCACCTCTACCGACAACGACGAGAACCAACCAAAATCCACGACAACAACCGAGAAAGCAACCGACTTCGACCCCACGACCAACACAGCATCAGTATTCGAGACCTGGAAAGTCCTAGCCTGGGGGAAGGAAGGCCAGCTCGAGAGCTGGATGATCGACGACGGGGACGGGTGGATCTCGGACGATTCGGGGGAGCGGAGGGGGGATTGGCGGAATAGCTATGTTGTTGTCTGGAATGAGGGTCCGGAAGAGAAAGGTGTGGATGTGTGGGATCGCTGGGGACGGACGCGGCCACTTTCGGTGGGGACGATTCGGAAGATTAGGGAGGCGTTGAGGGCGGCGGGGGTGGAGGGGGAGTTGGTTAAGGTTGCTGGTGTTCACAAGTGATGTGGCGGCTGAGGTGAGGAGAGGAGGTATGTATACCTTAGTCATGGTAGAGGTTGTAGTGGGTGGTATCGGCTTGGCGGGAGTGCTGATGAGGGTGGGCCCGAGGGAAGAAGAGTCAGAGGGTTCAGAGATGATGACTAGGTAAAATACCTATCTTAGGCCAGCAAAAAGGGACCTGCAAAACAAACTGTCATCCCTTGCTCAAGTCGAGTCAATTACGGATCAAAACTGGTGACAAGACTTCCCCCGAGCTAATGTTCTCACAAGAGACAAAAAGATACACGGGCTCAATCGGGGATCGAACCCGAGACCTCGCACAGATACTCGTCAAGAGTACGGATGAAATACCCGAAGCACGAATCATACCACTAGACCATTGAGCCGGTCTCCTTGTTGACGTTGTGATCATAGTGTTTTCCGTCTTTTGTAGCGTTGACCCTCCAGCAAAGTCGGGCGTGGCGAATATCGCCAGATGGAAGGGCGGCGCTTACACGTGATTGGTCCAGCCGGCTGCGCACTGCACTGCGTGGCACCTTTGCATGGCTGCCTAACCTCTCAGGTTGTCGTCGAATGTGGCTTGGCTTGGTTTGTTCTGGTGAAGGGGTGGAGGGGGGACGCAGCTGGTCAAATGATAACCAGCAGGCCTCCAGTTTTCTCTTAAAGATCATGGTCCTTTCACCGAGTTTTCCCGAACCGCACTTTTCTCCCAGAAACACTCGCCAGGAATAACAATCCCTTACTTTCACAATGTCGATAAAATCCACCATCCTCGTCCAGCCGCCGTCGGACACTAGCCCAGGACAGACCTGGACGCCATCGCCGGTGCTGCACGTCCGCTTCACTGTTCCCTTCTGGGACCGATCGACCATCACCGCGCGGGCAAGTATCGTCAGCTGGAATGGTACGCAAGTGGCCGCCATCCCCAGCGGCATGGCCGTCGGGCCTTTCTTTGGGGTGCCGAAAACTCCGCCGCCGATTTATGCGCCGGCCGAATGGGATGCCTACTTCTGCTGGGAGGGTCTTAGTTGCGCCGAGCCTGGCACGTACCGGCTGCGGGTTGAGGTCGAAGTCCCCGGTCTGGGACGGGACGTGGCCGAGAGCCGCTTCGTGCTGGTCTGGCGCGGTTTGGGGAGTGATTTGATGACAAGTCCCTGTATGTCTCCCCCCGTTCCCCAACAGGAGACACGAAGTCTAACAGTGAAAAGCGGCCGACGAGCTCAGGACGTTGCACCGGCTTGAACAGGAGGTCGGGAAGGGCCCGTTCCGCACCGTCACGTATAAGCGCACCGGGGGGCCGGCGTGGTGGTTAGGCTGAGGGGGGCACGCATGAGACGGATGTAAGTGAGACATGCCTTGCTGACAGGTGTTTCCCTCATCTGGTGTCGCGTTACTCACCCTAATTCAGTTACACGGAGCCGGCTTCAGTCACACAGGCACCAAACCTGTTTGCTCCAAACCCCATGATCTTTGGTCTGACACTACGCGGATACCAACAAACTCATTTCCATCCGCTCTTTGTATTCTCTACCTATTACCATTAGAACGGCACCGACAAACCGCACCGGTTAATTCACGCCCCCGCCCGCAACACCATGGCAAAAAACGTCCGCTGTCCACTGGCCCCGTCGAAATTCGCCGTCGCCGTCAGAGCCACCAGCACGTCCTGGTCATAGCGAATCACCGTCCCGTTTGTCGAGATCACCTCGGGCTGGCTACTACTCCAGTTGATCGGGATCCCATTCGACACCGTCGGCAACACGATATTCCCCCGAATGGCATCGACATTAGGAATATTCAACGCCAGCAACGCAGCCGTGATTCTGTCCTCCGCACTCGTCCCCGAATCTCCTCCTCCTCCCCCAGTGCCCGGAGCCTGCGTCGGAGGAACCAACGTGGCCACCTCGGCCGCCGACAGCGCGTGGTCCCACAGCCGGAAATTCCGGACCGACCCGGCCAGGTACTTATCCGCCTTGAACGTCGACCTTCCAATATAATTCGAGGACGTCGAGCCCGTCCCGATACTCCCCGGCGCCACGATCGCCGCGTTATTCGTCCGCCCGCCGAGCGACCTCCCGTCCTGATACAGCGTGAGCCTTCCCCCGCCCTGGGCCGTGCTATCCACCACGAACGTGAGGGTGGTCCACACGTTCCGGGCCAGCGCGCTCCCCGTGCGCACCTCGGCCTCGTTGTCATACGTCGAAGGGGTGATCGCGCCGCGCAGGACGGGGTCGCCCGTCACGAAGACGTAGCCGTTGCCGTACCCGTTGCTCCCGGCGTTGCCGAGCCCAAACACAAAATAGTTGCCGCTCTGCTCGGTGCGGATGAGGACCTCGATGCTGGCGCTGAGCGTGTACTGGTTGCGCATCAGGTCGTTGGGCAGCTGGATGCAGCCGTCGACGCCGTCGAGACGGGTCCCGTTGCGCCCTTGTAGGGCGGGCGTGTTGATGTATCTTCCGTGCCGGTTGTTGCCGCTGTAGTCGGTCGCCTGGGTGCCGGCAGTTTCGTTGAGGGGGAGGAAGAGGACCAGCTTGGCGCTGGCGGCCGTCGCGGCGGCTATCGCCAGTAGAAGGGGATGCATTTTTTTTGTCTCTCTCTCTCTCTCTTGCTCGCTCCTTGGTAGAAACAAATGCAAAGCGCGAATGTGATCCGAGCTGCGTCCGTCTTATATGATGACCTATTCCATGCCTGGATGGTATACCCCCCCCCCTTTGTTATTACATACTACTCCCCGAGTGATATCAGCCCGGTCAGCAACGGCCGCACAGCCGGTAATCTTTCGAGAACGGCCATCAGCCGCTTATCCATGGATATTCCTCGTCAAAACCCGAGGTATAGGGCTACCCGAATTTTCCGAGCCGCATGCCACACGGGATGATGATAACGACAAACATGACGCGGCTGTACGCCTTTTTGTCTTTCTGGCTGGAATATACCCGGGAACCCGGGTCCCGCGGGTCAAGGCTGTGGCGCCACGTCGTTTATCAGCATCGGTTTCCCTGCTTCTGTTCGTGCGGTTATCTATTTCCCGTTTTGCTGTTCCTGCATTTTATGGTCGGTGAGTAGGTGGCATGGCGTGGTTCTGGGTAAACCGTGGGGGTCATTCTCGATGCGTATTAGTTCTGTATCCAGCCCACCTACACAAGGAAGAAAGAAGAGACCGTTTTATCCGTACCCGGACCCGACCCGACCCGGTCGGGTTTCCTTGATCCTCTGGTCTTGGCGGAGGTTGTCTGAGATCGGATTTCAACGGAGGTCCGGGGGAAGCGCGCTCGCGTGCCTAGACTTTGCGGTCTATGACGGGGACGGGATCGTGGGCCGTTTCTTGGGCTTCGGCAGTGGTCATACTAGGTATCTTGCTTCTGACTCAGCATGGGTTTTGGCGCAGTGGTTTTGTTGACTTTTGTGGTTTCCTTTCGTTCGCCGAGAAAACCGGACGTTCGATCGGGTCAGATCGGTCGTTTCGTACGGTGGTCGGACTGCGAGACGAAAATGGTCGTATACAAGGGAATCTAAAGTGTGGGAGGAAAGTTGTCCTTTTTTCCGCACGACAAAAATGACGCTTGGGAGCCATAGGCCTGATGCTGATGGATGGTGATGGTCCTTTTCCTTGTGTCAACAGGAGAGTGAGCTCATGATACTGTCTCGGCTGCCAATCTTGCGGCACCTAGCGCCTAGCGTGAGCCTGTGTTCTTCACAAATAGTACTTGTGAGAAGCGCTTGCGGACGTACTAGTGAGGCTATCGTGATAATGCTAAGGTAAGGTGCCTAGTTTAGCTAGGTATGCATTCGCAGAACGAACTAGAGAGAATCTAGGAGTGCTGTACGAACGATGCCCACCTCACAATGACGTTACGTCCCTGCTAGGTAGTTAGCCGTGCCTGTTTCATGACCCAAAAGTATCGAATCGCCGCTGGTGCACCCCTATCAGACGCTCTAAAGATGGACTAGCTGTTCACAGCAGTCCTGCCGCCTGAACAGCGCTTCTGCACCTGCAATGCTCATGCAGTCCTCAACTAGCTTCGGAGTGCTGTGTCCTGTGAGGGCGGCCGTAAAGCGCTAAACTGGCGCTGTGAAGATATAAAGCATGTGCTAGCCCGTTCAAAATTCTCCCTCATCATATCCGGCACCATATCGAGCACTTCCTTTCCGCAGACAGTCGTCTGTACATTTACTTTGCCAATGACCTCAACATTTCAGTCCCCGAATTTCAATCGGGCAACATCGTGTCTGAAGACAAAATGCCGTCGGCCAAGTTGAAGGACCCAGAGGACCTGCTGGGGGCAACCTCCGAGGGCGATTTGAGGGAAGGAATGATGAAGACATGGAGAAGAGTGAAGAAGCTGGCGATGGCAAGGATGGGGATGGGGGCAAGGATAGAAACTGTCGAAGCTCAGAGGAGCTCGCGGCCCGGGCCTGAGCTGAGACTTCCTCATCATCTCCGCCATTGCCGATCTATCAGCTCCCGCCAGTCTCATTATCCCACCACACCAAGAGAGTCCGCAGCGCTGGACCCTCGATACAGGGGTATCATTTTGGAGAAGCGTCTAAAGTCATATTCGAACCACCGAAGCAGCATCTACAGTCAGCCCGCGGGTTCTGGCCCCTTCCACAACCCGACCGGTCCTTCGCCAGGTTCCCAGCGGTCTGGGCACGTCCAGCCTCCGGATGACAGCCAACCCAACTACGGTCAATCCCAAACTCCCGTCCCCTTCGGCGGCGGCTTCGTTCTATACCCGACTCAGGGTCCCATAACTCCCGATCATCAGCTGCGATTGCCCCGGTCCCGCCTTCCGGGCTACATCTACCTCGCCCCCATCTGCCTTCACCAAGCTGAAAATGCATATGCCCGCACCCTGTGTCCCGCCGCCTGTCAGCACAGGAATCCATACCCCTTTAGCCCACCCAGCCGCAACCCGCGTTTTAAGCCCGCTACCTCGACCCAACCACCCCCGAGCCCCTCCCCATCGGACACCGGCCAGGTCCAGGATGCCGGCAGCATGAGCCACTTCGCAGCCCTGTACCTCGAATTGGTCGCCTCTCCTCCGGGCCCGGAACCAGAGGACGAGTTGTGCTGGTGGCTCTGCGACTCGTGTGACATGCGCCGGCTTGGCCGCGGGGATGATGAGATTTGTCCCAAGTGTTGGACATATGACTGGCACCGGGATCCTGGGCAGCGCTAATAGCTACTAAGCCAACGACTCAATTTGATTCTAGCGCTCTTGGTAAACACAAATGCCTCTCCGGGTACCCCTTCCAGGCACTAGACTGGGTCCAGAACCATATTCAGGCCAAGCATATTTCCCAAAACTTCAGAGCCGCAACCCTAACTGAACGGTAGTTTGAGTCCTACGGTGCGGGTGCAGTCATCTTTTGAGCTTCCAGTCTTATACATCGCCATCACAGTGCTAGCCCCGCTTGCCTCGAATGATTTCAGCTATCTGCCAGCTACGGAAGGCTTTTCAGATGAAACAGGGAGGTATGGGGTTCGTGTTGACTAAGGAAAGGGAAACCGATAAACAACGACGACGAATACAAAAAGACCGCCCAACAACTAAAGGGGCCCGTCTTCAAGACTGTCCCTAGAGCCTTAGCGGTCCTCAACCCAAGCCTCGGAGCCGACGGCGACCACCGGCTTGTCAAGGACCACGTTCTTGAGGACGTCGGGCGAGAGCGTGCCGACCTTGACAACAGTGGGCTTGACGTCGCGGTCCTCGACCCAGGTTTCGGCATCCTTCACCGCACGATCCTCCACCCACGCCTCGGACCCAACGGCAACAACCGCCGGCTTGTCGAGGACGAGGTTATTGAGAACCTCAGGCGACAAAGTTCCGACCTTGAGGGTAGAAGGCTTGACATCGCGGCGGCGGTCTTCAACCCACGCCTCAGATCCAACGGCGACAACCGCTGGCTTGTCGAGGACAAGGTTATTGAGAACCTCAGGCGACAGAGTTCCGACTTTGAGGGTAGAAGGCTTGACATCGCGGCGACGGTCCTCAACCCAGGCCTCGGAGCCGAGGTTCACCTTGGGCGTCTCGAGGAGGACGTTCTTGAGGACGTCGGGCGACAAGTTGTCGAGCTTGACGGTGGTCTTGACGTCGCGATCCTCAACCCACGATTCCTTGACGGCACGATCTTCAACCCAGGTTTCGGCATCCTTGACCGCGCGGTCTTCGACCCATGCCTCGGAGCCCTTAAGAGCCACAACGGGAGCAACGACCGGGGCGACGACGTTAAGGCCGGACTTTTGGAAATCGGTCACTGAGATTGGGTAGGTTAGTGATGGGTTCTTGATGCATTGGATGGGAGAGAAGACATACCGGTGGGAAGGGCCGAGACGCCCGAGACGGCGAGAGCGGCGTAGGTGATGGTTTGGAAGCGCATTTTGGAGGTGTGTATGCTGGTTTATGAAGCGAGAAAGCAGATGATGAAGTGGAAGACGAATGAAAATGAGCGGCTGAAAGAGATGAGTGACTCCTGAGAGAGATGAGTGGATGCCTGAAAGACTGGAGATGAAATGCTGAGATACTGCTGTGAGGATGAGTTGGATGATGATGAATGAGCGAACAATCTGATACTTATATCTCAAAGTTCAGTCCAAGACCCATCCATGATGACCTCCCTAGCCAGTGTCCTCTAAGTCCAGGAACAGTGTAGACAAGGACGCAACACCCTTGGAGAACGCCTGGGCGTTCCGGGTTGCCTCGCCTACCCCCCGCAACATCCAATAACAAGACCAACTCTCGACATCACCATCATCTCCGAAGGGTGACCACCGTTGGTGTTTCACCACTTCATAGAACCCAACCAATTAGACCGAGGCCGGTGATTACCCCTTTTCCGTTGAAAACAACACCGCCCCGCGCTTCCGGAGTCTTCACGGCAGCCGCAACCACGATATCCGACAAGAAGGTTATCGAGTATTTTCCGATCTTCTAGTGTAGTCGGTATGCCCTGGCCCGAGCTCGGTCGAATCACCAAGACCAATCGATGTGGGAGCTGAACTGGTCTTGGCGGCAGTCTCATTGGCCCCAAGCGGCGGCGATGCTTCGGGTCGGCGCTCAGCCCTACCGCCGCGAGGCACACGGGCGGAAACTCAACGACGCAAGACAAGGTGTCGTCTATGGTGGCATTTCCCTCTATTCCGAGTCCAAGGTCTTCCCCATCCCGAACTCGAATACTCATTGTCCTCTTTCTGCATCACTTGCCTTCAACATCCCGTCTGCACTCCTTACGATCTCAGTCCTGTTTGAATACTCGGAACTTCTGTGTGTACATGGCCAAAATGGCCTTCAAAGACCTATTTTCACCAAAAATGACCCAGTACTCCTCCCTCCGGCCGTCAACCGACAGAGGCAGCGAGTCCAGCGACCCCGACGAAGATGAGCCCTTCGTGCGGCACCCCCAGACCACCACCACCCACCACTGGCGCTCCATCGCCGTGCTAGTCCTCCTCCTCATCGCCAACCTAACCGCCATGTCCATCACCCTCAGCACCCTAACCGCCCAAACCTACCCCCCTCGCACCGTCGTGCCCTCCAACACGCTACAAACCCGCAAGCTCGCCATCCGGCCGTCCAACTACTTCCCCAACGGCACGCTCAACCGCTCCCCGCCGACCGACTACACCGGCCCTCCGCGGCCGGCGCTCGAGCGCGCCTGGGCAACCCTTCAGAAACACGACAACGTGCGCGTGTCCGCGGCAGAGCTCGGCGAGTTCGCGTCGGACGAGCGCATCGTCAAGCTCGCCGACGGCAGCGGGTCGATGGTGACCATGTCGGCGTACCACGGCCTGCACTGCGTCCGGCGGCTGCATCGCAACCTGTACGCGGCGACGTACTACCCCAACCTCACCGAGACGGACGCCGCGCTGCTGCGGCTGCACTCGGATCACTGTGTTGATTATCTCAGGCAGTATATCCAGTGCAACGCCGACACGGCGCTGGTGCCGATGCGGTGGAGTGATGTGTATGTTTTTGTTTCCAGGGGACTATATAAAGCTGACGTTGAGTAGGAGTTCGAAACCGGCGACCAAGGATAATGGGAATCATCAGTGTGTGGTGTGGGAGGAGATTGAGGCTTGGATGGCGGAGCGCAGCTTTGATCCGTACCAGAAGGGCTTGTTGGTGCATCCCAAGTATGGCGATCCGTTCCCGGACGGGCCGGGCGAGGATGGGCATTTGAATCTGGGGCTGGCGCCGGCATTGTTGCATCCTGATCATGATGGGCATTTTAACTGATGGCGGTTTTTCTACGTGATACGGGTCAAATAGCAAGCAAATGTGAAGTATTATCAGGACAAGACTATTTGGTTTGCTGCATACCTATTTTGCCTCACCTAGACTCACTATGACCCTGATTCACGAGTAAAATGCCAGGTGCATGTGCTCTCTGTTTATCGTCCATCACTGACCACATCCACCACTATTCTGATGTCCGGCTTTTTGTCTTTCTTGGTCAAGAGTTGCAACATTTCTTCCAGTCAAGCCAGGCCATTTTGCAGTATCTCCGAAGCCACGCACACCAGTAATCCCATAGACAAAAAACTCGACGGCCGCATTGTCGGTTACTCCAACCAGCTGTCATTGTCAGCCGCGGCTGAGCCCCTTACCCCTGAGCGCCCGCCAAGCACTCAGGGGATTCGCCGCAGCACCCAGGAGACCAACCAATCAGAGCCCGTCCGTACCTGACGACGCAGGAACCAAAAGCGCCTGCTAGGCTTTCTGTCATATCCTTCCTACCAGTGTCACCACTCGTCTTTCGTTCATCGGATTTGTCTTCATCGGAGCTATCCACGGAGGCTTCATTCCGGTGAAAATGCCCTGCAGCTCTGTCACACAGCTCTGAGGCATAAACCGGACGAAAACAGCCCTACAAAGCCTCCATCTAGTTTCTGGATTCGGATCATGAGAGCCAATGATCAGATGCATACTGGCTTGCTGTTGAACAGATGATGTTCAGCCCGTATCATGTCATGCCATGTCCGAAAGTCGTGAAAGCCCAACGTTCTTGGCACTTCTAGAAGCTCGTTGTACAGAGGATGATGCCCTTTCTTCGTACCCAGAGATTTACAGCTCCCCTCTTTTTTTTTTCCTCCTCTGCAAAATTCATTCACGACCACTCGTCTACTTTCCAGCATTCCTTCTATCCTTAGGCAATGGCGTTTTGATTTCGTTTTCAGGGCTCGTCGTCCCCATCCAAGCTTGACACTTGACCTCTCTTTTACTTCCGGTCTCTAAGCGCGATCTACCCAACTTCTGGCGTCTGAAATCATTGAGACACCGGCAATATTCAACATGGACTCGCCGTCCCCTTCGACCCCTTTCGTCAAGAGCTCCTATGAGCAACACGAGGTCACTCTCGACATACCCTCCTCCTCATCCGATGAGGAATCCCTCCTCCCCAAAACCCGACATCAACCCAACCCACCACCCCCGAAGCGTCACCGCTACCTAACCACCATATTCAACCTAACAATCTACGCCCTAGCCCTCTACGGCCTCCTCTCCCTCCTCCTCCTCCCCTTCCTCCCTCGCCAACCCCTATCCCCATCCCCACCTCCAGTCCCAGACGTCTACCGCCCCTCAACCCTCCCCCCCACCCTAAACCTCTGCAACTGCGGCTCCAACCCCGCCGAAGCCCTCCGCCTAAACTGCACCTACGACACCCTAGCCGCCGCCTGGCTCCCGCCCACCTGCCGCGACCCGGTGCTAACCGCCCAATTCGACGCCTCCGGCCCGGGCCCCAACGCATCCTGGTCCTACTTCCTCGACGCCCAAGCACAGATTCCCATCCCCCCCTCCGAACTCGGCTCGCTAGGCGGCACGCACACGAAATTCTGGACGTCGCGGCGGTGGCACGTCGCGCACTGCCTTTTCTACTGGCAGAAGCTGTGGCGGATGCGCGAGACGGGGACGGTCATGGAGGAGCGGTTCGATAGTCTGGAGCATATCCGGCACTGTACGCGGTTGATTCTGAATCATATCCCCCCGCTGGATTTGTCGGGGACGACGGGGGAGAAGGGGGAGGTGTTTTTGTTGGATGTGCCGGTTATGATGAACGCCAGCACCGAGGCGGCGAAGAGGGCTTCGAGGGAGGGACATCATGTACATTCTGAGTAGGTCGGGGGGCAATGTGGCGAATATACGAGCTTGTATCGAGAGAGTTCAGTGCAATTGTCTCAAATATCACAGCTCTCCACAAGATGCTTCCTAGCAAGAACTACCAGCTCAATTACCCAACCCTCACCGTCCTTCTCTCCCAGCCCTTCATATCAACCGATCCCTCCGTGTTCCAGCGTCGGTTCTCGTCGTGCGACGGCGCAATAGTTAGAACCCTCACCCTCTCAAAGTGCTTGGCCCCTTCCGGTTGATACAACACCAGGATAGTGACTGTACGCAAATATCCCCAGCCATCAGATAACCGCTCCCGCCTTTGCCTTTCAATCGCTAAAACCACCAGCGTGAGCTCGACCGTCTCCATTTCCTCCGGTATCCCAAAAGGCACCCAGACGACGTCGTAGGGCTCCCTAATGAATTTCAAAATCCCTGCCCCATCATCGCTCCCGTTGATGCCTTCGAAATGACCCTGTTGGGATATCCTTGCGCTCAAGGTTGGTCCTTGGATAAGTAGAAACGCATATGATTCCCCATGTTTAGCCCTATCCAATATCCCCTCTGCAGTCTCTGAATTCCACACCACTCTCGTGCCGTCGACAAATTCAACTTGAACTTCCACCACTGGTACCCTGGATTTAAGGTAATGCCCCCTACCGATCGATGCAGGGCCCTGAACTCTCCACCCTAACCACGTCCAGCTCGGAAACAGCCTTCTTCTTTCCAAACCCTGAGGCTGAGTGCCGAGCACGACGCCAGATATGTCCCAGGCAAGTGAGTCTATGAGACGTATCAGAGCTGCGTGCCGGGGATATCTCTGGGGCGACATGAGCGGAAGGCCTAATAAACTCCGACAGCCGGAGGCGCGTTCAGAGGCAGAGAGAACCCCTCTAAAGGCATTTAGGGCGTCCGATTCGAAGGTGAATTTGCGAGGCATGTACTCCCCTATGCGAGCGTACATTTCCATGTCGCTGATGCCACCATACGGGAACACTCGTGATATATCAGCTCGCTTGGTAAGTTTTTGGTCTCTGAACTCCGTAATTTTCGTCAGAGGGACAGATATGCTCTCGATCGCGTGCATGCCCGAGCATTGGAAGTAGACGGTCTTGTCGGTGAATACGAGCTTACGTCGGGCGAGGAGGCCTTCCTGGTAGGTCCAACCGCGGGCGCCCCAGGTTGAACCGTAAGTGTCACGCTTAGCGTAAGGAGCGAAGACGAGGTGGTGTGAGCCTAGGGTGATGGAGGGGTACGGTTCTCGCAGTCTGGTACTAATTCCCGGAAGGCCGTAGTGTGGGTTGTTGCCAGCAGCTGCAATGATGGTAAGTGCCGAGTTACGGTAGACGGAGTCCATGGCTTGGATCTGGGACTCCTTGATTGCGTGGTCCTGTGGGATGCAATAACGGTCGATCCAAAGATAACGGTATCCGAGGCGCAAGGTCAGCAGGATGGAGTCCTCGATGGTATGAGGCAGCGTCTTTGGGATCTCGTTGTTGGTGTTGGGGGGTTCGTTTTCGCCGGCCCCCGTTCCGCCCCATACGTAGCTGAGCGTCAAATAATGCTGCGAATTATGGAGAGTCTCTCCTAGAACCAAGCAGCGGGTTGAGCAATCAATCACTCGAAATCCAGCAGGCATGGGATCAGACACTCCACCACAAATAGCACCGTGGGTGACGTCGCAGAAGTTGAGCCATTCCTTGACAACGGAAATATCGACACGAGGGTGTACGGCTCGACCAGAGATCCCGTTTAGATGGCCGGTCAACGGCAGTATTATCCCTGCTGGTTCCGGCCCAGGATTCCCCATATACAACCGTTCTTGATACCCGGAGGGAAGTACAACACACGCCGGCGAGTCGTTGAATTCGAATTCCGGAATCCCAAGATAATCAATTCCCCCAAGCTGAAGCTTATTCTTTGCGGGCAGCATGTGGAGCTCATATGTCGGTTCAGGTGTAGTGTTGCCTTCGAGCGGCGTCCTGGCACAAAACAGAAAGCGACAGAGGCGGCATGAGCTGCGCTGGGAGACATGGTCCAATGAATGCTCGCTCCCGTCGCTATCGATCCTCCTTGGATTTTTCTCCCATTCCTTGAAGGCTGATTGAATAATATCGTCGATGTTTTGGCAATCGTGACACAGCCGGTCTGTTGTGTCAACGGGATTTGCGGTCCCGTCAGTTTCGGCTTGGTCCTCCGAATCGAGACCTTCAAGGTTGCCGCTTGAGCCATGGGCTTGATGCAGCGGAGGCATCTGGGAAGGCTTGACTGTCCTGGCTTTCTGACGTGCCGTAAAGAAATCAAACAGACTTGAACCCATGATGGTTGCGCAAGGTCCCTGTAGAGCACAGTCACGAGATGGTGACTCTTGAAGGCGGTGACGTGGGCTGAGATCTTGGATCGCGAGGAAAGTGCTGGTCTGTCCGCACTTGCTGCACTTTGGAAGAGCCGGTCGAGAACTTGACCATGGCGTGTCTGTGGGCCGTCGCTGCTTCAGTTTGTGCGGACGATGGTTGGAGTTGATAAGAGACGACAATAATCCCAGGCTTTATCTCCCCCTCCCCCTCTCTTCGATTTTCTCAACCGGAAGGACTGATTGGCCCTACCCCGCTCGAAGCAAGAAGCTGGTTCTGCCTAGCCAGTCCAGCTCATCCCCTCGATTCGGGTAGCATGGCCCAAGCCACGGGACCAGCTCTAGATGGCAGTAAAGCTGCAAAAACGATGGCATATTTGAGATGGAGATTTTCGGCTTGTTCTGTGTTGCTGGGAAGGATGTTTTTGGAGATTTCTGCTCCAGGATACAGACCCGGGGATGGAGTGAGCGTAGTGGAGGCATAGATACGATGTGATCTGGATGTCCACACCTCATGTCGTTGATTGAGATGTTGGCTATGTAGGTACCCAGCACAAACCACGCCCAAAGGAACTGACCTTCGTGCTTGAATTTAACTACAGCCAGATTCATGGATGAGCTCTTGTGTCTTTTGGCCGGCTCCCATGTTTAGTAGGTCTGCCATTTCAATTCCGCCCAGAAATGCTCCCTAGTTCCAGCCTGGAACAATCACCGTTCGACTCGGCAAGTATCCTCTGCTCAGGAAATGACTCTCGAGGTATGTCGTCGCTAGCCTCTCGGAGCTATGCACTAGCCAGCAATCCCGTACAACAAAAGAAGCATATGCTAACCACGGTCTACCTCATACTTCAGGTTCGCCATCCACCACGATTAAACTATGAGGCTCTCGCGGCCAGATATTAGCAAAAATCCCTGGTGCATATGAATCTTCACAACGTTACCGACCGTACGTAGGCGAGACAGACCCGATCGAGGGAAGAGGCGAGCTGCGGGAGCAATCTCGGAGAGAGTTTACCCGGCAGACGAGATGGCATCCGGGTCGTGATGCTGCGCAATGACGGCGACTCGTCGACATTCACACTTCAGGACCTTATCTCGACGAGCCATCGGCCGCGGTCATCCCGTCCTCGACACCATCTCATCAATCCTCGATGGGCTCCTGTCGCTATTTTGGCTCGGTCGGGCCTCAGAAGACTCTGTCAGGAGCGCGGGCAGTCGGCGCTGATTCGCAACTCTAAATTGCATTTAATCTATCTTGTCACTAGGGTGCGGATGCGCCCCCAGCATGCGCGCCTATATTGACCAGGTCAGAGCTATATCCCGCTTTGGAAAGTCGCGGCCTCTTCTCGGAATGCACAACTGACAATGGTGAGATCAGCCCCAAGATAAGATCAATCATGTCGACGATCCCACGTCGATTGTGACATCTCGAACATCAAGGCTTCTTACTCAGAACCGGGTTGAGCGTTGAAGACGACGGGGACGTGTCGCGTGGGCTGGGCCGTGGCTATTTAAGCGGTTGCCAAACCGGGAAGGTGACCACAACTCAACTCTGACGGCACGCCAGGAACATTGCTGCTGTGGCGTTGCCGTCACACGCAGATCCAACAGGACCCTTTGGCAGCATACGAAGCTTTTCGCCTGGTCCGCCGGGGTCGCTACCACTTTCTATTCCCGTCTTGTCACCCCCACGATGCTGGCCCCATCGGTAGGGCTTAATGTCAACTGCCGTATGGATTGGGACTCACTTTGCATTCTGGACTGAAGGTTGCCAACACACACCACAACCCGCGAAGCCCGCGTCCGATGGCGGATGTCGGAGCTGCATCACGGGCACCTCGGATCACGCCTTGAGGCTTGGACACGCCGCGTTGGGTAGGTAGCCGCGTCGGCCGCCGCTTTGACATGATGGTTCCTCAAGCTTCCAACGTCTGTGACCTTCCCTCTTTCGGCCCTGGGGGTATCACGCATCGACCAAGGGTCCTCGGGCCTCATGTGGAAGGTCAGCACTTTGTGTCTGAGACGAAAAGGAGACGGTCATGATAAATAGGGGCCATCATCTCGACATTTCGTCAACATCATCAACCTCATCCCAACCCGATCAACACCAGCTTCGCCTTCACCGCTCTGCCGCCTCTGACCATCGTCCATCAAAATGCTTTTCCTCGCGGCCTCTCTTCTCCCCCTGGCTCTCGCCGCCCCGGTGATCCAGCCCCGCGGCGCCCAGGTCATCCCGGGCAGCTACATTGTCAAGTTCAAGGAGGGCACTTCGGTCCAGGACACGCTCAAGGGCCTCAAGTCGGTCGAAGCCAAGCACGTCTACACCAACGGCAAGTTCAAGGGGTTCGCCGCCGATCTCAGCAGCAAGACGCTCAAGACGATCCAGGATCTGCCCGAGGTGAGTTTTCTGGGATCATTCACACAAGTGTCGAACTAACAGCGACAGGTCGACTACATTGAGCAAAACGCCATCTTCCGCATCAATGATGTCGTCACCCAGGCCGACGTCCCGTGGGGTCTGGGCCGCATCTCGCACCGGGCCAAGGGTGCGACTTCGTACATCTACGACGCCAGCGCCGGTGCCGGCACCTGCTCGTACGTCATCGACACGGGCATCTACACCGACCACTCGCAGTTCCAGGGCCGCGCGACCTTCCTGGCCAACTACGCCGGCGACAACCAGTCGGTCGACGGCAACGGCCACGGCACCCACGTCGCCGGCACCATCGGCGGTGTTGACTATGGTGTCGCCAAGAAGACCAAGCTGTACGCCGTCAAAGTGCTCGACTCGTCGGGCTCGGGCACCACGGCCGGCGTCATTGCTGGTATGGACTTTGTGACGGCCGACTCGGCCACGCGCAGCTGCCCCAACGGCACCGTCGCCAACATGTCGCTCGGCGGCGGCAAGTCGACGGCCATCAACGCCGCCGCGGCTGCCATGGTCAAGGCCGGCGTGTTCCTTGCCGTGGCCGCGGGCAACAGCGACGACGACGCGCAGTTCTACTCGCCCGCCAGCGAGGCCACCGTCTGCACCATTGGCGCCAGCGACAACACCGACACCCGCGCCTGGTTCTCCAACTACGGCACCCTGGTTGACATCTTTGCCCCCGGCGTGGATGTTTTGTCCTCGTGGATCGGCGGAGTCAACGAGACTGTAAGTTTTTTGGTGTTATGAATTTATATACCTAGCAAGCTGACTGACCTGTTCTAGAACACCATCTCCGGCACGTCCATGGCTACCCCCCACATCACCGGTCTCGGTGCCTACCTGCTCGCCCTGCTCGGCCCCAAGACGCCTGCGGCCCTGTGCGACTACATGAAGAAGACGGCCACTGTCAACGTGCTCACCGACATCCCCAGCGGCACTGTCAACGCTCTTGCCTTCAACGGTGCTTCTTCTTAAGTGATTGAGGGAGGGTGCTGGTTGGATAGACGGGTGCGGGCATAGAGGTGCATGTTGGATGTTGTGCTGCATTTAGACTGATGACTGATTTCTGTTGATCGAGCTTATGAGTCTCTTATGATACGATTCACTGATTATTATGAATATCTGGGCTGTGCTATGTGAAACTTATGTGTCTCGCTTGTATGAGACCGCGCAACTTCTGCAGGATCACTTCGTCGCATAGCAACACACTATATACTGATGCCATACACCGTCAATTATCGATATTACCCCTTTTCAACGCCAACGCCTGACACCAGACAAACGCACTACCCCAGTCCAACAGATCGAAGCAACACTGGCTACCAATCAACAAAATAGTCAATCCCATCAGTAATCGCACTCGCCGCCACGCCCGCATGGTCCTGCCCAACATACTCCTTCAGCACCACATCCCTCACCCGCCCACTCGCCTTAACCTCATCAAAAAAATCATGACAATGCATCAACAACCCCAATCCCCGAAAATACGCCCGTCTCGTCTGAAACGCCCCTTCCGTCTCCGTCCTCCTCCTCCCCGGAAACGTCTCCAAACTCCCATACGTAATCATAACCGCCGGTTTTTTCTCTTTCGTCCCATTCGTCGCCGCCGAACATCCAAAACCACACGCACTAGAAACACAGTACGCCGACGCCCCCAGATCCCCCGTCCCCCACCTCGCCCTAATCTCCTCATGTATCCTCCCGCCCCCCGTCTCCAGCGCGGGACTAGCAATAAGAAACGTATCAAACATGTCCGGCCTCGTCACCAACGCATACGCCGCCAACAGACCGCCGAAGGAGTGGCCGTAGATCGCATCACGTGTAAATCTTATGTCGTTTCCCGGGAATACGCTGGTGTGAATAAACGGGCGGAGCGCAGACGCTATAAAATCGAGGAAATCGTCGCCCTTCCCCGGTCCGCTTTCCGATGTGTTCCACGGCGGTTTGTAGTCGACGAAGCGGTGGGTCATGTCGTAGACTGCATTGGTGAGTGGATAGCCGATTGATACGACCACGGTGTCGGGCTGGCCGAAGGAGACTGGCTGGCGGCGCTTGACGGCTTCGGAGGCTGTGGTGCCGTGGGCGTTGCCGTCTAGGATGTACCTTTTTTTTTTGGGTTTTGTTAGGGACTGGAGGAAAGGGGGAGGGGGAGTAAAAAGGGGAAAAGGGGTACATGGTTAGAGCGGTTTTGTTGGTGATGTCCTCCCGCGAGGAGGACCACTCAAAGGGCCAGGAGACTTGGATCTGGAAGGTGCTGTTTTGGATCGGGTTGGTTGCGTTCCAGAGGGCGATGTTGGGGAAGACGGTGGGCGGGAAGGGGGGGTAGGGGGTGAATGTCCAGTTGGCGATTGTTGCGGCCATGGTTGTTAGGTATTATTCTGAGTAGGTATGTGTGGCTCTATGGATTGGGCTACCTATGCTTATGGAAAACGGGGGCAGAGTAGATCCCCCGAAAGTGATCGGCGAATATCCCGCGGTCTTATACCTGTCACCGATGCATGAAAGCGGGGATGGATGCAACGGACGGTATTGTCCGGGATCGTCCCGCTCGGGAAAGGCTGCTACGACGCGGCTATACCGTGTTTGTACGCGTACATCACCAAGACTGCAGCCTTGGATTTGGGGCTAGCTTGGGTGGTTGTGCTAGGAGAGTGTGGGATTGCAGGGCGGCAGCCAGGGGTGTACTTGTACTTGTACACGGGAGTCAACGTCAGTAGTAGATAAAAAGCCAAACAAGGGTAATTGCGATTGGAGGCTGTACATTGGGAAGATATGGGGAAAGCGTCATGGGATGCCAAGCATTACTGGGGTCTGGGAGAGAAGCTTTCTCGCAATGTAAGAGACAGGATGCCCGACTGCATGCAACCCTACAGACAATCTTCTTATTCCATTACCCATTTTGCCAACTTGTCCAAGATATACCACCCATCAGCACCCAGCATACCTATCTCAGTGCTGAGCTCGCAAACAGATCTACCCAAGACATCCACGGACCTAACCTGCACGCCGAGGAGGCATCCCCATCCACCAACTCAGTCCCAGTTTATAGGTATCCCTCCTAGCCCCAAAGATGCACAAAATCCCGCGGCTCCGGGATACTCGCCATCCGCTCGTTATAACACTGCACCCTCTCCCGTCCACCAGGCGTGAAGCACTCGAGTGCGACACACATCTCCGGGTCCGGATCGCAGTTGGCAAAGCACGCCGCGTACTCGGTGCTCCCCTTGGGGAGATAGTTGCACGGCTCGCAGCAGCTGTTTCCCCGTCCTGTCAGCAAAAACATGAACCCATTTTCTCACCAAGAGACACAAAAAAAGGACGGGAACGCATGCACGCACCCGAGACAGTTGTAGCACTCGTCCTCGACCGACGAGAGACAGCGGAAGCGGGTCTTGCCCCAGTACTGGTCGCAGCGGAAAATCTTGGGGCCCGGCTCGGGTTTCTTTTTCTTGAAGATGTCGAGCCAGCCGCTGGCTTCGCCGGCCGGGGCGAGGAAGAGGAGTGCGAGGAGGGTCGGGAGATGCATTTTGATGATCGATTGGCTTGTTGTTCTGTTGATGATGTTTTTTCAGGATGGGAGGAGTACGTAGTTGTGGTGACGAGGGAAAAGAACAGAGTTGGGAAGACACTGGAGAAAATAGATGGAGGATTCCGGTTACGGCCCGTTGATTACGCCGCCGGACGCTAATGCAAAGGGACAGCTTTTTCCGAACCAAAAGACGCCGGCGTCCCGGTTTGCATGAAGTAGATGGCAGTAGCTCGGGCGCGAGTTCGACTGCATCGTGATTCAAGGTGGTGTGACTAGGTACCGTCGCCAACCGGAGGCTGTTAACGCGAGAAAAGGGGTTCTAACACAGTACATCAATTTGAGATAATACAAATACCATGAACGCCTGTTACCAGGCGGTTCGAGTTGAGCTAGTTTCATGGTATCGACATGTGACATTCCTCAAGGCATCTGATAGGGGTGCACCCCCCTTTTACTACGGGTACATCTCCTCGCCTTAGCGTTTTACGCATATCTCTAATTTACTGTTAATGTTTTCCCTAAACGCGACCACCGCGGCCTTGGTGGTAGCCGGCGGTTTTCGGACGTGGGTGTGGTGGCAGGAGAGGAAATCGCGGGAACTGGCTAGAGAAAGAGCCGGCAGGGAGTTAAAGGAACTCCGCCCGGAAGCGACTGACCGGGCGAGGGAGGGCCGGAGCCGGACCCGGGCTGGCACCGTGTGACTTGGTCTTGATGGCTGAGTGTTTTTTTTTTCTTTTTCTTGTTCTTGATTGTTTCGTTTCCTATTGTTGATTGCTTATGCTGTTTTGTTTTTCCTTTGTCTTGTTTTTCCTTTGCTGTATATATATTTGTTAAAGGCCTATTTACTACATATAAGCAGTTTTAAACTTGTAAGGCTGATAAAAGTCGAGGTATAAGGTAGTTAGGTTACTTGCTAAATCCCCAGATGTATGTTAGGTCGAGATCTTTTATATTTCATTTCCGGTAAATAAAGGTTCAAGAACGTAATTGATAGATTTTAAAGCCCTTATTAATGCCTCTTTTGTTATTGATAATACGACGAAACGCTTGTATCTGAGGATTTACGCGAAAAGTTTATCTTCAAGGGGATGCAACCGTTGCAAAAGGGGGGTGCACCCCTATCAGATGCCTTCCTCAAGACCTCGCTGGCCCACAAACCTCCTGTATGACCCTCCCGACCAGCTCCTGAGGCAAAACTCCAACAAATTCACCCCTATCCAACCAACCGCTTCGTCGAACTAAAGACTCCAGACCCCGGAACATTATCCGGCACCATAACCTCATAATCGGTCGCCCTGCGCACACTGGACCCGGCACCGGGATCGGTAACCAGCAACTTGATGACGGCCCCGTCCCTCTCCCCTGTCGCTTCGAGAATCTCCCCCATGACCCGCTTCCCATCCTTCTCATCCCCAGAAAGATACGAAAGACAGTCGATAAGGACATAAACATGCTGATCGCCCGGAAGACTCCCGATCAGCGCCCGGAACAGGGCCAGCGCGTGGCGGAGCTTGGTTCTCGATTTCTTGCATGCCTTGACGTCCCCGAGTTCCTCCAGCTCTGCCAGATCGACAGTCTCACATCTTTGCGTGATGTACTTGATGAGGTCGTGGTTGAAAGCGTTCACCATCGCCAGGGGTCCCGAGTGTTCCTCGGCGCTGTTCTCACTGTTGCGGTGCATGCAGAAGAAGCACAGAACCGGCAGGGACTCGCTGGCTAGAAAGGCCGTGGCGAGCTTGGCTGTCGAAAAGGAGAGCGGGTTCACCAGCTCCCTGGGCGGCGTGGGGAGGTCGATCGTCATGACCCGCGACTGGCTGTCCCGCGACCACTTGAACAACTCGTCGGAATTTACAATCCACGTCGATACGTCCTGGTCATCAGGTGTAAGTAAAGTTTGCCGATCCATAAGTTCACGGATGTCCTTGACGTGAGCTGGACGTGGCGCAGGTGAGGAAGCTAGCCAGCGTGCCCGGGTAGCCATGTTTTCGTCGTGGTGGGAGCGGGAAGATATTGACTTTTGGGTGCCGGAACGCTGCAGTTCTTGGTGGTCGACTGTGGATGATTATTAGAAAGCTCAACAACCGAGTCCAAGTACTTACTGCCACCGGTTCTGGAGTCAAAATGGGGATTGCTAGCGCAGAGCTGGTAGAAGATATTCTGAAGCTGCAGGAGCACTTTTTGATCGGCTTCTTTTTCGTCGTCCTCCTTGGGCCTCAGTATCTGCTGGCCTTCCACGAACCTCTCAATTTTGGCGAGAGAGTGGCTCATAGCTACACGTGTTATCAGTGTCTGGTGTATGAAGAAGAGTTCTAGGATGCAGGAGAGGGGCATTCCTTTTCCCTTCGCATTGCAGGGTCTCTTATATGTAGAGGGGCGGGATGCGTAGAAGAGATGACAGCCCTTCTCCGGCGTATGTGATACATACTCATAACTCTCTTCGCCACAGCCAGCGTCTCATCCTCTATACGGCCGAGTCTTTCCTGGCCGCAGATGTCGACAGCTTTCTGGAACCGCTCAATCTCAACTTTGAGCTCGCTCAAGGCATCGTCCACGGACTTCTTTGCGTCCACACCGCCACCCGTGTGTTGAGCACCGGTGTGTTGAGCGACAGCTGTTGACTTTTTGAACAGGCCCTTAACTTTTTCGGTCCGTTTGGCTGTTATCCCGATGCGGTCTTTCCACGACTGTGTCAACCTGTCGACTATGCGCTCTAGCACAAAGAAAACAGCAACGAGCACGTTGTTGGCGCACTGATGCAGCTGAGGCGATTTTCGATGAAGCTTCGACAGCCGTTCGATCCCCTCGAGGGTTTCGGGAATCGTTGTCAGCCACTTTTGTATGGCTTCTCTTTCCTTTGCATGTTTCTCGACGGCCTGGACTACGTTAGCTGCGTTATGCACGCCTGTGGTTCGCAGCAAAGGGCTGTGGGATTCACCCACCGCTAGAATCAACGTGAACCCCCCCGAAATAACGGACCCGTATGCGTCATTAGGCACCATCTCGAGAATACCCCCGATCACTCCACGACTGTCCTCCACCTTGCGGTAGCATCTTCGGATGAACGTCTTGCAAGTATTCATCTGCAGGGCGTTCTCGCGACCTTCCTGGAGCCGGTTGGCAATGCCGAGAACGTAGTCAAACGTAAAGCCATCGCCGGGGTCCTTGATATCAATACCTAGCTCCTTGTCCACGCCACGCTCTTGCAGCAGGGTAACCAGTCTCTGTAGCGTCTGCCGGAACCGTATGAAGCTTTTCTCGGACGCCTCGTAATATTTTTTGGCGCTGTGTTTCACTGTTAGCCTCGCCTCGACTGAATGACTGGAGTCGCCAGTCAAACCCGCAGAGGCCTCAACGAAATAATCAGATCGCTACCCCAGAAACGGAAAGCCTCAGCTGAATCATGGAAGCCTCTACGCTCCCCCCAATCACCCTCTTCAGACCGTTTCCAGCCCGAACTGTAATATGGTTGGGGCCCTAATTGAAGCCCTCAGTCGTGTCTGCTGACGGCACACAGCCCCTGGTTGACAAAAAGCACCCCAAGCAAGAGGACGGTCAATGGAAAGGGGCGCCAATGAAAAGCCACTCACTCAAAAACCAACCCCTTATCCGCGAACTGGTCAATCTCCTCGATGAATTCAGTCCGGCCGCTGAGATCCTCCTCGGCCTGCACCAGCACTTCCATACCCCTTCCTCTCTCCACAAACTCGGCCGCCGAATTGGTCAGTGCCGATCGTCGGTATACCAGAGGGCCGACCGGTTCTATCACACGCGTTGACTGCGTGGCGAGAGGGCTTGCCGCCTCGACCAAACGCGTTGACTGAGTAGCGAGAGGGCTTGCCGCCTCGACCACACGTGTTGACTGAGTAGCGAGAGGGCTTGCTGCTTCGACCATACGCGTTGACTGCGTAGCAAGAGGGCTTGCCGCCTCGACCACACGCGCGGGCTCCATCGTGATCAGCACCAAATAGATGAAGGAGGTCACCAAAGAAATGAAGAGGGTGTTGGTGAACCGACTTGATGGAGTGCCGCCTAACACAAGGGCCCTGCAGCAAGCACTGCCACGCTTGCGATATCCAATGAAACCCCTCGTGGTAGAACCCAGGATTTGGGGGCCGTTTCGAAGTTCCTCCTTCAGCTTAGCTTGGCACGACAGTCCGTCCCCGCACTTCGACTTGGTTTTTTTCTTCTTCATCTAAAATTTTCCTTTTCTTCTTCATCCCTGGTTCAAAGCCGTATAAGCTTGATGCTGTTCGACACTTTCGACATTCATCATGGCTGCTCCAGCAGAAGAAAGCTTCGAGACGATGGGTGGTGAGTAGCTGCCGTGCAGGACATCTCAGAGACACTGACGACCGACAGCATCCGAGACGCCGCAGAGTCAAGCTTCAACCGAGGGACCGGCCCGGGAGGAAACCCAACTGACATCGCAAACTCCCGAGCAGGACGACTCGAAAGCCAAGAAAAAAAAGGCCAAGAGAAAAGACAATGACTCCGACAGCGAACGCTCTTACGACAGCAGCGTCGTCAGTGAGATTCCTGCGCATCACGCGATTTCGGACGCATCCTCTGACTCTGGATCCGAGTCGGAATATGAACAAATTAAACGCGACGCCGTCCGCCGCTTGACGTCGCGGGACTTCTTCGCGGCTTACACGGCGAAACTGGAGAAGTACGCAAAAAGGTCGCGCGACAAACGGAATCGGGTAGCGAAATCATACGCGTTCCAACCCCCCCCTGGGGCTTTCGCGCCACCGCCACCGCCGATGTCCGCCTCTGATAACAGTTTTGAGACGGCATCCAATCTCGTCCGGGGCGTGGTAGACTACCTGAGAGTGCTGGAAAAGCGAATCGAAGGAGTAGAGCGAGGTAAAACTCCCTGGGGGGCACCGCTGCCTCCCCCAAAACCACAACGCGACAACGTGTACCACCCCGATGCATCTAAGGACATCCAACTTACCGTGAAATTCTTCAACGCGGATGCATACCTTAATCATGGCGGTGCTTACAAATTTGTTCATAGCGATGAACCCAATGCACCCTGGAGAGCGCCGGGGGCACTGATGTGTGATCAGGATGCCCGGGACCTGGTTCGAGTGATGTACAGCCCACTCATCGCTTCCGATTCTCCTCCGTCGTACGAAGCTATCCTCGACCCCAGCCCAGGTGAGATCGACATTATCATGATTGGCATATCTTCGCCTGCCGTGATATCGTTCTTCAGGGCCAACGCCACCGAGTTTCCCGAACCCCGGCTGCCTCCTGTGCTGCGCTTCAGCAAGCCGTTCCGCCCCATCCTCAGATTGCTAGACCAACTGCGGAATCATGTCGAGAAAATGGAGACTGCGTCCTTGGGGCCGTCTGTGGTTGAGCCAGGTCCACAGCGAAGCAAGTCGCCATTCCCATCCGAGGACAGCGACGGCCAAGACGCCAGCGCTGGTCACCCACACGATGACGTCCTCGCTCTGCCGCACTTTCGGATGTTTCTGGCGTTTGTGGACAAGTACCTGGCCAAGCAGATATCCCTTTTCAACCGCCTCCGACGTGGTGAGACGATCCAAGAGATTTCGTTTGAGAACCTGTGGATGCTCTTCGATATTGGGGATCTTGTTTTCTCGCCAGCCCGAGACGGTCAACAGTGGGAGCACAACCGAATCAAGTCTCCCTCCCGCAGATACGCGCCGCAAGCGTACCGCGTTATGGCGACAAGTGGAGGGATGCCATCCACCACGGCTTATTCCTACTTTCATCGGCAGGCGGCTCTAAATGAGCAGACCATGTCTGTCACGCCGAGGAGAATCCGAAATACCTATACCGAACTCTACGTCCATTGTTACTACATCGACTTTGACGGGATCAAGTATGGCTTGGTCAGTGAGATCTTCACCTTTCGCCCGTTCGAGCAAACGGTGGAGATCCGCAACCTCCAGGCATATCCGGTTCACTATGTTGCCGGGCTCAGTGACCGGCTGCTAGAGAGGGGCGGGGTCTTCCTTGACATGACGAAAATCTCGCACATGCGGTATGAGGGACTTACCGTCGGCCGGAGCAGAGAGGAGGTAGGATGCCGAGTCTCTGGTTGAAGGCGGCTAACACGGCGTAGATCAGCAGCCCCGTTATTGTCGACATGAGATTGGCTTACCAAGGGGGCAGCGACGACTCCGATAGACAACATATCGATATACCCCTAGATACCGTGTCGAACCAGCCACGTTGGGTGTGGAGCAGCGGCCTGGAGACGGCCAACATATACTACGGCAGAGCATGTCGCCGGCCCTGGTGTTTCGAGGTGCCACACGTATATGACGCGTATACTGACTTCCAGAGGTCGTGCAAGGACGTGACCGAGAATCGAGTCAACCAAATCCTAGAGGAGTATGAGACACTGGAGCAACAGGGCAAGAATGGCCAGGCCGAGTTTGCCACCCTTCTTGAGTCGAATGATTTCATCCGCCTACTTCCAGGCGCCGTGCCGGGTTTTGCCCTGCGGAACCGCAAATGGGGTGGGTTGACATCTCGCAAGCATGGGTGTAGCTGACGGTTTAGTGCTCCTTGACCTCAACCTGCTGAAGCCGATCAAGCAGAACAACGAGTGGGAGAATCTGGTATTGCCGGAGGGTCACCAGGAGATGGTTCAGGCCATGGTCGAGACGTATACGAAGGAGCTGGGCTCCAACAAGGATACCATCGGCATGGACCTCGTGAGCGGAAAAGGTAAGTTCTGCCGCCTGTGGGTGCCCTGCTGACCGTTGTAGGCAAGGGGTGTATCATTCTTTTGCACGGCGTCCCAGGAGTTGGCAAGACTTCCACCGCAGGCAAGTTAATCCAACGAGGCTATTCCAAGCTAACCGTTCAGAATGCGTTGCCTCCCACACCAAGAAGCCGCTGTATCCTATCACCTGTGGTAAGTCGATATGGGGAGGGTTGCAGAGAACCAGCTAAGCGTGTGCAGGCGACATTGGATACCGGCCTGAGGATGTCGAGAGCAACATGGAACACCACTTCCGGCTGGCGCACAAATGGGGCTGTGTGCTGCTGTTGGACGAGGCCGACGTGTTCCTGGCCAAGCGCGATGTATGTGGTCCTCGGTGGAGTTGAACAAGCTGACCCCGGCAGCAACGAGACGTCCAGCGGAACGGCCTGGTATCGGTATTTCTGCGCATCCTCGAGTACTACTCGGGCATCCTCTTCCTGACGACGAACCGGGTGGGCGCCATCGACGATGCCTTCCGCTCACGTCTCCACCTGACATTGTACTACCCCAAGCTGGACAAGAAGCAGACGATGAAGATCTTTCGGCGCAACTTTGAGCGCATCGCTGAGATCAACGCCGAGCGGGAGGCCAACGGTCTGACGAGATTCGTCTACGTTCATGCCGAGCGCAAGGTCATGGACTGGGTGCGCGAGAACTGGAAGGTGCTGCGGTGGAACGGGCGCCAGATCCGCAACACGTTCCAGACGGTCCTGGCGCTGTCGGAATTTCATGCCAAACGCAAAGGCGACGTCCAGCCCGTGCTGACGCGCAAGTACTTCAAGATTGTCGCCCAAGCGTCCAGCCAGTTCGACGAGTATCTCAAGGCGACGCACGGCTTCGACGAGGACCGCGTCGCCAAGCGGGACTACATCCGCGCGTCCGACTACACGGCTGACACCAGCCTCGTATATCGCGGACAGGACAAGGACGTGTCCGACTCGACCACCGAGTCTTCGACCGAGTCCGAGAGCGACTCCGATGGATCGGATGAGCCGGTCAAGAAGTCGAAAAAGGCCAAGGCGAAGAAGGGTGACAAAAGAGAGAAGAAGGGCAAGGAGAAAGAGAAGGGGAAGAAGACGAAGAGCGAGGATTCCGACTCGTCGGAGTAATTACTGATAATAGACAGCGTATGGATACATGGTACAGACCTACTTGGACAAGAACTTTTGGAAGGCCGCCTGCTCGATGACGACGTTCCCCACGGCCCGCAGCTTTTTCCGCCCCTCCTTCTGCTTCTCCAGCAGCTTCCTCCGCCGCGTGATGTCGCTGGCGTGCAGCTTGGCGAGCACGTCCTTGCGGAACGGCTTGATGGTTTCGCGGGCGACAATCTTGTTGCCGGCCGCGGCCTGGATGATGACCTCTGCAGTGGGTTAGTATCCACGACGGAGAAGAATGCGGTGACCTACCAAACATCTGCCGATCCACGTGCTCCTTGAACTTGGTAACCCATTGCCGACCCAGCCGGATGACCTGACTGCTATGCACGACCCGGGCGATGGCATCAACTGGCTTCTTATTAACCAACAGGTTGAGCTTGACGAGGTCGCTCTCGCGCCACCCGGCATCCTCGTAATCGAGCGTCGCGTAGCCCTTAGTGGCGCCTTTGAGCTTGCCGAACAGATCATCCACCAGGCTAGCTGCCGGCAGCTCGTACTTGAGGATGACCTGGGTGGCGTGGAAGAATTCGATGCCCTTTTGTATGCCGCGCGCAGCCTCGCAGATCTCAATGACGCGACCAAGGTACTCATCCGGGAGCGTCATCGTCGCGTGCACGAACGGTTCATATACGCGTGCGCTACGTAGCCGGTGGTCCTGGGTATCAGGAAACTCGGCCGGGTTGGTAATGACGACCTCGTTGCCTCCGCTGTAAACGATCTTAGTCGGCACCGCTGGTTCCGTGATGATAATGTCGGCACCATGCTCCTGCCGCAATCGGTCCTGGAAGACGGAGCAGTGCAGACTTCCGAGAAAGCCCAGCCGCCACCCGGCGCCGAGGGCTTCCGAAAAGTCTTTCTGGAGTGTAATGCTGCGGTCGTTGAGCACCAACTGCCCGATGCTGTCGGCGAGCTTGTGGTAGTCGCCCTGGTCTGTCGGGAATGCCGCGACGAACACCATAGGCTTAGGCTCCTCAAAGCCCGGGTACGGCTCGACCTTGTCCTCGGAGCCGACCGTTGTAAAGGTGTCGCCAATCTTGGCATCCTGTATCCGCTTCATGCCGGGATTGAAGAAGACGTAGCCGACCTGGCCAGCCCGGAGGGACCGCTGTGGAACCGCGTCTGGGTACTGGATGCCGACTTCACCCACAATGTACTCCTTGCCAGTTGCAAAGCTGACGAGCTTGTCGCCTGGGCGGAGCTGGCCGTCGAACACGCGTACCAGTAGGACGACGCCCTTGAACGTATCGTACCACGAATCCACCAGCAGCATACGCAGCGGCTTGTTTAGGTCCCCGACCGGAGCCGGCATGTGCTCGATAACGGCGGGCAGGATATCGCCGACGCCAAGCCCCGTTTTGGCGCTGACCTTGACGGCTTTGGACGTGTCCAGTTCGAAGACATCTTGTAGCTGGCCGAGGGCGCGGTCGACATCGGCAGACGGTAGGTCGATCTTATTGACGACGGGTACGAGGGTGAGGCCCTCGGCGAAGGCGAGGTAGAAGTTGGCAACGGTCTGGGCTTGAACACCTTGAGAAGCATCGACAAGCAACAGGGCGCCGCCGCACGAGGCGTAGGATCGTGTGACTTCGGCGCGGAAATCGACGTGACCGGGTGTGTCGACGAGGTGGAGGAGGTAGTCTTGGCCATCGCGGGCGTAGCGATATATCATTGTACACGTCTGGGCCTTGACGGTAATGCCGCGCTCGCGCTCGACGTCGAGCTTGTCGAGGATCTGCTTGTTGCCATCCGACGCCGAGATGGTGCCCGTGTGCTCCAGCAGCCGGTCCGACAGCGTGCTCTTGCCATGGTCAATGTGTGCTACGATGCAGAAATTGCGGTACCGGTCGATAGGAATTGCGGATATACGTCGTTCGAGCTCGGCAGCTCGCGGGTCGAGCGAGGGCGTCTTGGTCGTGTTGCGTCGAGCTTGGGGGATTCGAAACAGCCCGGCCGCAACGCCGGTGTTACCTCTGAGGAAAACGGAGGGCCCCCGGCGTAGCAGCGGCTCTCGCAGCCATGGTCGCATGAGGGCGGCAAGACCCAACGCGCCATGCATTCAATTGGCTTTTTGGGGTCATCGAGTGTTGGATGCAGTCAAGTGACGCGGATGCGGTGCTTGGGCAAAAAGGTCACCAAATTTTGCTTATCTTATCAGCAGATTATTATTGTCACGACCGTGGGACCACTTGGGATGCAGGGGTATTCTCTAAATAAGTACAGCACTCGACGCCATCCAGAACGTCCTCTGCTATGAACAAGCTATATACCTCCATGGCAGGTCCATGCCTCTGGCAAGATATATGCACACAAATAAACAGCAGCCAAGCAAGCCGTGTCTAGCCAACCGCGGCCTCAAACACCATCACCCATTATACGCTGATGGTCTTGTACAAGCACCTACGCAAGGACCCATTCACTGCCTCGCTTGATGAACTTGTCCAGCATCATCGTCAGGTCCGCGAGCGCAAACCGACACACATAAAACCCAAAGAACTCGGCTGCATGCCTAGTGCACAGCTCGAGTCCGACCTGGGTCTTGTCGGCGTGTCGGAGCCCCGGATCATCCACCTGCCGCGCGATTTGATCTGGACTCGTCAGCACTGCTCAGTACTAAGACTGATGGGGAAACTTACCGATCGCCTGGGCGGCATCAAACAACCTAGCCAACGAACTCATATAGGCCGCATTCGGACCCGTAAACACTACACTGCCAATGTCACGCTTGGTCGGCCGACGGGTTGGCTGGCCCGTCATGGGTAGGCTCGGGAGCACCGCTTCCTTGCCCGGTCCGTCGATCGGCGTCGAGACGGCACTCAGACCGCCACTACCGCCCTTTCCGCCATATGACGTTGCCAGACTCGGCAAATTTGCAGAGCTGCCCTTGTTCCGCAGTCGCCGCCACGAAAAGCTGCCCTTGTTGGTAACACTAGCCGACCTCGGCATTGACGCCGCTTCCTCGGCGCCGCCTGCCTCCCGCAGCAGCGCACTTACACCCTGGAGGCCAACCTCGGCACCAAGCTTTCGCGACAATGTTGCTTGGACCTGCTCCAGCACTCCCTCCAACGACTGCATTTCTTCGAGAAGGGCGTCGGCGTCACAGTTATCGACCTTGGCGAGCTTCTGTAGTGCCGCCGTGAGGTAGTCGCAGTTCGCAATCTTGTCTTCGAGATTCTTCAGCTTCACTCCCTTGACCCGCCAGACATCCCTCGGTATGAAGAGCTTGTTGCTCAGGTAGCCGCCGCGCGGGTGGCAGAGGGTCTGGTAAAGACAACGCATCAACCAAAACGGCCTGAGTAGAGTATCGTTCGGACAAGGCTCCAGTGGAACCGGCGCATCCGGCATCATGGGATTTGGTGAGCCGGGGCTCGTGGGGGAGTGGATCTGGTGCTCGAACAGGTAAAGGCCGCCGGTTGCCGTGCTGTTTGACCTCTCCTTGGTGAAGGCCGCCGCTAATGGGGTTGGGATGGAAGGTAGCGTGGGCAGACGGGTTGACGAGCCGCCGATGCCGTATTGGTTGCTAAGAGGCGTGCCGGGCGATATATCCGACGCGTCATCTATGTTCGACACAGACAGATTTCGAGACCGTATGCTCTTTAGACTCGAGGCCGAGAAATTCTTGCGCAGCCCGGGCCGCGGCACAGATGGCGACCCCGAACGTGGGAGATCGTCCAGAGACGGTATTGGCGGCGTGTTGGTCTCGTCGCGCACAGTACTCGGGACAGGGGAGGGTACCGGTCTTGCCGATGGAGGTGCCGTTGTCCGGGTAGGGCCCGCAGACAAGGCCTGGCGTTGTTGTACAATGTAGCTGCCGGACTTCGGCGCCGGGAGCGCTGGGCCTGCCGTAGCCGGTGCAGTCTGGCTGATCGTGGATGTCTCGATCTTGAGCTGCTTGGGATTCTGCCCAGACAGGCGACGGTTCCGCACGCTCTGAGTCGAGCTTTGGGAGCCTGCCGAGTTCGGCTGCGGTGGTAGCTGGGGTAATGTCTGGGCCGGCGGCGCAGGCCGTGGCGGAAGAGGGTCGTGTTCGCTGACTGTCGTAAGAACGGTTGTCGCTGTTGGTGGCGTTGAACCCATGGAGCTGTGCCAGGTGCGGTTCGTCCACCCGCTAGAATCCGACTCGCGTGGCACCGCCTGTCGGGTCGGCTGCCCGAATGCAAAGTCCTCGATAATGTAACCTTTTGTCATCTCTTCCAGTATTCGTTCCTCCTCGTCCGTGTCGTTTCCGTCGTAAAAGTCATCCCCGATGGCCTCCTGTCTCCGGTATTCCTCGTCTTCCAGCTGTTGTTGTAATCGTAACCGTCGCTCCCTCTCGTTCGCCAGCTCCAGGGCTTCCCGTTCGCTCTCCCTCACCTTCTCCCGAGCAAGCTCGACCCTCCTCAGGGCATCAGCCACCGTGTTTTCCGCCTCGTCCGGTCTTGAGTACTGGGCTTCGGGTTCGTATCCGTCGTTGTACGCTGCCTCGATGGCGTCATCCAGCGCAGCGTCAAACTCGGCCTCGGTATCACCACTTGGAGCTCGGATGTGTCGTCTCCTAATATTCATCGACGACGACCGCGAGTGGACCGATGACGCGCTCGATCCGGCTGATTCGTCGATAGGATCCAGCCATGATACCGACTCGTGGCTATTCCCTCTCTGATGACCTCTCTGTGCCGGTGCCAGTCTCGGACCGGGCACCGAAAAGTCATTCCGCTCCTGGTCTGAAATCTCCCGCTCGGGTTGCGGCGGCGGCGGTGGTGGGTGTGAAGGAGAGATGGGACGCCTGGGAGATAATGGGGGTGGCATATACTGAGCATCGACCGGTAGTTGCAGTCGGAGGCCATTGTCCTGTCTCGCCTTGGAGAACGCCGACTGCAGCGAGTACTGGGCGCTGAGGTACGAATTATAGGAGCCGCTGGCTTGTTCCTTCACGGGTTCAGCTGACGGGTTCGTCCTCGCGGCCAGAGGTCGCCTCCCTACATTTGTCGGGACTGAGTAGCTAGGCATCTCTTGCTCCTCTTCCTTCTCCTCGTAGCCCACAGATATCTCCGCGCCGGCCGCATCGTCTGGGCCGTCGACGGCATCCTGAAGATCTTCACTCTCGGGTCGGTGAGGCAGCTCCTTCTCATCCGGGTCGTAGGTAGCGCCGAGATCATCAAGCTCGACAATGCGAGCCGTGTATGTTTTGTGCTGGGTATGTTAGCCGGTTCACTGCGACGGACCAAACTTCTTACAATAGCCTCCAGCTTATTCCGATCCTCCTCTGCAGTGGTTCTCTGTAATACTTGCTGGAGCAACTCGCACGCTTCGGCGTACGCCGTTCTCGCCCCTTCCACATTCTGCGCGTTGTCGAGTTGCACCGCGGTATTCGCTTTCTGGAGCGCTCTCGAGAGCATCGTCTTCTGGGACGGCGGCCGGCTCGAGCGGTCCTTCTCGCGGCTCTTGGAACCCGAGTCGAGCACGCCATTCGTCCCGGCCGACCGGCTCCGCGAGTGCGCCCTGGACTCGCGATTCTGCGTGTACGGCATGGCTGCTAGCTTCGACGATCCCCCCTCCGTCTCTGGTCTACCATCCCAATACAACCCTGGATCGTCACTCGGCCGTCTGGCACGTATCGGTCGCGGTGCGAGGCCGGTCAGCACATTGGCACCACGCACTTCCTCTTCGAGCGACGGTCCGGACGAGATCTGTGGGAGGCTCTGCAGCGGCGGGACGGGCGCTAAGGGGGACTCGCTGCGCACGCGAGGGACGGGCTCGGCGGCTGGCGGGGATGCGGTTGTCGAAGTAGACGGTCTGCTGCTGTGACGCTTCCGGCCGGGAGATCCGAAGGCACCGGCAACCTCAGCGCTGACACGACGGGTGAAATTGGTGAGGTTCGAGGCCCGGCTCGAGGCTGTCGAAGCGGACCAGCGGTTAAGATTGCGGAAGCCGTCGCTCAGGCCGCCCGAACTGCTCGCCCGCGAATGGCCCTTCGACCGCCGGGGCTCGAGGTCGGGGCCGAGGTCGTGAAAGGGATCGTCTGCGAATTCGACGGCAATCCGCGCCGGAGGCAGCAGCGACGGCGGTCGCGAGTGGGTTGTCGGGGGAAAGGTGGTGTAGGATGCTCGGTGGACAGAGGCCGAGGGTTTGTGCTCAGGCGCTTTGGCGGCGGGCGCGGCAGGGGTACTTTGGGGATTGGGGGCGGCCGGGCGGTCGAGACTGCCCCCGGCGGCGCTGGGGATCCTGGGCCTCACCTGGGGCGGCGACGCAATCGGGCTCCGGACCGTGTAGTCGTGCGTCGTCGTTGCGGGCGGAGTCGTCGATGCCGTCGAAAATTTTGCGTATCGGTCTGGCGTCGAAGGGGGCATTGCGCCAGGGACAGCGGCAGCCAGCTCCCAACACTGAGTGAGCGGCCGGCCGGATCGAGACAAACGGGAGGGCACACCACGCACGGCAGTCCAGGGGAAGCCGAGACAGAAGCGGAATGGGGGAAACGTGCGTGTCCAATGCCCAGCCAGGGGAGCGGGCAATCAACCGACGCGTGACGATTGATCCTCGGGCTGCTGTTGGCCGCCGCCGCTAACGTTATTTAATCGGCGTAAACCCACTAAGTGCTGCTTTCTGTTTTGTTAATTTGCACTCTGGCCTCTCGCGAGGGAAATGTCATCAGTCGGCCTCGGAGACGCTGCGTGGCACATTCGGCGCGCTGCTGTGTATTCCGGACTGGCTGGCACACAACGCCGCATTGTGAGTGGCCAATGGTGTCCGGGTTGGCGTTGCTCTGTGCAAAGCTGCGGTGTGCGAGCCCGGACGAGCTTGGGCCCAGCGCGTCGGTTCGCTTCTTTACATAGGGGCGGCACTGGCGGCCACCTGGACACGTTTTGTCAAAAAAGCAGTCGATGCAGTCGGAAAACAGTCGACCCTTTCTCACCACCATGCGACCTCGTCGCCCAGTCCCTGTGCCTTGCGGCGCCTCGCGACATGCAGGGGAGTCGCTGCTCATTGGTGAAGTCATCCCACCCGCAGGCGAGGGCTGAGTACCCGGCCATACACACTAACATGTTATCTCTGTAAATGGGTGCGGGGAAGATAGGCGTCCCCCTGGTGTACTCTCCACATAACTTCTAGAAAAGGGGCTCGTGTCACCAGCCAACCCACGAATCCGGGCCCATGCGTATTTCCACCATGACGTGCATTGCAAGAATGATTGGAATGCCGAGTTTGTTCAGCTGGTCAATTCGGTCAATGGCCCAGGGGCAGCGCGGTTTGGAGGGAATAGTTACAGGGCTGAGTGGGTTATCGGACAGCAGCAGATAGCGCCGACTGCCCCGCCGACGAGCAATTGCAAACACCTGCCGTTTCAACACCATCCCACCAAGCTCGCCAACACGAAATCACACCGGGATCCGAGCTGCCAATTTGCCTGATGCAAAGGCAGAATCGACATGACCCAGCGCCGCGTGGCATCGATCCGACCTTCTACGGATTCTAGCGAGCTTCGGTAGCCGGCCGCCAATCTCGTCAGCCGTTACCGACCAGTCTCGGCGTTGCAATTATCCATCAACTTCCAGTCTCAGATCGGATGCCATCCCAACGTCCGACATAGCCCTCTGCAGCCAAGTCGCGGCGTTCTAAATTCGGCGCCGACAAGCTCATCTCGACAGGCCCTTCTGCAGCGTCCCCTGATGTTGGTGACTGTTTCGTTTCAGCGTCGTCGTCCGCTGTCACCCTCCATTTTCGCAACCATAGCTACTGCCCAACTTTGTCTTTTGTGTTTCACTCCCGCGCCAGAGAAGCTCACCATCCCTGTTCGGACCTCTGGTGCCGGGACGATCCGGCCCAGGGCACCGAACACCTGGAACACAGGAATAAGACTTCCATTGGGTCTTATCCTCCGCCCGAGTCTGGCAACGTCATTTGAGCTCCTCGCGAGATCTTCCGGTGACGAACCGCACGGGCTCAACTGATCGTCTTCGGGTCGTCTCGGTACGAGCATCACAGCCTCCGCCGGGGCAGTCTGGCCAGTCGCATGAGCAAAGGATCCCATGATCTCATCGCACAGGCCGCGCATGGCCGGCATCATCCCATCCAGATCGACCGTGTTGGTGCTCGAGTGATGCATCCCGCGCCGTGCATGATATTCGGGCTCTTCCGAACCGGTTCAGGCCTGATGTTGTTGCAGAGCCTGGATATGTCCAACATGGCCATCGTCGACATGATCCATCTAAGGGAGACACTTGAGCTGATGAACAGAATGACATTCGTTCTATCTTATCTCCCAAGGTCTTACGAGCCGAAGTTCTATTCCATTACGTCTTCTTCTCTCCTCCCAAAGCCGACTGTACCGTCCCGCCAATCATGCCCTCGGTTGTGAACTGCTTCCCGATCATACCATCTTTGTCAAGGGGACCACCGATCTTTTGTGCTGCTCCTCCCAAGGCACCTTGCTCTGTTCTGGTCAGTATATATCCGCTTCCGATATGCTTCAAACAGGAGCCTACCGGTGAATGCACCGCCGACGGCGCCGTCCTTGTCAAAGACCTTCGGCTTGGTGTTGGGGTCTGTGGCGCTGGAGCCCAGGATATTTCCAGGAGACGCCGAGTTGGTCGAGTTCGTGTCCATGCGGGAAGAATCGGTGGGCTGCGAAGGGGCCGACATTTTGCTGTGTGTGATATGTTCAGGTTTGGTCAGGTTTGATGGGCTACTTGACTTTATTTCTTCGGTGTTTGACCTGATGAGCCCGGCTGCGTGATATATATCTGGGAGTTGGATCTTTTGCGCAGTGGTGATGTTGCGACTTATAACAGCCGGCGCTTGCATGCAGTGTTGGTGACGGTCGGGAGCTGCGGGCCGCAGTGTGTATGACGATATCATGACCTCATACCAAGGCAGGGCATCAACATCGACACCACACTCGAGAACCTGTGCGGCATCTGCCAGATGATTCATCCAATAAGATTCCGGTCCTTGGACCATACTATCGGTTCGGTAGCGTGAGTTTGCCCTCGAAGGGTTGAAGTTGGTGTCGCAGTCATGGCTTATACACAGTCGGCCTCGGGAAACTCATCACTCCTGTTGTTGATTGTGTCTAAAAGCTGGCTGCGATTTTACCCAAAGTCAAGTAAGAATTCGACATATGTCCACCGTTTCCACGATTTGTTAGATCGGATCTCCAGGGAATGAGCCAAATAGCGGCGCCAGGTCAGTCTGCAAAAACCAGCCCCTATCCCGCTCCCACCCCTTGAGAATCATATCCCTCCCGAACCGCATCATCCTCAGCAACCTGTCGGGGTCTGCCCGCAGCTCTGGTCCCGGGGGCCGGCGCACATACCAGTATAGATAGCGTGCGCCGGCATGGATCGCGGTGCGGAACGCCAGGTCCTCGCTGATCGATCCATATCCCCTCGCGAAGCCTTCCAAAGTCCAGGCCATTTCCGCCGACAGGCCGTCGAGCATCTGTTTCTCGACGAGGTCGCTGACCATCTGGCCCAGGTCGTAGGCGCGATGGCCAAACTGAGCAAGTTCCCAGTCGATGAGCACGAGGTGTTCTGAGTGATCCGGGTTGACCAGAGCACTGTGCTGGGAATTAGCCTCGAGGGACCAAAGGGGGGGCCTTATGGTGGTACGAACTTGCCCAGCCAGAAATCCCCGTGAATCAGACCCCAGTCTGGGTCTCCTTCCATGTCGGCTGGGGACTTGGCGAATTCGTCGGCCGCCATGGCCTGGACTTGTTCTAAGGACTTGCGACATCCGTCTAGCAAGCTGGGGAAGTTCTCCAGCATGCGGATGAAGTTTACGTAGGTCGTGTCGTGCTTGAGCTTGCGCATGGGTTCGTTGCGCCAGATTTCGGAGCGGAGAGGAGACTGCTCGGGCTGGGCTGCCCAGTCGTGGAACGCGCGGAGAGCGGACCCTAGACGGGAGCCGATTTGCTTTGCGAAGGAATCACTGCCCCAGGACAGGACGACTCCAGAGGAGTGAAGTACAGTTGGGTCAAGGAGGACGGCATCATGGAAGTCCTCGTGCACTTGGGTGTTGGTCTCAGCATCGTAATGGAGAAGCCTTGGCGCTATGAATGGAAGTTGGTAGTCCGCCCCATTCAACGCGCGTAGGATCGTTGCTTCGGCGGACTGGCACTTGTCAGTGGGTGGGGATGGGGTTCGGTGCTGGCAACGTACACATCGTGAGAGGTCAATGTTGAAGTCGCGATTGACCAGTAAGAAGTCGGTCGAGTGCTTGACGATGACGGTTTTTGTCTCGGGGTCGATTGGAGTGCGGAGCTCGCCGCGGAAGACAAAGTTGGCGGAGCCGCCGCTCAGGGGGGTCAAAGTCGAGCAGGCATACCGCGTCCTGGATAAGGCATCCAACACCCAGGCCGTAAGGGCATTTTTTTCGTCCTGGTTGAGCCGCGACATTGTTGATGTGGACTCGATGGCGATGGCAAAGCTGGCGGTGTTTGGGGCTGCTATGCTTGCCAGTTATCTTGTGAGTCACCCGGGACGGTTTGTCAGCTGCAAGTGAGCGGCAGGAACAATCCTGCATGACTGGCCAGTCGAAGTCGGTTTGGTTTAATGGACTCAAGTCGTCTCAACAAGGCGCCGCTTTCGATCAGTCGATGTATTTTTTTCGCAGTACGCTGCTTGTATTCGGGGTGTCATGTTGGGTATCCGCTCCGATGTTGGCTTGCCCCAAGTCGTACATTGGTCTGCCTCCGGTACTGGCAACACCAACTTCCAATCGAGCAAGCCTTCCCCAGCAACCAGGTACGAAATCAAGATTTGTAAAGTCCAACAGCCCTCTTCGGTTCTATGGCTTCCAGCTCAACCTATGCCGTGATCTCACAGATACTGCACCCCTATTCCTGCCGAACATCCCCCAAAGCCCCAATGAGCATATACACCACCGCTCCCTTCCCAAGAACCACCCCTTCAGGCACCTCGTCAAATTCATGCTTCACCCGCCGTCAGCTTCTGCTTATCAAATCTTTCCCAGAAAAGCAAACTCACCATGGCAACATATTCCCCACCAACGAACAACTCCCCCTTGGCAATCTCGGCATGTCGAGGCTGCTGACCAGCCGGGGAGAAGTCATACCGCAGCATCTGCGATCTCCTCGGCGTCAAACCCCCCGTGGATACACTCAGCACATCTGCCACCGCAGCAGACCCGACGACAGACGAGTCAACCGGCACAAAGACAAGGGCCTTGGCCGGTACTATTTACCGTCAGAACAACCCCCTCGCACACTCCCCAACTACAGAACAGAAACCTACCAAGGACACCCCCCTCCTCCTCCTCCACTGCCTCCTGACCTCCATACTCCTCATAAGCGCCCATGACAAAATCGGCACTCTCAAACACGGCGCCCCGCTCGCCGGGTAGCATGGGATCGCACAGCGGGACCCTCAGGAATTCGCACGTGGGAGAATGCACCCATTCACGAGATACGCGGGGGTATACCGCGAGATAGGGAAATTCTGGTTCCGGGGATGCGGTTTGTTGGTACCGCAGTGCGACGGAGATTCCGGGGGTGAGGAGGAGGTCGCGCATGTGGACTGTGTCGTACCATTTCTTGAAGGTTTCCTTGGAGAGGGAGTCGCGGGCGTGGGCGCGGATTTTGGATTGGACTAGGATTAGTTCTGTCATCTTTTGGGGAGTGTTCGTTGGGTATCCCTGGGTGGTGGCGGTGGGTTGTTGGTTTGGGAAGAAGTTGAGGGAGTCTTGTTGGGTATCTTGGCTAGGTATCTGATGGTGCGAGAGTTGATGAAGAAATCCCTGAAAGTGAGAAGCCGGTGGTGGCTCGGTTGAACAAGGAACCAAATGGGAGAGAGTTGGCTGGTGGAAAGGTTGTACAGATTGCGTGAGCGGAGGTAGGATGAGCGACCTTGGCAGACACAACCCCCAGACACAATGCCAGATGTGCTGAGCTGTGAGTACCCCCTTATACTAGTGGTGATTCAATGTCGACTTGAATCTTGAGGCTGCAATATGGATGAAGTCGAGGGTGTTTATAGGGGACCGACGATAACTAATCAGCCCGGGTGACACGCGGTACCCCAATAACTCCGGTCGGCCCCGGGTTCGGCGGGTTGGGTCCATGCAGCACCTAGTTTTTGGCTGGCTGCTAAACTCCGAGAGTACGGCAGAGAAGACAAGACGCCAAGGTTAGAACCCAGGAACCCACAAGCGACCAGTTAGATCAACTCCGCATCTCCGAATCGCAGAGCCCAACGAGAACCAGTACCTAGACTCACTCCTACTACTACTGTGATATTAGAGTGTTTGCCAATTTAAGCTTTCTATGCTCCATCAGTCTCCGTCGATGACTGGTCTAGAGATGCAGCTGTTTGTTCATCCGTGTCTCGTGTCTCGACCGTCGCGTACGAGGCGCCGCACACTTGATGCTTGAGGTCCCGATTTCCCCTGCTCGATCGTGAAAGTCACCTCTTCGCCCTCGTCCAGTGTCCTGTATAGTGTCGTGTTTCCGCCCATGTCGATGGCGGAAAAGTGAACAAATACATCATCTCCACCTTCTCGTTCAATGAATCCAAAACCCTTCTCGGCATTAAACCACTTCACTTTCCCTCTCATTCTGAACTGTCCAGTCTGCTCATCGTCGGGTGCTAGTTCGACGTCTGGGTCCGATGGGTCGTGCCTCGGGGACAGCGATTCGACACCATCCGAGAGACTCGAGAGATCCGTGTGGTTCAGCCCAGGAGATTCAAGTCCCTCCGCAGTGTGGGTGATCCCTTCCTCTTCGAGACTAACACCTTGATCATGTTGCCGGATCTCCAAGCCTTCTATGAACAGCGGGAGAGATGCAAGCGCTAGCTGTTGCATGTGCCGCCTAAGATGACGGACCAGCCCGTTTCCTCCCTTGCTCGATTTCAGGTCCGCCTCTGCTGGCGGCCAATCGGGACATAATGGACATCCCCCTATATCAGCGTCGGAGGAGTCCCGACACGACGAGAGGACAAAGGGTATTTGGGCTTCGGACAAGACGCTGGAGTGTCGAGTCCTGAGATGGTGCTCGATCTGCGTTTTGTCTCCGCAAACCGTCTGCGTTGATGGGCAGATCGTGCAACGCCATTTCCGCCTGTGCGTGTCCAATTCATGCTGCCACCATTCGTGACGAGTCTCGAACAAACCGGAGGTGCAGTTTTCAAACGTGCAGACGTACGGCTGCAAATCGAAGAAGACGTGTTTTCTAGGTATGTGTCATCAGCGTGTACTGGAGGACGACTGCGACTGAGAAGAACTGGGGCTTACTTCCACTCTCCCCGGTCCGAGACAAACTGTATTGTCCAGCAAAAGGGACATTCGAAAGGCTGGCCATAGTCTAGCTGCACCCCGTTCAATACCATGTCCGACAGATCTGGTATGGCTTCCCCAATGGGTTGGCCGTCCTCCCCTGCTAGTGAGACGAATGAGGTTGCTGTGGTTATGACGGAGTCCGCCTTGGTAGCGTGCTGAATGGCATCGTCCTGAACGAATGTCGTCGCAACGGTTCCCGACTCGGCCGCTCCACAATCCTCTATCGAGACTGGCGCGGAAGCCAGGCTCTTCCTGTGTTTCTCGCGGTATTTTAGGTACTCACGTCGTCTCGTGATGGCTCTCCCAAGGCGATCGGCCAGCCATGGCTTGGCCCTGACGCGAGGAAACGTGTCACAGACGTGCCTCGTATCAAAGGGATTGGCGGGTGGTGGTGCGTCGTCGGGCCCGTTGCCGCCATCCTCGTATCTCCCTCTCGGTCTGTGACGGCGGATCAACATGGACAGGCGGAAAAGGGCGCTGATGGAAGATCTGATGCTTTCCGAGAGCTGCTGCACCACATCCAGAGGCTCCTCGTCTGAGTCGGAATCCAGAACGTTTGGCACGTCACCGGCAAGGATGTCAATGGCTGTAAGGCCGCACTCAGTTCAATGTTCACCTGCGGGTTTTTGGGAGGGGTGGAAAAGCCGGTCAATTCACGAATCTTACCTCTGGCAGATGCCTCCTCAAGTCGCGCAAGCGCGATACGAACATTGCCCAGAATTCCGGGGGCATCTCGGAGACGGGATTCCAGCGATTTGGGAGAGTTCTTGAATTGCAGAGCGCCGATGTTGGCGGCCCACAGCTGGACGCGTGCGATAGCATCTTCGACAGCCAGCTCAAGTGATTTGGAGCTGGCAGTGGAATCCGAATTTGCTTGCTGCACAAGCCTGGCCAGAGAAATTGTGGCAGCCTGACAGAGCTCACGGACGGGTGTTTCGGATGAAGACACGAAAGCCATCTGGCAGATACGAACGTTCCTGGTGAGTGCCTTGAAAATATCGAGAGTTGAACATTCCCCCTCCAAACAAGATACAGCAATACTGTAGGTCACGTGTATTACTTAGCTTGCTTGCTTGTCCCTGTCTGGCCATATAGCACTATCGTATGATGGGCTGCGGGTGATAGAGGTTGGGCAGCTACCCCTCTCCTGACCTCTCCTTCCGTGCTCGGGCTCGATGCCTACGAGCCAACCCCGCAACACATCCACAACGCGCTGTAAACCGCGGCAATGTCTGGTTTTGAGATTGCGGGTGTTGTGCTGGGTGCATTCCCCATCTTGACCGACGCATTGAAGGATGCGCGCGGGCCCTACCAGAAAGTAAAGCGGTGGTGGAACTTCAGCATTGCATTTGAAGACTTTCTCCTCCGCCTTGACACGGAACGAGTGGCTTTTCTGCAGAACCTCGACAACCTCCTCACCTCCGCCAGCATTCCCGAACCCGACAAGCAATTGCTGATGCTTGATCCCCGTTGCGACCTATGGTACAGCCCCAGCATCCAGGCGGCATTACGGGCTCGCATCTCAGACCCTTACTTCGACTGGTATATAACGGTATTGTCTGACATCCGAGAGGCTCTGGACGAGATTAAAGAGTTTCTCCCAGTTGGGAAGGTAGGACAGCCCGCTTCGTCTTTACTGCAGACTGGCTGATGGTACTACTCGCTGTTTAGATGCACCAAATCGACGCGAAAGGGGCCCACGACATTATTTTCAGAGCGAAAACTTCGTTCTCCAGTCGAAAGGATCACTTACTCGACAGAATCCAAGACCGCAACGAGGAGATTTTCAAATTTCTGCTCCGGGAATCCATAAAACCCAGCGAAACTCCGAAACCTACCAAATCAACGGCCAACTCCCACCAGTTTATCAGGGCCCAGAAGAGGTCGAAAGAGCTTCATCAAGTTCTGAGGTCTGTGTGGAAATGCCAATGCACAGCCAGCCACTCCTGTGGTATTAGCAGCTCCATGAGCTCCCACAAGCTTTCGCCCATCGAGATTTCACTTCTTGTTACGGACAGCTCTAAGAACCACTTGATCCGGGTGGAGCAGTTCGAGGAAGAGGATGGATGCCACCAGGGGTCCTCGGTGGCATCCTCTAGTGTTGTGGAGGATATATCCACCGTTCGCCGCCAGCTCGCGTATAAGAACAAATCCAAGGGGGTTGAGACATCTAAGGGAGCCCTCATGATGCTCGGAAAATCTGCCTTGTCATCTACTCTGAACCCAGCTGGGAGCACGAGCAGCTCAACCACGACGATAGCGCAGGCTACCGTCCAAGGTATCACACTCAGCTCTGCTAAGCCGCTACCGAAACCCAGGGTTAGGTTTGCCACTTCCGCTGCCCAAACTTCTCAGGCTCCTTTGGCGCAGAAAAACGCAGCGGCACTCACAAACTTCTGCGCCAGCCTTTCAAGCGCCACAAGCAAAACATCATCTACACTCCTGGGATTTCTACAGCTGAACCGCGAGGAGAAGGTATTCTTACGCCTGAATACATCAAGGCAATTCCCCTGCCAACCAGATGCCGAGACCCTCGCAGGCTTCCTCTCGAGCACCCCCAGACGGGGCACGAGGGTCCAAGTCGGCCTCGACATCGCCATCAGCCTTCTCAGCCTAGACAGCACGACCTGGATATCCACGGACCTGAACAAGACACACATACGCGTGGTAAAAGAATCCTTGGACCCTGTTCAGGCATCATGTGTCCCAACTCCATACCTATTCCGGCCGGAACCACGATCCAGTAACGACAATATTCCAACCCGAGACGGTACCCAACAACGGCTGCTCGCTCTCGGGATTCTACTTCTTGAGCTCCTCTTCGGCCAGAACGTCGAGCAGCACCCAGACCGAAACAAATTCATGGGTCCTGATGGCAAGCCGAACCGGTATACAGACATGTGCACGGCCATGGAGTGGCAGAAGCAGGTGGAGCTGGAAGTCGGCGACGGGCTGTCCGGCGCCATTCAAAAGTGTCTGTCCTGTGACTTTGGCGTGGACCGCGACCTAGGCAGTCCGCAGTTCATCCAGGCTGTGCTGTCGTATGTCGTGGAGCCCCTGAGGACGTTTCTTCTGAGTTGGAACACAACGGTGGTGATCAAGTAGGTGAATTGGACCACGGGTCAATAAAGGTACTTGTATATAAAAACCAGCTCATATATGACATCCTTCGCATTTCCAAGTCATCCCTTGTCCGACATCTGAAAATGCAAGACAAAATAGATCCTTGCTGCACTCGTCCAGTCCGGTCTGATCCGGCCGCGCCAAGCAACACCCAAACAAAACTCCGGAATCTCCGAATCCTACAAAGCCTTCGGCTGGACTTGTTGGAAACCGCCCCCTACGGCTACATAAACGGAGGATTCAAGCCCAAGTGGTCGTGTACGCCATTAAGCCACTAGATCGGAAAAGGTCAGCTTTCCCTCTCCAGACAAGGAAGGGGAAGGGTGACAAAAGAATGGAACGTACATCATCCAAGTTTTGCGTCGGCCGCCTGTGCAGCCCGAGACCCCCCACAGTAGTGTCGAAAAGATTGTTGAGGTTCGCCGTCGGAAAGAGGATGTTGTTCCCCCCGACAACGTTCTGGGTGGGATTGACAAAAGGCTGCGCCAGCCGGGCTTCGATCCGCGCCAGGACGTCGCCCGGCTCCGGCCTGTCGGCTGGGAGCTCACAGAGACACTCGGCCACGAGGTAGCGGAGCTCGTCGCTGTAGGGCGGGAACAGGTTGGGCGTCTGGATGAGGTCGCTGCCGAACGTCACCTTGTTTACTGGTGGGTTGCCGGGGACGGGACTGGGGAACGCGCATTGGACAGCATATCTCCGGGGCCTGGGCACATATAGGGTGATGCACGCTTCCATCGTCTTGCTGTTGTCAGCGCATGCTTCAAGACAAGAGGTGGGAAGACTGACCATGGCAACCTGGTAAAGATTCATCTTCCAGTCGTACTGGCCCGCCACTTGAGGGACCGGCCGACCGTACGAAGCTTCCCAGAAGGGCGTATAGTTTATATACTCCCATTCTCTTGTGAATTGTTCCTGAACACACTGAATAAGCGGAAGGCAACCTCATAGCTCCATGAAGCTCACCGGAGTCCGATAGTTACTCTTCCCTATTGTCCGCGACCCCCACATTTTGTTACTGATGAGCGACGTGGTCAAGACGGTTAGCTGGCTGCCGCTTCATGGCCGGAGGGCTGGCGGACCGGACTTACAAGTCACCAAGCAGGTCCATGCCTATCTTCCTAGCCAGACCAAAATCCCCGAGCTTTAGCACCGGGATGTGCGGGTGTTCGCCCGTGTCGTACTCGCCGAAAAAGACTTTGGGAAAGGGGGCTGTGTCAGTAGCTCCATGAGCGAGACCAGCAGCGGGACGGGAGAAGCCTACAATTTTTCGGGTCGATATCAAAATGCACCACCCTCTGGTGTCTGACTCCCGAATCGGGGACAGTCTCGGTGAGGCGTGTGAACTGGGGTACAGCAAACTTAGCTCGTCCCTTGGGACGGGGTGGGTGTCGTAGCCCGATGACGGACTTGACCACTGCATCATGTCAGCGTACAATGGTTACCAAGGTAGACGGGGTAGTCCTTCTCGAGTGCACGTACTGCAGCGAAACCACATCCAGAGCATCTGCTCAGGAATGTTGCCGGCATTAGGGACGGCGCCGTGATATGAGTCGCCAATTCGATCCAGGAACCGATCCAGATCTTTACGCTGACAGTATTCCATGATCAAGGTGGCGTCTGGCAAGTCAGCCTCGCGGAACGTTCCGGCTCCCCCAGGGACATCGGTGGTCGTGTTAGTGAGCGATATTAGCACTGGCAAAACCGCCGGTGCAAAGAGCGGGCCGGCGGGAGCGGCGGGAGCGACAGCGGGGGGAACGGGGGCTATCTGGTTCAGGGCCCGCCGAGTCGTGCGTGTGGTTGCGGCTGGTCGGGGTCGCATGGCCTGGACTATGTGCATTGCGTGCCTATAGGTCTCTTGTATTTTCTTCTCTCTTTTCACATACTTTTCCCCCGCGCCGTTTAGTGCGCACTTGACGACGCATAATACCTTGGTATTGTTGTCGGCCGGAAACCAGAACAACGAGACGACACCCATTCCTCCCCAGCCCAGGCACTTCACGAACTCGATCTGGGCGTCAGGAATTCTCTTGAGAGCGATAGCGAGGTTCCTGACACGGGGCGCCCTGTTCGCCATGTGCTGCGCAAGGTTAGGATTAGGCGCGGCGATTCGGAACTGCCAGTTCGCGAGGCGGGCAGGGACAGCCGCTGGCTGTATCGATCTTTGCACCCATACGCCGGCCCTTGGAAACTGCGCCCATCCGGCAGGTCCGCCATCGCGATCGCGCGTGATTATTTGCCAATATCGTTGTTGTTCCAACCTCACCCACAGTTGGTAATTACCTCCCTGATCGAATTGCTGTTTGGTTACTGGGATCGCCTGCATCTTTGGTATCAAGACACGCTATTGTCCTGTTGTCGAACTCGGTTGTTGTCATTTTGGAGAATCTAGTACCTAGGCAGAATCCATCGCGTTTTGAGCATTGGGTCTTCCTTGTCAGGAAAAGGTCATGGCTTACAAAGACTTGCCGCCGAGATACGAATCCGGACAATGGGCTGGTGATGTGTCCACATTACACCAGTCGGCAACAAAGGTGAACAGGCCCATGTTGACTGCGGATGCTTGGACTTTTGGCGTCCATGGGGAATTTTACCGGGGCGGTTAGATCGACTGTGTCCCTTTGCTAGATCGACGGACTCTGGCCTTTTTGGACGAAGCTTACCTATCTGTCGACACTGTGGCTTCCTTACCAAAGGGGTTTCAAAACTATTATCACGCCTCTCTGAGTAAGTTTTTGGGCTTATTCTTTTTGCAAATCGCCTCTGAGAATTTCTATTAGGCGTATTAAGCGAGAGCTATCCTCTCGTTGTATTTCCCAGAACCCTGATCTGGGCTTTTTACCTTCAAAAATCTTAGTGGCAGAGCTCTTCCCAAATGATTACCTGGAGTCCGTCGATTTAACGGAGCACACAGTCGATCTAACCGGCGCCAATTTTACAGGCTCGATTGTTTGTGCTGTGGTTGTGGGAATAAAATTAGATTTCTCGAATTGGGGTACACCTAAGAAGGAAGAAAGAACCACACTCACCTGCTTGTACCGTTTGGCAAGAACATAGGGGACCTTTGCCACCTTTGCCAGAACTAGCCACCATCGATGATCGCAGTTACAAGGTGGCTAGACCTGTAAGACTATCAAGCTTTTCCGAGGTACTACTCAGCTTGCTCTATATTACAGCCCTTGCATGGACGGAGCAAACGATCCCCCGTACGCAGCTTACACTGGTGGTTTGCAGATCCCCCCCTTTTCGAGGCGAACACCGTTCTCCCAAAGCTACCTTAACATAGGTAGAATAAGGGAGTCTGGCCCGTTTATAAGACGGTAGACCTGCCGCCGCTAGCACAGTCAAAGTCTCAACTTCTTAAGCCAGCAAGCCAGTCACGATGCCTTCGGACAGAGCGCACTCTGAAAGCCTCACGATGCCGCGCGGGGGCATCAGGAACGCGGTACACGCCTAATGCCTTCTTTATCGCAGACGCCTCTACAGGTCTGCAACGGCGCTGTCAAGGTAAAAGGTTCGAATCAAGGGATTCCGTGACTTCCTGGTTGCACACACAACTAACCTGCCTTTACCAGCGCGAATATAACCCTCGAGCCTTCTAAAATGTAAAACTAGTTATTTTTAGGCTATACATTGCAGTGTACCGTCAACGTTAGCCAAGATGGTGACCTAGGTATACATAGTCACGTGACTCTCTGAGTCGTCAAACGCCGGAAACCCCCGGTTCGTCTGCGATGGCCTGCTCCGGGCGTCTCCGGGGTCCAATGACGCACAGGTCGCAGGTCGCGGATGGCAGGTGGCGACCCCCGCTGGCGACTGACAGGATCATCAGCGTGGCGGACAGCTCTGAAAAAAGACAATCTGGACAAACAAGGAATCTCTTTGCGACCCAGTCAGGAAAGCCGCCGTGGAGGGCTCCCAAAGGAGAATTTCCAGATGGAAAGACTTTTCGCAACGCTCGGTCTGCGAAATAAGGACGAGGCCGAGGCAGGCCGAGGCATCTTCTCTCCGTTCAGTCCCGTCCCCTCACTCTCAGCTGCCGCCGGGAGGCTGCACACCTTTGCAGACACCGCCGAAACGCACTCCTGGTGACAGGCCGCCCACCGCAGCAGCAGTTGATTTCACAGCTGATGGGATGATTGATTCACTTCGTCGCATTTTACCCACAGAAGCCAAGTCCCACTTTGACACAATTGCCCAGAAGTCGCATGGCGTAATCGCGCATGACACCGAATATCGAGGCAGCCAACAAGGAGCTAGTAGTGGCTGTTCCAGTGGGTTGGAGTCTAGGCATTCGTCGCAGAGGCAATCTGCTCTTCTTCGCCTTGCGTGACCCTGCGGATCCCGTGCCGATGATGACCGGTTGGCCTGGGCGAGACGAGACGCGACGGTGACACACACACACACACACACATGCTCGGGTTACAGGTTTGCGGCTTTTTTCTTCTTTCTCACAAAAAGAATCTGCACCCCGGATCTCGTTGATTCGAAGCTTTTTCTTCTGCTGACCCATTTTTCGGGGCACTGTCGACAACATCCACCATTGGTGCGGCCTCCCATCATTTGACGTAACGAAACCCTGCTGAGCAGGAGACGGAGCATGAGATTTATTTGCACTTCTTATTCATAAACCTTCGCCTCGCCTTCGACGTTACTGTCGTTTCAGCTTTACTCATTATCCTTCGACACACACCACATTTTTTTTAATCCTTCGATAACATCATCAAAAAATGCCTCGAAATACACGCAAGAAGGACCCCTTCGCCCGTATCAACAACTGGGACGACGGCTACGAGTACGTCCGGGACGGCCCCTTATCCCCGGCCGACTCGCGGGACCCACCGCCGTTCTTCTCCCCGCCCCCGCCCGGCGGCGGCGGCGGCGGTGGCAGACAGGCTCCCGAATACTTCGAGCCGGTCGACCGGCGCTACAAACCCACCCGGGGAGATTCCTACGAGTCTGCGCGCTACCCCCGGCGGCCGGCAGCATACCCGTCCCCGCCCGACTCGGACGACTACGCGCGGCGCAGACAGCAACCCCCGCCGCCGCCATACCGCGCCGCCCGCTCGCCCTCCCCACCACGCCGCTCGCGCCGCGACATCTCACCCCCGCGGCGCCGTCGCGACCGGGACCGCTCCCCATCCCTCTCCTCGCGCTCCCCCTCCCCGCCCCCGCGCCGCTCCAAGAGCACCCGCTCCGCCACGGCCCCCCGCCGGCCGCGCGGCTACTCCCGCTCCCCATCGCCCCCGCCGTACCGCCGTCCCCCTCCCCGCCGACGCTCGCCATCCCCCATCCTCCCCGGCGGACGCGTCCACAAACCGCGCGACATCTCCCGCTCACCCTCCCCCTCCCCACCACGCCGCCACCCGTACCCGCCGCGCGGCCGCTCCCCCTCGCCCGCGCGCCGCAATCCCAAACCAAACCTCACGCGCTCCAAATCCACAAACGCGACAGGGACAAAAGACCGCCTCGCAGGCCTCAGCCCAAAATGGCAGAAAGCAGCCGCGGCGGCGCTGCAGGCAGGCGGCCTGGCCGCGCTGAATGCGCGGTCCCAGCCGGGTGGGTGGGCCGGCGAGAAGGGCGCTCGGGTCGCGACGGCGGCGTTGGGTGCTGCGGCTATGAATGCGTTCTCTGGAGGAGACAAAAAGTCGGACGGAAAGAGTAAGGCGAGGAGGAAGAGCAGTGGCGGGCTGGATGGGCTGGGCGGTGCGTTGGGCGGGTTGTTGATTGATCAGCTTGCTAAGCGGGGGAGGAGGTAATCACCTGGCGAAAAAGGGATGCAAGGAAAGAAATGGAGATGGGGACAGTGAAGGAATTAACTATGGGTATATGGCGTTAGGCGAATTGTATTAGTAGAAGGCATGATGTAACCGTCAGCGATATCCCCTTTTCCACGCTGACGACTCCAATACGGGATAATATGTACAGTAGAATAGAACGCAATGTACGCCATGCCCAATGCACATCCGCGCAGGCCAGCCTACTTGTTCGGATCCGCCCCCTTCTCGATAAACAGCTCCACCGCCTCCTCCATCCCCTTCTCGACCGCCATCGTCAGCACGCTCTGTCCCTTGTTGTCGAGCTTGTTCACGTCGGCGCCGCGCTCGACCAGCATCTTGACCACGTCCATCCGGTTCCCCTCGACGGCGCAGTGCAGCGGCGTGCGGCCGGTGGAATCGAGCCCGTTGATATCGGCGCCCTTGTCCAGCAGGATCTGCATGATCCGGACCTGGCCCTTCAGGGCCGACATGTGCAGCGGCGACGTCGGCTGGGCCGGCGCCTGCACTGTCATGCCACCGGCCTGATGGAACTTTGGCGGCGGGACGGGCGGCGTCACCTTGACCACCTTGTTGCGGGCGCGGCGCATCTGGGGCGTCTCGGTGATCGGCCCGCCGGACTGGATGCGGCGCCAGCGCCGGTAGGCTGCGATCTTATCCATCTGGTGGGGGTTCAGATCGTGGTTGTGCCACTCGTTCTTGATCTCGATGAACCACTTGGACGCCTCGCGCTTGCGGCACACCAGCTTGACACGCGTCGGGCATCCCAGTTTGTGTGTGGGTCGCTTGCGCTTGCCGTACCCGGAGTTGCGGCAGACGCCGCCCCGGTCGCACATCAGGTCGACTCGAATAATCTCGGCGTCGGGCGCCGCCGGCTTGCTGCCCACTCTTTGTTTCGTCGATCCTGTTTGGACTAACACGTAGCCCTGGCTGATGGCGTACTCCTGCACCAGGTTCATGGCCGTCTCGCGCGTATCGTGCGGGCCGAGTAATAGCGTCGGCCGGATCTTGGGTAACTGCAGTGGTGTAATGGGCTGTACCAGCGGCGCGATATACAGGCCGTTTGGCAACAGCTTACCACCCTTTGGTCCTGTCTTGGGAGCTTCCTCTACCTCTTCACCCTCGCCGTCCGACTCGGAATCGTCGTCCGAGTCTTGCATTGTGATGTCGGCATCAACGCTCGCCTGTAGCGTCTCATCTTGTGTCTGTCTATCCTGCAGTTGTTCCGCAGATGTCTGCTGGACCTGGGCCAGCGGAGCTTGTTGGGCTCCTTGGGGTTGTTGCGCCTGCGGTGCCTGCTGTGTTTGCTGGACTTGTGGCGCTTGCTGAGCCTGCCTAGTCGTCTGAGCTTGCTGGGCTTGTTGAGCGCGTTGTGCTTGCTGGGCGCGCTTTGCTTGCTGGAGTTGCTGCGCCTGCTGAGCTTGCCGAGCTTGTTGAGCCTGCTGAGCTTGCTGCCTAAGCACCTCTTGTCGATGGGCAACAGAGTCGGGCGTGGCGAGACTGTTGCCGAGATCGTAAGGAAGATAGCTCGACGGCGAGATGTGCGAGGGTGGGTCGCCGGCGCGGTGAAAGAATTGGTCGTTCTGGGCTTGGGAGGATTGCTGCTGGTACGGCTGCGAGGTGGGGATCTGGGGAGGGAGGATCGGCGACTCGACGCGACGGCTCGATTGCAAAGGCGTGCGACTCTGGGGCTGTCACAGTCAGCGGCGCGACGCAGAGGTCGACGGGGTCATACGTATTGGTGGGCTAGCTGAAAGCTCTGATTGATGTAATTGTCGCTCATTGTGGGCTCCGCCCTCGGCTGTGATGGTCGCTCTCTGTTGTTACCAGGCGGTTGAGGATAGGAGATCAGTTGCCAAACGCACGGTGAGGAGTCGCTGGCAGAATATGTTCGTGTGGTTAGCAGTGCACGGGCCTTTTGTGCCCTCAAACGGGCCTATCGCCCGACACCGCCTCATTAAAGTCACGGCAGCCAATGGACGGCAAATAGCGATAGGCATGGAAGAGGCTATCTTGCAACACACAGACACAATTTTTGCCACGAACCGACACACGATCACTATCAGACACAACACCGTGCGATTTCCATGAAAATACCTGTTTTGTCTCCTTTTGGTGTCCCACAAACCTAAAGTCCACCCAAAGTTGCTCCCGCAGGTCGACAGTCACCACGGGCTAACTCGCGTCACACTCAGTGCACCACTTCTGAAACTTCTACGCGAATATTCTTCATTGACCTGCTGGCTACAGAGCCTTCAGCTTGACATAGCACATCTTGGGCGCGCGGAATACCCTCTCGATCGCCTCGAAACTCGACAGCTCCTCGGGCAACGGCAGAAACTCAAAACTGAGGATTAAGTGCACCATGATGATTTTCAGCTCCTGCACTGCCAGTCGTTTCCCTACCGCTTGTCAGACTCGGTTTCGCCAGAAATTCAGGTACCTACCGAAGCAACCTCGAAGTCCTCCGCCAAACACCAAAGATGGCAAGGCATAGGCATCGTACACCTCTTTTCCTTGTTCATTAGTCGTCAGCCATCGTCGCGGTTCGTATCGTCCTAGTTCGCGCCCGCTCTCGCCATCCAATCCTCCCCGGGGCCGCTTGGCTTTCGCCATTCGGCTAGTCGAGCTGCGAAGATCTTCGGAGACTGGCTCTGGCGGGTGGATCAGACGGGTATTCAAAATGATGTTGGCGCCTTTGGGGATTCGATGCCCGAGAATTTCGGTATCCATAAGAACAACACGCGCGACCACGCTGGCTGTTCCCGAGACCCGGAGCGTTTCCTCCACGCTTGCATCAAGATACGGGATGTCGGCGTCGAGTATGGCAGCGGCAGACTCAGGGAAACCCGAGGGAAATGCAGCCTGTACCGCCTTTCGAAGCTCGGCCTGGGACTCTGGATACAGGGTCATGAATTTGACGAACCACATGAGGGTATTGGCGGTCGAGTCGTGGCCCTGTCCATGTCAGTGGTTGAGCTCCAAGTCACAGTCCTACTTACAGCCATCAACAACAGCAGCAACTCGTCAAGCATCGCTGGGTCCTTCGTGGGGTCTGGCAATGGTTGACCATTCTTCTTGGCCGTGACGATCTCGCGCCGCAAAACAAGATCCATGGCACACGTGTCGTGCTCTTCACCGTCCTTGTCTCCCAGACCTTCGATCCGTCTGAAACGCTCGCATGATTGGATCATGAGATGGGTGACTTCATCATTGATGAGCCTCATGAACCGCCTATAGCTCGGCGTCAAGCGTATCATAAGTCGAGTGAAGGCCGGCCAAATAGCGGCAAGCCCCTCGTCCACGACCCAGTTGGCACACTCAACCGCCTCTTGAAGCTTGGTGGCCGTATGCAGTCTCTTCATACGCTCTGGGTCATCTGCCAGTCCTCCGGGAGGCGGTTCGAGCTTTTCGATTTCCCGACGAATGACACCCAGGTCGGACCCAAGGATGGCGACCCATATGGCGTCCAGCGCAGTGAGGCCAAAGTCCCCGGACACGTCGATGGGGTCCCCATGGGCCTTCTTCGCTCTGATCTTCCAAATATCGATCAAGTCTCCGGCGGACCGGTGAATATTTGGGGCCACGACACGGCGTAGGAAGTCGGCACTCATGACATCTGACCAGAGCCTCTTCTGCGCTTTGAGCGCTGGTGTGGTGAGCTGTGCTAGTGTGCTATGCGGCACTACCAGTTCGAAAAGCTCAGTCGTCAAGGGAGAGCGGTCGAATTCGCGGTTACGGCGAAGCAGTATGTCCTCGGCCTCGCGGGCGTCATCGATAACAATAAGTGGATTGGTGAATGAGGAAATGAGGACCTGGCAGACGGGAACACGCAGTCGACGGGCAATGGCGAACATGCTCAGGGACGGCTCTCGCGTCTCCTCGCTCACCCGCTTGAGCTCGAAGACATCGCCGAGGAGACGCTTGACGGAAGATTGCTGATAAGGGATGCCCGCGAGCGGCTTGGGATACAACTGGAGAAAGAGGTAGTAGGCGAGCGACAAGACCGCCAATACGGCAGCCGCGAAATAATATTCGGGCATGATGAGTCGATGATATCGGCAACCGGTAGCTGCGAGTTGCGGTTCCACAATGTCGAAATCAACACATGGCTGAGAGATGCGAAACGCAGCGCCGGATATATATGGAAGCGACGCAGCTTACCGCATTAATTCCTAGGACGCAGACCTAGCGTTCCGTCTGAGGTTGGAAGTTCACAGTTGGACGGGGCTCCGCGGGGCCCGGCGTTTTATGTCGCGGGGCAAGGCACGCAGGGAGCACGCTGTGCCGGACCGCATACGGCGACCCTCTCCATGCTACGTCGCCCGTGATAGGTCGAGAGGGTGTTATCGGTAGGGTACTTTACCCCCGTGCCACAGAGGATGCTGACAACCCGGAGGCGCCCTGATCAAGGCCCAGGAATACGCGGTCAGCTCGGAGCGCTCCTCGGTCGGCCGCCGTCGAAGTCTCTCCAGAAGACTTGAGTGGAGGACTACGATCAGCGTCCTGAAGGATCACATCCATCCGTAGGACTGCGCGAGTTTGGAGTCCGAGCCACACCATCTGCGGGTCGGACGTCTCGCATGCAATGCAGAGGTTGTTCCATTGCACAGGCTGCATCTCCAACGGTCAATTATGGCTAATTATTACGCACCCTACTCACGACGGGCTCGGATTATACGTTGTCCCCAGAATACACGCATCGTCAATCTCGCCGGCGCTCACATTACGCTGTATCACACCCCCCGCCGCGAACCGCATCATGTTCCTTCCCCCGTTGTCGTCGTGCGCAGCCCACCCGCGATTGCGCAGCCCGTTCTCGGGATCCTCCATGAACGCCAGGACGTGGTCCTGCATCGTCTCGGCCACCTTCCGCTGGTAGTCGCTCACGGCGTCCATGACGTTGAACATGCGAGCCGGCGTCTGCACCGCGTAGGTCCCAAAGACCATGGGGATGTCGCTCGCGTGATACGCACCCATCCAGGCTAGAGGCGTGACGCTGCTGAAGTTGCCCGCGTATTCGTACCGGTATGTCGTCAACCCCTGCCGGCCGCGGTTCGCCGTCGTGTTGCTGGCCAGACAGACAAAGATGCCCACGGTGCCGGCGTTGATGGTCGGCTGGTACGGGCCGTCGGTAACGTTTTTCAATGGGTACGTGGATAGTGTCGAGACCTCGTTGGACGTGGTGCTCACGATGGCCGGGATGCGCGGCACCTTGCCGAGCCGGTCGCGCTCCGTGTAGTTGAAAAAGACGACTCGCTCATCCGGCGCCGGCTTGAAGGTGAGGGTCGGCTTGGTCGCGTTGTCCTTGTACTGCCCGACCCAGTTCTGGAGGAGAGGCATCGGCACCTGGCGCATGCAGGCCAGCTCGGCAGCCGGATCGTTGGGGAAATCACAGCCGAGGTTTTTCGCGACAAAGGTGAAGTTGCTGTGCGTGTTGTCGGGCAACGAAATGTTGACCATGGCCGTGCCCGACATCATGTACAGGCTGGCCGCCAGTGGTTCGTCGGGCCACCCGTGTGCCACCATGTCGACGGCCACGCCGCCGGCCGACTGGCCCCAGAGCATGATGCGGAACGGATCGCCGCCGAAGGCCGCGATGTTGGCGTATACCCACTCGAGGGCCATGCGCGCGTCCATCAGACCGAAATTCTGCGTCTCCAGCCCAGCTGCCCACGGGAACCCGCCGATGTTGAGCCGGTAGTTCGCCGTCACCACGATGTGCTTCTGGGTGCGCTCGACCCACGGTGCCGGCTGCTGGTAGGGCACATCGACGCCACCGCCGACAAAGTCACCTCCGGGCAGGAACAGGGCCACCGGCAACTTCCGGTCTTCGGGTGCGGATGCATTGGTCTTGATCGGGGTCCAGATGGCGAGATACAGACAGTCCTCCGATGACGCCTGGGCCACGCGCCCGTCGGTGTAGCTCTGGCCGTAGAGCCGGATGGCGAAGTCGGTGATGTTGGTCGTCCAGACCGTCAGATTGGCCGACTGGTACTGCGAACACGACGGCGGGAACCGGTACGAGTAGTGTCGCCGGGTCGAGGGGCTCACGGCCACGGGTGGCGTCCATCGTCGCTCTCCAACCGGTGGCAGGGCATACGGGATGCTGCGAAACTGTCTGACATGGGGGAATAACGACGAGTCGATTAGCCCGGTGTAGATGCCGGTGTGGGTCTTGACCGTAAGCTGATCATCGACGGCGGCAACGACGCCGACGAGAGCCAGACAGGCAGACCAGAACCGGAACATGTTTGATTCGACTGCGGTCAGAACTCTACCCTCACGACAAAAACCCCGGACCCCGGATCTGGCGCGCCTTAGGCTGCAGTTTTATACATCGAAGGAGCGGCGCCCGGTAGCCGGATTCCTTCCGAGCTAGTTTCCGTCATGTCGTTTCCGTATATTGTTCTCTGAGCCCAGCCACCCTGTCGGCAGTGTACAGGACTGCCGAGAAGAGAAGGTCGCAGAGGTCACCGCCATCACGCGCAGGCTGCCATGTGAGGCGACCCTATATACTTCCCGTCCAGTGGCCAAATTGCGGGCAGTTTCGTCATTGGACATTGGGCGGCGGCCGGGCTTGGTTGTGCAGACAAGGTCGGATTGTGCTGTCGTCTATTAAAAATTCGAGCCCTTCGTCACGATGGCACGCGCCGCCGCCTCAGTATCGGTTCCTCCTTCGGCTAAAGCTTGAGGGGGCGCAATGGGGCAGGTCCAGCGTTGGGATGGAAAGTCTGGACTGCGGGGTGCGCGTTTTGGCAGGTATATCGGTGCGACATATAGGGTAGTGACCCGGTTGCTTTTTGGGCGATATATGAAGATGGTGTCTGTTGGGAGGATTGTCGGTTGCGGCGCGAGGGTGTGTGGGAAAGCTTGTTTTTGAGACATTGACCGGTAAGCCCACTGTCTTCTCCTTTTTGCTTGGAGTCTCGGAGTCACGGAGTCTCAAGCAATTCGTGATGTGGTCCCAAATTTCGGTTCCTCATACCCCGCCGGGACCAACGGCGCTGACGTTATCTCCGACGGGTGCGGCACCGGCAAGCAGTCCAGCAGGACCGCGGCCGCCGATGTCTGGGCATGCGCAAATCATTGGTCCTTGTTTTGTCACAGTCCATCACCACTTTTGGGTCTACAGTGTTGATCGGCAACAAGAACGACGTTGCGGTCTGCAGTTCGAAGCTTACTCAGGCGGCCACCAACACCTGTTGGTATGAGTATGGCCTGATTCTGGTTAGAGTTGTATTATGAGTGGTCCAGTTGGGGTCGGCGGGGGTTATGTCATGCATTCGGTGATGCACTCGCGTGTTTCTCGTGATGGTTGGCGATTACCTCCGTGCCTCCACAGTCCACGCGGACGACCGGGCGAGCCGGGGTGCAGGGCACCGGAGTTAGTGGACAAACGGCGATATGCCACGGCCCGGTTTTAGTCTGCCGGCTGCTAGCAGAGTATAAGTCGGCCGTCTTTGTCGCATCTGCCCACTCTCGATCCTTCTCCAGACACGAATCAATACAGATCAACCAATCGTAGCATCCCAAGACCGAGAAGACCGCCAACATGCCCGTCAACCCGCTCCCGTACGCCCCGCCCCCTCCCGGCCCGCTGGGACACTACCGGCTGCTCTCGCCGACGGCCTCGGTCCGTGTGTCCCCGCTGTGTCTAGGGGCTATGAATTTCGGCGAGGCCTGGAAGGACTACAGTGCGTTCACCCTTTTTGTCAGAGAGAACCCGCTAACAAGAATACATAGTGGGCGAATGCAGCGAGGAGACAACCAACCAGATCCTCGACTTCTTCTACGAGCAGGGCGGCAACTTCATCGACACGTCGAATAACTACCAGTTCGAGGAGTCGGAGACGCGCATCGGCGCGTGGATGAAGCGGCGCGGCAACCGCGACCAGATGGTCATCGCGACCAAGTACACGACCAACTACCAGGCCGTCGACCTGGCGGCGGGTATGACGGCCAAGGCGAGCATTCTTGCGAATTTCGGCGGGAACGGGTCCAAGAGTTTGCATGCTTCTGTGGCGGCGAGTCTGAAGAAGTTGCAGACTGATTATATTGATCTTGTGAGTCTTTTCCCCCCTTTTTTGCCCCCCCTTTTTTTGTGTGTGTGTGTGTCTGAGTGTGTGCCGTGGGGGGGGGGGGGGGGGGGGGGTGGCGGGGGGGTGGGGGGGGGGGTGGGGGGGGGGGGGGGGGCGGGGGGGGGGGCGGGGGGC
>MU839844.1:271933-332521 GCA_030411725.1 Echria macrotheca | reverse complement strand
CCGCGCCCCCCCCCCCCCCGGCGGCCCCCCCCCGCCCCCCCCCCCCCCCCCCCCCCCCCCCCCCCCCCCCCCCCCAACACTGGGATCGAATCGGATGAGGACTGACAGCACCAAAACAGTTGTACGTCCACTGGTGGGACCACTCGGCCTCGATCCCCGAGCTGATGCAGTCGCTCAACCACCTCGTCGCCGCCGGCAAGGTCTTGTATCTCGGCATCTCGGACGCGCCGGCCTGGGTCGTCTCCAAGGCGAACGAGTATGCGCGCGCGCACGGCCTGCGCCAGTTTTGCGTGTATCAGGGCCTGTGGTCGGCCAGCACGCGCGATCTCGAGAGGGAGGTCATCCCCATGTGTCGCGCCGAGGGCATGGCCATCGCCCCGTGGGGGTCTCTGGGCGGCGGCAAGTTCAAGACGGACGAGCAGCGGGCTCAGAAGGGCGGCAGGGCGGCGCAGGCGACCGAGAAGGATGTGCTGGTCAGCAAGGCGCTCGAGAGCGTTGCGACCAGGAAGGGGACTTTGATCACGAGCGTTGCGCTGGCGTATGTCCGCGCCAAGGCACCTTATGTTTTCCCTATTGTCGGCGGGCGGACGGTCGAGCATCTCAAGGGGAATATTGAGGCTCTGACGCTGAAGCTGAGTGATGAGGATATCAAGGAGATTGAGGGCGCGGCGCCGTTTGATGTCGGGTTTCCGTATAACTTTATGTATGGACCGTCGATGCCGGATATCCCCGGGCAGGTGTCGCTCTTGGGGCTTAATGGGACTTTGGAGCATGTTCCTGAGCCGAAGCCGGCTGCTAGGGAGTAGTTTCTTTGATTACTGTCTAAGGTATCGAGTCGGGAAAGCGGAAAGAGAGGAAGAAAAAGTCTAGATGTAGCGGAACATGTTGTTCTTGACCGACCGCTTCATGGCTACTGCTTTGCCGTCCTCGTATTCCACGCCTGACCCGCCGCCGTCACCTGATATGCCTTCTAGTTTCATGCGGAGTTCCTCGTCGAGTTCCGCTTGGGTCTTGCGGCGCTCTTGGGGGGCGTCTGCATTGGGGGGTTGAGCCACAGAATTTGTCTCGGGTTGGGGTTGTTGTTTAGATTGTTGTGATGTGGCGTAGGTCTTTCAGGTAAAGCATGTGAGTATACGGTGATAGGGGGGAGTGCCTAGATGGGAGGTACCTTTTGGGTTGTGAAATTTGCCCGGGAGAAGTGGGATGATACGGATGGCTGGGCGGAGCGTGTGAGGGCGGTGAGGATTCTCGGGTTTGGTTTCGCCATTTTGGTGCTTTGTTATTCTTTCTTCATGTGAGGTTTATGCTCAGAGATCTGAGTCTTTTGCGTGTTTGGAGGATCTTTAAGATGACAGTGTAGCTATGTAGTGTGCTATAGGGTGCAGATGGATGGGAGTGGAGCCCCTGACTGGTGATGTCACCATGCCCTGTCGGGTCGACGTCAGCCGGCCGCCCCAGCCGGAGGATTTGGCCGTGCACCAGTTTACCATATTCTAACCCGGGACGATGGTTTCTATATTTTCAATTCGGGCTGGACAAGTCATTATCAGTGGTAGAATCTCGCGAAATGTTTCCCTTGGACTGACAGCTCGTAGTGGTAGATTCTGCGGTTCTTTATCAGTGCCAAGGAGTGGAGAATCCCGATCGCTCTCCTCTGAACCAACCGGATTCATTCGACCGTACCTATCTAACCTCAAAACGGTAGAAAAGGGTATCCAGAAACTGTTTTGGAGGTCTCGAGAGGATATTTGGCGGTGTTAAAAGGGTGCTCGTAGGTGTTTAGTGGATGTTGAGAGGGCGTAAAACTGGTTTGGTATCCCTCGCTATTGGGCTAGACACGGTCGATTTAAATTACGTCGCTGTCAATAAGATACTAGCAGTATTTTGCGATTGTCAATACTGTCGTGCAGTATAAGTTGCAGAGACATATTCTGTAGTTATGGGAGCTCCCTAACAGGACCCCTGATTCCAACTGGCCATGGGTTTTGACGCGCTACCATCCATGATATATAAACCCGAGATGAATTTGTCGTCTCCTCCAGTATTACTAGTCAGATACGTTGAGGTTGGGCTCAACTGCTTTTCCTTAGGCCCTGGCCCTCGGCATCCGGGAGCAGCAGCCGAGATAGGCATGTCAGCACGATGCGGGGATATTTCGGCGCTAGCCCCGCCCCGCGCCGACGTCCTTCCTGCACACCACCCGTACAACCTATCCCTACACCTGCGATACCGCGCATATGCCCCGATACTTGCTCAGATCAGCTCTTACTGCCACCAAACAAGCCTCCATCTCAGTATCTCCTCTATTCCGAAGCCAGACACCTGTCCGGTCATCCCGAATACCCCGCACCGCATCCCGACCTTCCTCAACCATGGCTGCCACCGATGCCACCCTCCGCGCCTTCTTCCAGTCCCCCAACTTCGCCGTCGTCGGCGCCAGCAACGACACCCACAAATACGGCTACAAAGGTTTGTCTTCCTCTTCCCCCTTTTACCCGTACTAAATCCCTCCAGTCTTCAAGTGGTACCTCGACCACTCCCTCCCAGTGACGCCAATCAACCCGTCCTCCAAAACCATCAAGGCCGGCAAAACCGAGCACGACGCCGTCACTTCGCTCTCCGAACTACCCAGTCCAGCGGAAACGGGCGTGTCCATCATCACCCCGCCTTCCGTGACGCGCAAGGTCCTCGCCGAGGCGGCACAGCTTGGCGTTCCTGCCGTGTTTCTCCAGCCCGGAACGTACGACGATGAAGTGCTTGCGTTCGCGCGTGAGAATTTCAAGGCGGCAGTGGGCGGGACGGATGGCGGCTGGGGTGGGGAGGGGTGGTGTGTGCTTGTTGATGGAGAGAGAGGGATGAGGGCTGCTGGGAAGCTTTGATTGCTTTTATTTTCCAACGCACCGCTATGGCTTCTCAATCCTCCCCCTCACAGTCATAATTGACACCATCGTGCTGTTGCGCATGGCCTCTGCCACAATGACCAGCCCTGTTAGTCGGCTTCACTTTCAACCGTAGCATAACCTCGGCCGGCAGGGCTTCCACCGTCATCAGTTCAGGACGAGACGGATCGGTTCCAAGCCCTGCGACTCCCAGACAGCCTTGCATACCCTCCCGATAGCCTTTCGTCGCGCTACGCCGCCGTGCCACTCAATCCACATGACGTTATACCATTCGTACTTGTCTCCTACCCGAGGGCGCGCTGGGAGTTCCCACTCGCCCATTGAATACTCCTTCCAGTCGTTATACGCCCATCCAGTAGAGACCGCCGCCAGCTCGCAGACTGTACTAGCAGTATGGGCGGCAGTGCGGCCAATGATGTCGCCGTTAACCTGACCTTCTGGCCGGGTGGTGGCGGCCCTGAGGGTCACGCCGTCGAGGGTATGCAGCGTCAACACCCCCGCCCACCGCGAGGGCTGAGAGTCCTCGTAGATTGAGACGTGCAGGTAGCCAGACTGTGGTCGGATTCTCTCGCCGAGCCGCATGTACGCCCTCTTTGTATCGCACGATATCAGCGACCCGGGCGGTGGGACACACCCCCGCTGGGGAGGAAGAACAAGGGGGATAGGATACCAGAACTGGGAATCGGGGTCGGATTCGTGCGTGTAAAAGTAATCGGGCTCGCGCAGGGGGTAGTAGCCTGTCACATGCTCTTTTTCCAGTGTCCAGTCCCAGTGCGACCACGTTCCATGGAGTGTCTTGTCGGTGTGCTTATGGGCGGTCCACCCGGGTGGAACGTTTTTCGGCTTTACATCCGCATGCTGTCGCCAATGGTTTGGGATGAGTCGTCGGTATGGAGAGTCAAGCTTCGCGTGTGAATACCACTTCACAAGCGGGACGGTGCGTTTGGACGTATGCGTCCCTTGGGGATCCTTGGGTTTCAAATAGTCCCATGCGCTATTCCAGCAGTTCGGATGTACGAATCCCATCCACCCCATCCAAGACCACGTCGGCAGTGCGAGAATGGGAGTAGAAACACCGTCAACCGACCCGCCAGGGCAGTGGCCGTTGCCATGTCTGCCGCCATCATGTTCGCAGCTCTCTCTGAGTCTTCCAGCATCATTTCCACGTCCGATCCAGAGAAGGCCGACGTCAAAAAACATTTCCGGAATGCCATAGAGAAGTCCACCGTCGAATATCCCGGCCAGCGCTGAAGATAGTCCGGTGAAAGCTGACAAGATATCTATGGGATATGTGAGGTTCTTGCGGGAATAGGTATCGATCATAGCGTTGAGCTCTTGGATTCGAGGCCATCGTGAGTCGAGAAGCAGGCGCTCCTTCGCCTCGGGGCTGGATTGGTGTTGTTCTTGAGCAGATATAGGAATACAGAGGTCTTCTGGCTGTATGTCCTCCCGGAATACGGCATAATGACACCGCCATTCCACGGTATCTCCGATAAACATGAGCTTGCGGGTTGACAAGAGCGATTCCTGATAGGTCCAGCCCCTCTTGCTCCACGGCGTTTGGATGACGGGCGCATCCGGACAGTGCATGAACGTGTGGCCATGTGCCACTCTGAACAGCTGTTGGTCGTACTTTCGCGGTCTGGAGACTCCCGATATGCCCGGGAGGCCGTGGTCTGCGTTTTCACCTTGGGCCGCGACGATGGTAAGCACGGCGCCTGCGTATATGGAGGCCATGGCGTGAATCTGAGCGGACCTGACCGTGTCGTCATCTTGGACGATGCAGAGCGTATCGACCCAGAGATACCTCTCCCCGAGTGCGCGTACCAGACCCATGGCGTCACGGATGGTTTGCGGGATCTTTGCGGCATGTTCTGATGCCACGAGAGAGTCTTGTCGCATCAGGGCAGCAAGGTTCTCGGTTGATGCCCTGAGCTGGGTGCTAGCCCCCCAGACGTAGCTGAGCGCGAGGTAAGAGCCGGTCTCTAGACTGTCGGCCTTGCAGAGGCACATGCGTTGAGTGTCGATGAGCAGGTGAGGAGGGCTGGCTGTCTCGGAGCAGCTCAAGGCGAGGGCTCCGTCTCGACACTTGGGATGGTTCTCGTCGCAAATTGCCTTCCAGCTCTTCAGCGTGGCCATGTCGAACCACGATGGGTCTACCATTCGGCCGCAATATCGAGGGTGCACCGACTTCCTCGACCTCGGTAACAGGGCCAGCCTCAAAAACATGGCATAGTCCACCTTCACCTCGATGGTCCGTTGCATGGCTGCCTTGCTCATGCTAATCTTGGCCCACATGGACCATGACGGGCTCTCGCGGCACGCGGCTAGGATGGCTCTATGAACTGTGCATAGCGTCCCCCGGAGGTCTTTGGCCGCTCCAGCTTTGAAATGGTACTCCTTCTTCTCCAGTGGCATTTTGGCCATCCGCATGATATTGGCACAGAAGTGGCAATGGCTGATGCCTATGGTGGGCTCTTGCCGGCTGAGATGATAGTCGCCGAACCGGCGGGCCCTCGTGCTACTGTCATGACTCGGTCTTGATTGGGACCTGTTGACGCTGTCAGACTCTCAAACGTTTGCCTCGGCAGTCGACTCATGGCTCGAATACCTGGGTCTCTTGCGCGTTATTTTCATTGCCGTAATTGGTGTTTGCGAAGGAGGCATGTCCGGTGCTGGAAGCGGGCGAGAATGCGGCTGAGCATGCGTTTCAAGTCGAGGGGTGCAGTGTCACGTGGGCGAGATACAAACGCAGATTTCGATTTGTCGCATAACAATACGGAAGGTCCGTCCGTCAAGCGTGCCGGATCGTCAACCACAGTGTTATCCCAACCTTCGCCGGCGCCAAGACTATCGAGGAACCGGGCCAGGCGGTCACATCTCCCAGCCCAGGGGCTCAAAGCGTAATAACGCGTTAAAGTTCATCTCATAGTTCCTTCTGCTCTAGCTTAGGTACATGGCATCGCCCTTTTCGCCCACGCATCAACACCTCCTCTGCAATGCACCGGTTTTTTGGGCCCACGAGAACAGAAACGCCAGCAATGCAAACCCGCTCGACGCTGCGAACGCTATCCTCAACGCGTCACCGTACAAGGCCCTCACCGCTTGCTCGAGCGGAGGCGGAAGATCTCGCAGGGCAAATACGGATTTCCTCAGTTTCTCGATGAGCTACCTGAGTCAGCGAATTCGGGCAACCAGCCAACTTTAAACATACCTCCTCAGTCGCTTCCGGACCGAGTGTCTCTGGGAGTCTCGCCATCAACACGTTCTGGACAATCGCGGCGGTCACTGTGACGCCATATATCGTACCCATTGACCGGATCAGATACACGGTCGACGTCGCAACGGCTTGCTCTGTACCATGTGAGCCCCTGTATCCCTGACCCCGACTCTGACTTACCACGGTGTTCAAACAGGGAGACGAAGCTAAACAGCACACTTGGGTTCGTAAGACCCAGCCCAAGATTCGCCGGCAGGAGATAGGCGAACTCCTTCCACCGATTCACCTCGGTTCCCAACAGACACGCGAACACATTTCCCAGAAGCATCAGGGCGGTGCCGATACGCACGTTATGAGACAAGCGATAGCCCCGATGCATCATGGAACCGGCAATGACGCCACCCACGGGTGTTGCCAGCGCTGAGACCATGAGACGCATTCCGGCGGCGGACGGCGAATCACCCCGAACAGCCTGGAAGTACAGCGGAACCATAAACATGTACTTGTCTGTCAGCGTTGCCCCCATACTTTGGAGAACCGAAACTTACAGCATACGAAGACATGCCGGTAAAGACGTTTGTTAGTTGGACTGCGGTTGGCTGCCACCCTTTCAACATTCGCAGCGGAATCATTGGTATTGCCTGCGTTTTGGCCTCCACCACGACAAAACCGACAATCAGCACGCAGCTGATGACCAAGGTGCCGAGGACCATCGCACTATCCCACGCGTACTCGTTACCGCCCAGACTGAGCCCAAGCAACTGAGCTCCCAGGCCAACGACCAAGAGAGACGCACCAGAGAGATCCAAATGTCGCAGGGCCGACCGAAATCGCCTTTTGGGGTGCAAGTCCATGATAGTATGTTCTGGGTCTTCCAGAACGTAGTATCCCACGACGAGCGCCAGGATCGATACGGGGACTTGCAACAGGAAACACCATCTCCACCCGATAGTGTCGGCAATGGCGCCACCCAGCGATGCCCCGAGAACGGCGCCGAAGCCGACGAGGATATTCTGCATGGCCTGATACATTCCCCTCTGTCTGAACGGAATCATGTCGGAATTGATGACGGTGGCTGAGCGAATTAGCGACCGAACAGGACACTGACACAACTCTTACCCATAGTGATCAGCCCTCCACCCCCGAAGCCGGTCAAGGCTCTCATGATATCCAGCTGGAGCATGCTTTCGGCTACGGAACAGCCAAAGCACCCGGCCATGAAGGTCACGGTTGAGATGAAGAAGCACACGCGGCGGCCAAACATGTCCGAAAACCGCCCATACAGAGGCTGGAAGGCCGTGCTGGTGATCAGATACGACGTCGTCAGCCAGGCGGCGTTGTTCGCCGCATTGAAGTCGGAGCTAATGGCGGCGTATGTCGACGCCGTGATAGTACCGTCGAACCCAGACAGGAAAACGTTCGCCCATAATGCTTCCGAACATGTTAGACCTGGCCGGCCGGTTGTCACGGAAGAGGTCGACTTACCGGTTTCGATCCACCAAAATCCCGGCGATGGCCTCCATGATTCCTCCTGAAGAGGCTCCGGGAAGGTCACGTATGCTGGCTTTGCTAGCTGACACTCCAGCAGCGGAGAAGATTCGTCGACTTCGGATGGTGAGCTTGGCTCGGGCCTCATGATTTCGTCTGCCTGATTTTCCATTGCACGATGGCCAATCCGTGTCAGCCTCTTAGGTTCTTGAAGGACTACTGAGGGAGTGTCACCAGTAAGATGTTTTTTTTTTCACCGGTGGCAAACTTCAGGGAGAGGGGCAGATGCAGTCGCCGGTCCGTCACGGCGCTCACCCGACCCCCGAGACAACATGCATGGGCAGGCCAAACGGCCCAAACCTGAGGGGGTAAGCCGCTGTAACCGTCAATTTCTAGGCCGCATTTACGGCGTCTAATAAGTGGACCGCGGTTGCTTTGCGCTCAGCCAAGCGACCGATACCGGGCTTTTTCTCTTTATTCTGCCAGTGAGAAAAATGCATTTCTCTGGGCACTGGGAGGGGACACGAACGAAGACCTCCGGTTGCTTGTCCTACACATCGACCACGACGCTTCACCATGGCAGCCTCGAGCATAGACCGTCGAACCGCGTTAGTCGGGAAGTCTTCTAGAACTTTCATGTTGACTATCTTGTGTCGTGAAGGACTGTTGGCTTCGTTTGACCCCCACGAAAGGAATCTCTCGGCTGCAAGCCGTCACGATCCGATGCGGATGATGCACCCCAGAGTGGTAACCAGCCACCGGAATTGCCTGGATGATCCGGTCGTCACTCCACTTGTCGCCTTATCGCGGCCGGTGCCGTGCAGATGTGCAGATGCAGAAGAGTGGCACGACAGCCATTGGCCCTCATTCCCCATCATTGCCATCGCGGTCGTGGTACGACAGCCGATGTCTTGGCGAATGGGCAGACTCGCACGACTCCCACCACCTGTGTCGTCATGCTGCTTCTTGGACGAGGATCCCCTGAGATGTCGAGATCGATATCCCCGTTGGAGATCAACATCCACTGGCCAGACTCGGGTGGCTTGTTGTCTGAGTCCTGACGGAGGGTACCCTGCCGCTTACCAAGGCTAACTCTGCATGTCTTGTCCAAAGACTGCATCTCCAGCTGCAAGACCCCGCCAGCACCACTTCTCCTGCTGTGACGCGTGTGGCAGACTCGAAAGATGCCGGGCTGGGGTATCTCAGGACTATTCCGTAACGGTGCAAACCTTTGGCGGCGCATGACATCGATTTCGCGGCCCAGACCCTGCACGCGTCCAATCAATCGCCTGGGCATTACATAAAGCCCGATCAAGTGTGCATTCACGTGCGGCGCTGCCGCGCGGGAGGACGCCGTATAACCAGGAGCCTCCTGCGGGGACGTCGTTCAGTGCCGGCTATGCAGTACTCAAGGTCTAGACCTTTCGGCTAAACACGACGGAATTGGTCCAGTTTCCTAGCCCGTACGGCGCAGCTTTTCTACGCATTCTGCTTGCAGGGTGAGTGAAACTCGTTGAGGTAGCCTTCCTACTGGGGCATCTAGCTCGTTAAACACCGATGAGCCCTTTTCCATCGCTGTTTCGATGTCAAGCTTGCTAACTTGAACACGATCAAGCTTGCAATCATGCCAAAAATGCCACCAAACGCTCGCGGCGGTCCAACCCGGAAGTTGGTCATGTCGCTTGAGTGTTTGCCTCGCCATTTGATATCCCGTGGCTACCGAGTATAGTACGGGTATCTGCCATGTACATTTCCTCAACCCGAGGTCGAGGGACCGTTGACATGTAAGCCCATTCACCTACCGCCTCCTGGCTCCCCTACTAAACCAGCCTCACCAGATCAGCAAGGGAATGAGAAGAAACGACAAGGAAACAGCCCCTGATCTCCAAAACAGCCGATGACCATCCGAAGTCTTGATCGCGCTCGTCTGAGGACCCGAATCTGAGCTCGAACCCGAGCCCGAGCCAGGTTCCGAACCAGAACCCCCCGAGCTGCTTGAGCCTGTCGCTGGAGACCCAGGAGCACCTGTCACCTTGGGCGACGCATCCGAAACGACCCCCTTGGTCGTCGGCCCCGGTGACCTCTGTGGCCCCGCCGTGGTCGAAGTCACATGGTCGTCGTCGCCCACATAGCTTACCGAACTGGCGCCCACGGCTAGCCACGCACCGTCAAACTTGTTGTTGGCGGGCGAATACACCGTCACCAGGCAGCTCTTCACGACCGAGTGAGGCAGGCCCGAGTTGTCGGGCAGCAGGTCGATCAGAGCGACCAGGTCGGCGGCCCCCTGCTGCCCGTTGTACTCGAGCGTGTAGCCCCAGCCGAGGACGTCGGCGCCCATGTCGAAGATGGACTCGGTGTTGCGGGGCGGGCCCGGCTGTGGGTCGCCCGAGATGGGCACGACCGTGGACGCAGTCGTGCCGAAGTTGACGCACGAGGGTTTTCCGTTGGTCGTCAGCACGTACTCGCCCGATACCGCGTACTGGTTGGGCCAGTCGAAAAAGAGAGTGGGGAAGGTCACGACGGTGCTGGTAGTCTTGCCGTTGGCATTGTACGTCAGCGTCTGGATACGCTTGCCCTCGGAGTTGGTTTGAGGCGGCTGGAAGTTTCCCGGTGTGTCGGCGAGCACGGTCGACGTGCGGGTTGTGTTGGAGACAGTATTGATGACGGTCACGATGGTAAATGCCGTAAAGGTTCCTGAAGCCCGGATCTGGCGCCAGTGGTAGCGGCCGACGTCGCCCGACACGGTGCATGTTGCCTCATGGCCACAGGGTTCGCTTGTGGTCTGGCGCGCTTCCAGTCTATCCGGCTTGGTGATTTCTGCTCATTCGTGAGTATTCAGGACCATGAGCTGAGCAGTGAGCTTACCAGAAGCGAGACACAGCCATGAAAGAGCCAAAAGGCCCAGGAGAGGAGGACACAGTGACGGCATTTTGGTTCGTACTGGAAGTCAACGATCCAGATGCTATGTCGCGACGGCCTGCCCACTTCTTATCATGCCCTCTGGACCGTTGGTCGCCACATCGAACCACAAGGCTCCGAAGCCACAACGCTCTAGCGTTGACGAATCCGTACCCCACCCGCGGCCGGGTTGTTGATTTTGGGTATGGCTTGGCAAAAGTCCGGAGGTGATTGGACGTCTACCGCCGGTATGCCTAACCAGGAACTCAGCCGCACCGACTAAAAAGAACGCTATCAAGTCCCTGCAGCAGTAACAATGCGCATGACCTGATTCCGAGCCTTGCCTTTAAATGCGTGTTTAAAAGACGCCGCACGCACGTGGAAGAGATGCTGGTTTGTGCTTTCTCGATCATACCGGTGTGGGATGGCTTCGACGAAGTCCGGAGCGTCAGGCTCGTGGCTCGGCGCTCTCGCGCAGCTGGTCTTGGTGACCGGCTCCTCGGTGTTGCTGGCCGTCATCGTCTACATCACGACGCTGACGGGCCAGGCCGAGTCGATATCCGAGCAAAAAGGGCATTTGAGCATGGTCTTGAAGGCCGACGTGAGCACGACGCTTACCCTCGTCAGGGCGCTCCAGGGCCTGCTGACGACGGCGTTGACGGTCGCTTTGGCCACCACGTTCTCATATCTCCAGTGGGGTTTTGTTCATCGCTCGCCGGGGATGCCATATCTTCGACATCTAGCGCTCTCGCCGACCACGTCGATTTGGGGGACAATTCGGCTTATTCTGCATCCATCGCCGGCATGGAAGTCGCGCCTTTGGGCTCTTTTCCGCTTGCTGCTGGTGTTGATGGTGTGGCTGGGCGGCGTGGTTCTTTTCTGTCAGTGTTTTTTTTGGGCGCTTGGGGGCGTCGCTAACATGGAGCAGTCAGAACATCGCTGGTGACCGTCTTTGACACGGCTTCCACGTACCGCGCCACGGCCGGCGTCGGTCCGTTCAACGCCTCCTACATCGCGCCGTTCTTTGAGGGGCTGAAAGCCCGGTCGCCCGGCTACCAGTTCAACGTCCTGCCGTACTCGTATTACGGACCGGTCCACGACCTCGTGACCAACTCGTTCTTTACCACGACGGCCGACCCCATTGCGTGCCAGCCTGGCGAGCAGGACCACACGGCAGGGTGTGCGGCGTATCTTCTATCTGGTGGTGTCGTCGGTGCGACACCCTGGATTCCGAGCGGGTATCCGGACCACCCCCAGGTCTTGATCGAGAAAACGCCCATGGTGCATGCAGAGTTCGACACGCTTCTGACAAGCCCGTTTGACGACAAGACGTGCCAGGTGTTCGGGTCGAACGCGACCAACATTGCAGCCCGCTTCTGTCTCGCCCAGCTCAGCCCAACCAAGCTCGCCGCGGGCATGTTTGTCTGCCTTGACGGCATGGCGTCTTGTCAAGCTGCCAGTTCGACGCCTAATATGACGACCGCGTTCAGTCTGTACACGCGCGAGGGGACCGTGCTGTCAGCCAAGTCGAACCTGACGATCATCGAAGTGTCTGATTTGACTGATGCCCGGCCCATTTCCCTCGAGGCATCCGAGTTCGAGGCGTACCGCTCTGTGCTAGCATGGCTGCTCGACTATGCGGCAGCCGATATTCCCGCACCGTCGTCGATTGTAGAGAACTTCTGGTCGGCCGGCCATCAGCTGCAGGATGCGTACTCGAACGCGCTCCTGCAGCGGAATTTCAGGAGTATACTTCTCTTTCCCGCTTGGCTCTTTCAGGCCAACAATTATGGGAATGACGGGCTGGACGAGCGGGTGATTGATGAGAATCTGCCGGCCGAGTTTTATACGGCTGCGGCGGTGGTCAGGTCGTATACCAAGATCAAGTTCGACCCAGTCATGACTTTTTTGTTTGTTGGGCTCGAGGGGGTCGTGTTGGTTTTTGCGTGGGCGGTGTTGGGCTGGGTCGTGGTGGTGTATAGGACGCTGCCTGAGATTTCGTCGTTTCCACTGTTTGATGCGGCTTTCAAGGCGGAGACGACGGGGCATGCCGTTTGGGGCGAGATTCATGATGGGACTGGGCTTGGAGGGGGAAAGGAGGTTTGGGGGTATGGGGATGGAAAGATTCTGGAGGTGATGGGGCGGGCGAGGGTTGGGAGGAGGGTATATGCGTAGGTTATGATCTGACCGATTGTATTCGAATGTATGGCTGCTCAGTATACACCCCGCCATATTAGGGTGTGCTGTCACATCCAGCCTGATGTGGAGTGACCCGGGCAAAGAAGGAAAGAGCGTCCCCTGCCGCAGACGCATGATAAAGCCGTGACTTGTTGGCTTTCTGGGAGCCCTCAATCTCTCCGACTTCATCACACAATCGGCGCCCACACAAACAAAACGCCACCGCCGCACATCTCGTCCCAGGTAGGAGAGTCTTGCAGCAACTTTGCAAGATGGACACGGTGCTACTGGATGGTGAGCTCTTGCTCTACCAGCTTCCCCTTAGCAATCATATCCATGGCCTCTTCCTGCATCAGTCCATGCACATACGCCTCCTCGATGAGCACGCGGCGTGTTCCGTCGGTCCGTGTAATAAACGGCACGTCAATCCCCCGGATAACACACACCTCGTCCCCCGGCCTCGCAAGCCGTGGAACCAGACAATAACGACCCATTTCCGTTACCGCAAACACTCGTCCGTAGCATTTGCCCGCCAAAAGGCGAAGATACATAAGCACGCTTGTGGACCCGAGAGTCGTAGGGTCCAGCTGCAGCCTACGCATGGCGCTGGGAGACATGAGCTGGAGCAAGCCCTGGACGGGTATCTGCGAGCTCAAGTCTCTGGGTATCCCGCCACACAACGTCACGGCCAGCGCTTCGATGAGGGTAGGGGCATCTCGATACATACGCAGCGTGTTCTCGCTGGTTAGCAGAGCAGTCATATCGACCAAGCCCACATACGTGGCCGGGTCTCTTGCATTATTCAGAAAAGAGATGCCGAAGGGGCTGTTGACGCTGAGGGGGCTGTCGATACCGGTCAGCTGGATCTGGAAGCACCTCCAGAGCGTATCGGCGATGGCACCGCTGAGCCTGAGCAATGCGCCCTCGATATGCGGCACACAGGCGGTATGATCTGGACCACCGGCAGCAAACAGCTGCTTGGGCAGATGCAAGATGTTGTTTCGCTTGTTGTTGATGTGCCAGCGCGTCACCCACGACGGATAGCCATCCACGAGGCTCTTCTCGGTGTGCTCCACCGCGACGAGCGCACGCAGACCGACCATCCTCAGACAAAGCTCAGTAACCTCAAGGTACAGCTCACCCAGACTTTTTGAGTAATCTGGGATGATGATCGGGCGGTCTTCTTCGCAGGAGGAGTCTTGTCTGCGCGCCAGCGGGTGTCCGAGGAAAGCATACACGCGGTCCCGTGGATCCCGACATGAGAGCATGGAGCCGTGATCAAGCAGGTCATAAAACGTTCTCTCGCTTTTCGTGAGGGTCCAGTCGGGCCATTCGGAATGGATGAGGAGGTTTGCAAGCCCGTACAGCATCAGTTCCTGGGTGCCCGCCCAGCTCACGGTCCGCATCGTCTCGCGATACCCAAATGACTTGCGACCGTACAGCACCAGCGGATCTTTGGCGAGGCCGACCTCTTGGATGACCCAGACGCGCTTGAACCAGGGGCGGCACAGGAACTCGTTCAGCGCGGTCCACCACGACACTCGGCTGTGGAGGAGAACATCGGCGGTTATCCTGGCCTGTTCGCCGGCTTCATCCGGTTCTGCATTCTGCAAGAAGGTTGCGACCTTGACGAGTTTCGCAACCGCGGCGTCGGCCTTCTCGGTCGGCGGATCACCTACGCAGACGAACACGCGCCGCGCCGAGGAGAAGATGGCGCCCATGAAGGCAACCTGTGCGCTGCGCTCGGCGATATCCGTCTGGTTGATGCAAACGGCGTCGGCCCAGATCCAGATCCGAGACGATGTCCCGCGGACATGGGAACGGCTTCGGCGCAGGGCCCAGTCCAGGTTCGGCGAGATCGGCACGGTGGAAAACTTGCCCCGGCACGCTATGGTGAGTGGTAACCAGGCGTCGAGGGGGTCGTCGCCCCAGACGTACGAGATGGCGTCGTAGGGTGGTGCTGAGGCGAGAGGGTGCGTCTCGATGGAGGCGGTGAGGGGGGCATTCTCGTCGTCGGCTTCATCGGTCAACACGTCGAGGACCAGCAGGCGGATGGTGCGCCCTTGAGAAGGAGGAGGGAGTGGTTCGTAGGTGTATGCCTCTGTCGGTTTATCCATTGTATCCCACATTGAAGAAGGGACGGTTGAGTTGCGTTGCGACAGTTGATTCTCAACCGAGCCTTGCGCGCGTTTGCAGTTCTGGTGATCAACAGGCTACAGCTGCGGCTGTGCAGGCTACCGCATACTCTCGCGAATAAGGGTTTACTCCACTTTTCTGGTCCCTACCTGCTAGAGCCAATAACACCAGGCACTGGAAGCCTCTGAGCAGGCCAAGCACACTTCACAATCTCGCATCATCATTCCAGCCAACCACTTCAGTTGCCGTTGTAGGGCTCCCCAGCGCTCCCCCAGCGCTCCCGTCGTTAGCTTAAAGCCTTTTGCCAGCTCCCTGGAGCGCTGGAAACGATTTAACTGGACTGAAATGCGGGTTTCCTGGGGTGACCTGCTCAGAGGCTTCCAGCGCCTGGTGTTATTGGCTCTAGCAGGTAGGGACCAGAAAAGTGGAGTAAACCCTTATTCGCGAGAGTATGCGGTATGTCAAGTGACGAGCGGGGAATAGGAAACGCGATAGGGCCCCTGTCACTCACAAATCAAAACCCCTTGTGGTGTAGTTGGCTATCACGTTCGGCTGTAATTGGTTCAAAATTGTATACCGAAAGGTCACCGGCTCGATTCCGGTCGAGGGGAATTCTTTTTGTGTTTTTTTATCACCCCACATACCCCTTTTTATGCCGGCCCGCCGCTAGTGCATGGAGCATGGTTCATTATTCCCGTGTGTTTCCTTCTTGTGGTGCGGTTTCTGCTTTTTTTTATCACTGCTACAGGCGCACTGTATCTGCATTCCCCGCAGACTGAGCACCTAATTCCAGGATCCAGGTTTGCCCCTATTCTGTACGTAGCATCCGTTTCAAAGATCAACACCGGTTCCAGAACCTGATAGGGGGTACACGACCGATTGACCAACCCGGCGGGGCACGGCTACGTGAAAGCACTCGGAGGCAATTGATCACCAAACAGCGACTGTCTAGCACTGCTTGCGAACGCTGAGGTATCCTCTCACTAACACCCCTCTCTCCGATGACCCACTCTACGGAGGCTGCCTACCTCGCGTACCGCGTCCTGCATCTAGCTTGGAAGCTTCATCCATACCACCAATCCATCTCTATTCTGAAACCGCATCCACTATCCTCTGGAAAGAAATCACCGTTTTCCCTATGTAGCGCTCCCCAACTGATCGGTAAATGGGATTCGGTGGGACCAAAACCGAACATTACATATATATCTCCCTGAACAAGTCCCACTCCCACCTCGGATATCACAGATCCTACATTCTCACAACCCACCCTATATCCCCCAGCCCCATCATCCCTCCCTACTCAAACTCCAGATCCATAGGCACCCCCAACTTCCTCAACTCCGAAACAACAAGCTCATTCATCCCCCGATCCAGAAGCCACCGCAGCCCCTCCCTTACAGCATCCAAAAGCTCCAACCGCTCCACCACCGGCAAGCCGGGCGCCTTCCCCGCCGCCGCGCGAAAAACGATCCCCACCAAGACGGGCAGCTGATCCTCCGACTCGACATAGTCAGGCCTGCCCTCGCACGCCTTCCGGAACAGCGCGTCCATGATGCGCTTGAAGTCGCGCAGGAGGCGCCAGCACTTGTCGTGCAGCGAGAAGTAGTCAAAGTGCAGCTCGGCCATCTCCCCGTGCAGCGTGTTCGCCAGTGTGCCGATCAGATCCGCCGGCGAGAGGGTCAGGTGGTCGTCGGTGCGGCCGCTCGCGTTGGGTCGACGGCGACCGCGCTTTCTGTTATTCGAGTCACCCCGACGACGGAACGGTCGGCTCGCCACGGTATCGTACTCGTGCACCATCTCGAACACGTTCCCAGGGGCTGGTTCGGTCTCGATCCACTCGCCTTCGCCTACAATCTTATGGATATCCTCCAGAGCCATGTTGATCCGGGCGGCGTGACCGGCCGCGTCGGTGCCCAGACGGCCCCGGAACAGCAGGCAGGCCGGTGCTAGTTGGACGAGTCCCTTGCGGACGTTGGCGTTGTCGACTTTGGGGATGGGCATGATGCCATTGGCCGCATTGAACTCGGACAGCGAAACGCCCTGGCAGAGACACCAGTGCTTCCAGAAGTCGGCGTTGTGTTTCGGCGGCGAGCCGACCCAGAAACGCTGGGCACCACCCTGCATATGCTCCATGATGAGCATGTCCGTCCACATGACCTCGGGACGTCGGCGGGTCTGCTCGAACGAGAGTCGCATAACCGCCGTGTTGAGCTGGGCCATGGCGAATATCGCCCCCCAGGCGTTAGAAAAGTCAATGCCAGTCGTGTGGAAGAGAGTGAGGAGGTGGTGTGACCAGACGCCTGCGAAACCGGCATTGCGCTTGAGGAGGATGCTCTCCGGCCTGGCGATGGACGGTAGCATGCGCCGCTTACATTTAGAGATGACCTCTGTCTGGAAGAAATGGGCGTCCTGCTTGAGCCTCCGGAGTTTGCCGTCATTTCTGACAGGCCACCCCGACGGCCGTGGCTTGCCTTCCAGTTCGCCGAGGGTGAGTCCCAGACGGTGAGTGGTCCACCGACCGATATTGGTGGCATCCGCAAACACACACCCCCACCCGCTGCCTCCTAGAATCTCGAGGTTGTCGATGAATAGCTGGGCAGCAAAAATGGTCCAGAACGGAATCGGGCTGGCCGGATCGGCCATGATGAGCCGAAGGCCGCGGGTGAATTCGTCCTGGACATTACTCCATTTGAGCTGTGAGGCCAGAATGCTCGTCTCAGAAAGCACCTCTGAGAATCCGGCGCCGTCTCGGTTATACTTGTCGCGTGTCGAGCGGCACTTCTGAGCCTTGTCCGCGTCGTACCATCCGTACGGCTGTCCATTGTAGAGCGGCGGTATACCCCCGGCCCCTGCATCAGAGCAGGCCTGGCGGAACTGGTCGAGCAGATGGTATGCCTCGAACATGGTTCTCCTGGAAATCTCGTACGCATCAACGTTGATATCGTCGCCATCTGCCACTCTATGCTCCGGGTCCAGTCCTTCGACAGACGCGGCAGCCTGATAGTGGTCGATCAGAAACTTGGAAACACCACCAAACCGGTTCAGACCGGATGCGGCCTCCTCTTCCATCTTGCGCACGAGATCGATGGCCGTGTTGGTTGCAATGGCGGCGGCGGCGAGGTGGAGGGTCCGTTGCATGTACCTCGCACGCCAGAGCTTGTTTACCTGGTCCCTGAGCATCAGGGTATCCTGCAGCAGCGCGGCAAACGCCACCTGGGCATCCTCTTCCAGGCCGGCTTCGTCCTCGGCAATTTCGTACTGAGGTCCGGCAACGGCGACATCCGGGGCGTCCAGGAATGATTGGCGGGGCTCGTACAGGTGAAGCGCTGCGAAGGCCGTTGAGAGAGACTCAAGAGGGCTCGAAGCTTCCGCGCTCTCCGAGCTTTTGTCGTTCTGGTTGCCGCCTCCCAGGATTTCACGGACTTGCTTGAGGATGTCGACGAAGTATGAGTGGTTCCTCGCTGTGGTCTCGTCCGATTCGACGGCACCACGTTGATAGAGCAGCTGGGAAAATGCCTCTCGAAGGCGGATGACACGGTCGAGGGTGCTGGCCAAGGATGCAGGTAGACGTGCGGATTTGCCTTTAGTCGCGAGGAGCGTGGCCATGGGTACGAAGTCTTCTATGGGAACTGTGTAGTTCCTGGGGACCGAGGCGGTGTCCTTGTTGGTCTTGTCGTCTTTTTTGCGGCCATCTTGTTTTCTCTCAACGCCTGTTGTCTGCAGTGGCGTGTCGGAACTTGGCGATGGATCTGCATGTTTCGACCAGCCGTTGGCTTTGGCCGTTGTCGCGAGCCATGAGGCAAAGATTCTCGTGTCAGCTTTGTACTGCTGGTAGGTGTTGGTCAGCTGTGCCATGATTTTATCCTGTCTGGAAGACAATTTTGCTGTGAGCGGGGTTGATTTCGGCTGCTGGTTTTGAAATTAGTCAGCACTTACGGAAGGAATGGCGGTGAAGCCCTGGGAGAAGCTCCAAATATGACCAAAGACAGCGGGATCCAAATGGTGAAATGGTCAATGTGATACCCCGTGAACTCATTGTCCCCAGATTCCATGTTTCATTGGCATGGGATATGCACTGGAATGTGGGTGGCAAGAGATTGGTATCCGGGTGCAGTCACAGTGGCCAAGAATGTAGAAATCTAATCCGGGCGCTTGGAACCTGTCTACCTATCCATGTCCAGCTGTGCAGCCCCTCTTAGGCGTACACATTGTCATTCCTCGCCTGCCGAGCCGTGCGGGGCGTGTCAACAGGCCCCCTTCTCGTTCTCCTGGTTCCCTCTCTTCTCCATCCATCGTCCTCCTCATCTGAGACGACTCGCCTTCCCCCGGCAACCGGGCGCTGCGTAACCGGGCGCTGCGCCTCGGAGACCTGCTGTACCCACGTGGAGACAAGGTCAGACGGCAAACCCCTAGTGCTTCTCGCCTTACCCAGGTACCCGTTATTGCGCGCCACTACGCTCTCCGAGTCCCGTTGGGGCCATCTTCTGGGTGGTGGTGGCATTGCGCGACGAGGCCCCGGATCACTCTCCTCCTCCTCCTCCTCCTCGGTATACTCCTCATCGTCGATAGGTGAATCCTCGTCGTCGCATTCGCAAACCAGAACCGGCTTGCCGCAGTCCCGACAGACCGTTGCGCCGCACAAACTGCTTCTAGTCAGTTACCATCCCTGATACGCAGCAGTCCACCTACCATCTCACCCGGCGACCGGGCAGTGAGCCAAGCAAGCCGAAATCGCCCCGAGCAGCCCGCGAACGCCCGGCTACTGTCGCTGGGGTTGCAAATAACAGAGAGCTATAGCAAACGGCACATGTTTTGTCATTACCGTCGACAGATTGATAGTCCGTCGCTGGCGGACCTGGTTCTGAAGCACGGTTCGCTTCCGGTTCGTTCGTGTTTAGAGATATCCCGTCAGGCTGGTAAGGGGTAGATGCAATAACAGTGCCCCCTAAAAGCTTCTCCAAGGTTTCGACGACCGAGAGCACGCGGCCGAGGTTCTTGCTGGGCACGCAGACTTCGTGCAGCAGCCGAAATATCGGTTTCATCCACCCGCACTTGCACCCGCCCAACACGATTCCAGTTTCCTCGCGGCAAAAGACGCAGATCTGATGGAAGAAATACCCCTTTCCAAGTGCTGCTTCCTCGGCGTCCTGCTGTATTTCCCGATTCGTGTGTGTGACGCATCCGGAGCACTTGGTCTGCAGTTGCCACACAGGAATATCGGTGCGCGTGACGGTCAATGAACCCCCTCTGGGTGGATGACCTCTGCTGCAGGTCCACTGTCCGCGGCGAAAGTCGTACAGTACGATGTTGATCAGAGAGGCGAGAGCTCGATCTTTGTAGGCTCTGACCACAATCCCCCTGTGACGTAATATGTCGGCCTCTCCACAGCAGAGTAGTTGCTGGAACGACTTGGGCGACAAAAGGTAAAGGATCAGAAGCTGAAACAAGCAGGTTCTGCAGACATAATGCCCGCAGTTCATTAGCTCTTCCCTCTCTGTTGGCGACAATACTCGCAAGTGGCAGATGTCGCATGTCCTCAGGATCGTACGCGTTTGCAGGGGCCAAGTAAACAGTTCCTCGGGCTCATTGGCAGTCGAATACTCGTGCGGCCATGAAAGTCCGTCCAACGCCCCGACGACCATTTTCTTCGGACGCTCCAGTTCCTCCGTCCAAAAAGACGAGCCAGAGGCGTCCGTCTCGTCATCTGAGACATCCACGTCGTCCTCCGTGTCTGAGTTGGGATGCGCACCTGTAGGACTCGGCGGCCCTGGCACGGGACTCGGAATGCGATCAGGAGTGTCATCATCAACCTCCACTGAAGGCTGGACAGGTGGTCGAAAGGCCGTGTTCTGGGCGGCACTCGCCATCATGTCCGCCACCGGCGCCGTCCTCAACAATGTTAACGACTTGGAGTCAGCAGCATTGGGACGATTGCCGTCCGAGTCGTCTTCGTAGTCCTCGGCTGTAGGCTGCTGGTATACTGGAGACCTAGCTGGCCGGATGGTCAAATCGGTGGGGTCCGTCGTTTCGCCGGCGTCACTCCAAGCCTTTGATGCATCGGTCGCCGCAGTGTCGTCTGGAGTCTCAGCTTGGGCCGGCTGGGGGATAGAACATCTGTCTTGTCAGCCAGTTCTTTCTGCCAGAAGGTATACGTACTCTTGGTCGTGACTCCCAGTGAGGCCGCTGGGCTGAGTGGTTAGTATCCACGTGTCCTCCAAGGCCGTCTTGGCCGACGGACGGTCTTGGTACGATGGGGCCATCAGCTTCTTGACGAAAGCCCGTGCCTCCTCGGATACGTTGCAATCCTCCATAGCGGAAGGAAATGTTCGATGTCCGCAGGCATACATATACAGACCACCAATATCATGGAACGCGAGCTGGTTGGTGAGCATCTTGTATACGAGGGCGCCGACGGACCATATGTCGACAGCCGATGTATACGAGGTGGAAGTGCTGTTTGCGCCAATTCCCAGGGCTTCGGGTGCCGCGTACCCCAACGTGCCGCGGTGTAGATGTGTCTGTAGGCTCCTGACGTCTCCTCGACGCCGCTTTGATATTCCAAAGTCGCCAATTTTGACCCACCAGTTGGGTCCTCGTTCCTTGACCATGATATTCTGCACGTGTCAGCGGTGCCGTAGAGTGGTCCGGTATACATACTCCTGGCTTTAGGTCTCTATGCACGAACCCGTTATCGTGCATGTAGCCTAGTCCCTCCAGAACCTGGCGGCAGATTTGCCGTGCCTCCCTCTCCGGGAGCGCGCTATTCAAACACGCCTGGAGGTCCCCATACGGGAGGTATTCCATCACGATGAATATCGAGTCCCCAATTTCAAACCAGCCCCCGGACCGCACGAAGCAGTGCGCGTAGGCGGCATGCGAGAACTTGACGATAGCCTCGAGCTCCATCAAGTAGTCGAGCTCCTGGCCGGCCGTGACGAACTTGCGGAGCTCCTTGACGGCCCGAAGCGTCCCCCCGCCTGCGCTGGTGCATCGCTCGAGGAAGACGGTTCCAAACGCGCCCCTGCCTAGCTCCCTCTCCCGCACCCATTGCTCCTCTCTCCGGACCAAGCGCTGTCGCGCAGACTGGCCCGTCTCGTAGAAGACATGGTGGAAGACGCTGTTGTTGTCGCTCTTGGTCTCGATTTTGGAGTCGCGGACGAGATCGGGGAGGTCAGGCTCGCGGGCGGGCCCCGAGGGCATTGTCGACGCATGCGATCGGCAACGGCGGCGGACAGGTCGACTCGATAGAGCGCATTGGAGTTGACAAGATTGAATTGGAGTCGCGACGACGAGGAGTGGGAGTCTTGGTCACCCCACTTCCAGAGCCTTGCGATCCTTTGACTGCCTGAGGCAGACATGCATGGCCGGAGGCATCTCAGTGGTCGCGTCTTCCCGATATTCGGGGCTGTGCACTTACCCCTCCGAGCTGAAGGCAGCAGTCACTCGATTTGCTCCGCCCGTGCCGAGAATCTTCGATTGTCCCGGAATGGCATCTGTCGAGCTCGTTCTTGCGGCAGTTGGCGCGGCCGATCTTTGTCTCAAGTAGGACGCCGACCTACTTCCATTTCGTCGCTAATGAGCCAGATATGGAAAGCGTCTGATCCAGGCATATCGAGCTTTGAAGAATGCGAACGAGACCATTGAGGAAAAGGTGACGGTGGTCGAAGCCATCTGGAGCCGGACAGCCATCCAGGTCGAATTTGTCAAGCGCATCGCCAACACCCTCGAGCCGGACCACTGTCGAATCCACGCTCGCGTGCTCGGCATTCTGCTGGCCAAGTTGAGCGCTGCCGTTGCCAAAATTGAATCAGTTGTTGACCCCGATACGTCCGAGGTCAAGAAATTCAAGTTCCTTTTCAACAAGAGCGACATTGAAGAGGTCATCGTGGAACTGGAACAATGGCAACGGCTGTTCGATCCGACCTGGTATCTGATTCTCCGCATGGGTGATCAGACCGTCGATGCCGAGCTCTCCCGGCCACTCAGCGACTTCTCCGGGTCCACGCTTGTATCTCCGAATGCGTCTTCCTCGTCGTTGAACCTAAGACCGGAGCGGTCCTTCACGCCGGTACAAAGGCTGAGAAGCACCATCCTGGAGAAGCCACAGGCCGGTATCCACATATCGCTCAGCGAGAGTGGTCTCGATTGGGAAAATGCGACTTCGATACCCTACTCGACGACGCGTGTTATTCCCCGTAACGGCGGCGAGAAGAAGCGAAGATCCTATCTCGTCGACATTATCAGCTGCACGCCAGACCTAGACGTAGAGAGGACGCGAGCGGACGCCACGGCTTTGGCTAAGAAACTGGCCCAGGTAGATCCCTCCTCCTTTGGACTCCTCTGCTGTAATGGTCTGGTGAAGAGGAAGGATGCCGAGAAAAAGCTCAGCTCCCTGAGTCTGGTCTTTCACATGCCGGAAAAGACAGGGCAACATCCGACTACGCTCCGAGACCATCTACTACACAGCACCGGTCTCAGTTTGACCAGGATTCTGAACGTGGTTCGACAGCTTGCCGGGGCCGTCAGCTTTGTCCACACGTGTGACTTTGTCCACAAGAACATCCGTCCTGAGACCATCATCGTCTTCCCAGACATGGACGACACCGGATCTTCGCTCGGCTCCGCCTATCTGATGGGGTTCGATTCTTTCAGAAGTGTCAACTTCCACACGTTGAGGGCGGGAGACGCCGCCTGGGACCGGAACCTTTATCGCCACCCATCTCGCCAGGGGATTTTTGCCCAGGACAAGTATTGCATGCAGCATGATGTCTACGCTCTCGGCGTTTGTCTGTTGGAACTCGGGCTCTGGGAGAGTTTTGTTGGTTACCGGGATGGCAAAGCAGTGCTGTCCGACGCATTAGGCTTGACTCTGGACGATTTTGGGTTTCTCGACGGCAAATCTCAGGCGGATATGTTGTCGTCCGGAAACAGCATCAAGGACCACCTCGTGACCGTCGCGAGAGAAAGGCTGCCGAGGCGGATGGGAGATAAGTATACCGCAGTGGTCATCACCTGCCTGACCTGTCTAGACAAGGACAATGAAGACTTCGGGAACGAGGACGACATGAAGGACGACGACGGCATTCTCATTGGTGTTCGGTTCATCGAGAAGGTCTTGCTCAAGTTGGGCGACATTTCGTTCTGACCATTTATGGATACCTGGGTAAAGTCTTAGACAAGGAACCCCATATTCCGTCAATGGCGGTGGTCTGGGGATCAACAAACGCATAGGACTTTTCTGGCATCCAGTTATTTATCTTCGTGGTTCACTGTCAGCTGCTCCTGAGTGGAGTTGATGGGATCAACTAAATTCGCCCCCCTGGGCCGCACAAGTACTGCACGAAGCGGCCTGATCAGGAAGGTGGTTCGAATCTGACGCTGACAACAATCCTCCATGCCAAGATAACGGCCACAGCATCGAGGGCTTTCAGAAGCTTTTCGTGCCAAGCGATGAAGTCTCTCCGTGCGACGGATTCGTTCTCGTCAATTTACTTGATTCAGAGATGCCGAGAACGGCGGCAGTCCCGATTCGCCTGGGCCGGGACTCTCCGGAGACTTATGCGGCCCCACATGCGGATCGGAAGGCGGCTTCGCATGATCGGCAGAGTAAGCCGAAGACGCCAATCAGATGCCGGGATGCGCCGATGACAAACAGGATACCCCGGCTGTCAAATGGCAGCCTGCAGCGCTTGTCCCACAGTTGTGTTTGGGGGCTTCCCCTTCCAAATATCTACGTGGGACCGACCGCGGGGTTTAAAAGCCGGCTTCCGCCAGACGGATCCTTCTGTGGTTCAGGCTGATGCTCAACGTTGGTCTGATGAAGACAACAATCAGTCGATAAACGGGATGCATACACCTAGTGCCTCATTTGTCTCATCATGAGGCCACTGCTGGCTCCGCTCCTGGTTGCGAGCGTGGCCTCGGCCATGTTCCACCGCAGGGGCATGGAGATCGGCCCTATCGACCCTACGACCGAGTATCTGAGCAAACGGGCCGAGGGATTCAACGGCTGGGACACCTTTGACCAGCTACTCGACCACTCGAACCCTCAGCTAGGAACGTTCAAGCAGAGATACTGGTACGGGACCGAGTTCTGGAAGGGCCCTGGCTCGCCCATCATCCTCACCACACCCGGCGAGCAGACCGCCGAGGGCTTCAACAAGACGTACTTCACGACTCAGCGTCTCGCCGGCCTGTTCGCCAAGGAGCTCGGTGGGGCGGTGATACTGCTCGAGCACCGGTACTGGGGCCAGTCGTCGCCGTTTGAGCAGCTGACGGTCGAAAACCTGCAGTATCTGACCCTCGACAACTCGATCAAGGATTTGTCACACCTTGCGAGGGAGCTTGTGGCACCGTTTGACACCAGCGGCAGAAGCTCCGCAACAGAGGCTCCGTGGGTTTACACGGGCTGTTCATACGGGGGTGCTTTGGCCAGTTGGTCGGCGACCATGGACCCCGGGACTATTTGGGCGTACCATGGGAGCAGCGGTCCCGTTGAGGCTATCAGCGACTTCTGGCGGTATTTCACGCCGGTTCTCGAGGCCAGTCCTCAGAATTGCAGCGCTGACGTCCAGGCTGTCATCGAACATGTTGACGTCGTCTTGATGCACGGCACCTCACGAGATAAAGTCAAGCTCAAGGAGAGGTTCAAGCTTGGAGATCTCACAGATGCCGACTTTGGAGTGTATGTTTGCTTGATTCCGAACTGGGTAGTTGACTAACGAGTGCAGAGCGCTCGAGTGGGGTCCATGGAAGTGGCAGGAGAATCAGTTCCATTCGGTCTCCTCGCGGGGGTATTCGCCATACCACCAGTTCTGCGACTACGTCGAGAACATGTGGCCGAATTCGACCAACAAAGTCCCCGGAGCCGCCGGGGTGGGGCTGCAGAAGGCGCTTGACGGGTACGCCAAGTGGTTTACTGAGCGGGAACTGCCTGGGTGTAAGTTTCCGCTCTGTTACAGGTCAACCTGACTAATAAGAGCAGTCTGTCAGAGTTTTGGGTATGCGGACTGGAAAGGGGAGCTCAACACGGGGTGTTTTCAGGGGCAGAATGGGTCGAATATCATGTTCCGCGATTTGTCTGTCAATAACTCGATGAACAGGCAGTGGGCCTGGATGCTTTGCAACGAGCCGTATGTTTCCGTGTCCTTTATGCGTAAGTAAACTGACGGCAGCAGATTCGAATTCTGGCAGGACGGCGCCCCGGTGGGCGAACCGACGCTCGTGTCCCGGCTGGTGACGGCAGATTATTGGCGGGAGCAGTGTGGTTATTACTTCCCAGCTGAACGCTACGGCCCTCAAACCTACACCTACGGTGTGAAACGCGGCAAGCGAGCCGACTCGGTCAACCAGTTCACGGGCGGGTGGTTCTCGACGAATGCGACCCGCCTGATGTATTCCAACGGCGAACTGGACCCGTGGCGAGATGCCACAGTGTCCTCTCATATTCGGCCTGGTGGACCGTTCCAGAGCTCCTCGGAGGATGTTGAGATACGGGTTATACCGGGCGGGACGCACTGCTCAGATCTGTACGGGAAGAACTGGGCGGTAAACGAGGGGGTGAAGAAGATTGTGGACGAGGAGGTGGCCACGATGAGAAGGTGGGTGGGCGAGTTCTATGTGCTGAGTAATAAGACCTGGCCGGGGAGGTGACTTGGTCAGTTTACGGGTTATACTGGACAGGCTGGAGGTTATATTCAGATGTTAGGCTCTGCATGGAAATGGTGTATGAAACCTGGAATGCTCACTCGAGAAGAACAGCAGACACGCACTGACCACAGCAGCCTGCATTAGCCACATATGAGATCCGTTCTTCCTCTTGAATCAAACAAGCATCCTTACCTACCTACTCAGGTGGCTGCGGCTTTGAAAAAAAAAAAAAGAAAAAGAAAGGGGGGGAGGGGGTTCGGACGGGCAACTGCATGAACACGAAGAGGAGCATGGTTTCCAGTCTACCTAGTAGCCACGCTCTATGATAATTTTAAATCGACAGCGACTGGTGAGCTCTCGTAGAATATCTTTATGATTATTCAACCCTCAAAATTAACGAGAACCATTGATGCCCGGCCTGCCCTCAAAGCCCCCACCACAACGGCCTACTCATTACTCCAATCACTGCCTCTGTCAATCCCAGCGATTGTGGTGCCTCTCGACGTGGCAATCCCTACACCTGAGGGCTTGGCACATAATACAACCGTCATATAGATCCATATTGTGCGGCCCGTAGCCGCAGTGGCAGCAAAACCACATCGAAAGTTCTCTGGATTTAGACTTGGTCTTCGGATGCCGAATTTGGGATCCATGCTCTGTTACTGTTGGTGCAAATGCTGCTGCTGCGGCTGAATCCCGATCCGGGTCTGTACTGAGGGTCGGATCCTCCTTGGCAAGGGTAGCCGGATTGTGTGGGCGACCTTCGTCCTCCGCCGGCTTCATATCGGTCTTGCGGTGCTTATCTTTCTGTTCTCTTAACTCCCGATCGTGCTCGAGCCTTGCCTGTGAATTGTCGTGGGTCTTCTCTTCCTCATCCTCTGGTTCCCATGGTGGCCACCCAGGCACAGCTCTCGTGGGACTTGTCTCCCTCGGGGTCTGTTCCATTTCTGAACTGTCCACCTTCTTGCCTTGTCGTCCTGAATCATCATCCAATGCAAGTCCGGCGAGTCCAGGGAGAGGGTCACCTGAGCTCTGACTGTCGCTGCCGCTATCTTCTGCCCGTTTGTCAGATTGGTTGTCAAGATCGGGCAAGGCAAACAAGGCCAGCTGCTCCAGATGCCGCCCTAGATGCTTGGTGTATAGTCGCAGACCGGCTAGCTCGACCGTACATATCGGGCACTTTCTCGCCTCATCCTCTGGCAAGTAGCCTTCTCCTACAGCTGCTATCGTATTCAGCTGCGCCTCCGGCTCGTGTGGGAGGTGTTGAGCGCGAAGATGGGAGCGAAGTTCCGCGGGAGATGAAAAGCGCGCCCCCTTGCATTTATATGGGCAGTACCAAGCCCGCAAGTGGTGCTGCAGCATGTGAGCTCGCCAGCTGCTGCGGCGGTCAAATTCCGAATTCGATAGGACGCAGTCCTCGAACAGACAAGTGTAGGGGCGGAGATCTCCAAAGACATGGCGCCTAGATCTGTTAGCGGGGCACATTTGCGGAAAAGTGACTGAAGACTTACTTCCATGCTTGCCGGGTCGGCGCGGATATCATTCGAAAACAGAATGGGCATTCAAAGATGCCATTTGCGTTAGCCGTGGGTAGTTCCGGTACCCGGAGTGGAGGCGGTAAGTTGTCCACGTTCCCGACTTCCATTCCCCTAAGTGCCAAGCCAGCTGAGGTGGCATATGAGGTCACAGATCCGGCTGTTTCGGAATGATTATCCTCATCGATAACCTGCCCATATCGGTCCAGATTCTCAGTCATGGTCTTCATGGGTTCTGGGATGGAGGAGGCAATGGTCTTGGCCACGATCTCGCTTCGGGCATCGTTGCCCTCTTCCACGGTGGTCGCGTCCAAACCAGCCGCGAGTTTTTCGTGGTGGTCTCTTCGATATCGGAAGAATTGGCGCCGGCGGGTGATGGCTTTTCCAAGTATCTCGCAAACTTCTTGGCTAGCCCCGGGGCACTTGTCCCTCACATGCGCGATATCGTACACCTCCCGGTACGAAATGTCCTCGGAGGGTGCGCCTTGGAATTTGCGGAATCTGTCGTACGGTGCGGGATTGGCGATGGCAACAGAGAGACGGAGCAAGCAGTCAATGATTTCGGCAAAGTCTGTTTGTAGAGTCGCAAAGCGCTGTTCTGGGGATGGAACATCGTCTTCGTCGGAATCGGTTGTTTGGCCGTCGTCTCCATCTCTGCTGGGATTTGATGTCGCGGGAAACGTTGGTTGACTCAAGGGTTCCCGAGATACATGTGCGGGACCCTCGCGAGTGAGGATGTCCTGGGCGACTACAGCCGCATGTTCCACCGTGTCGATAGCATCTTGAAGCAGATAGTTGACCTGGTCACGGAGATGTGGAGCTTCACGTAGTCGATAATCGAGGGACGATGCCCCGTGCTGGTGTGCTCCCAGATTTCCGGCCCACATTTTGAACCGTGTGAGCTCATCTTCAAGGGCCCGTGAGAGCTCGTGGACTTCAGGTGTTCGTAACGGAGCAAAAGCGTCAAAGAGTCGACGGACGCTGCGGGCGATAGGCCCGAGTGCTTGGCTCTCGGTGGCCATTTCAACCCAGGGTATATGCTTGACAATAAGTTGCGAGGGGAGTGGACAAAGATGTCTAGGAAAGGTAGCAACCTGGAATGGTTAGGTACATGTAGGTTGCAACTTCCAGCCGCATGAGGGGTTACTCAGTTGCTGTGACAGAAAAATCGGTACTTACCCTACCAAATCGAAAGGAAAATTGACCGATGCTGTTTGTGTGTACCAATCATTCTGTATCGTGAAGCGGGGTTAGACACGTGCCCAAGTTGCAGCGAGACAGATATGTGGCAGCCCTGTCATCTGGTTTTCGAGGACCCTCGGGCATCTGTAACCGCTCCCCTGTCCATCATGTCCGGTTTCGAGGTTGCAGGAGTGGTTCTCGGAGCGCTCCCACTCGTCGTCAAAGCAGTCGAGGCCTACATCACGTTCATCAGGGATTGGGGCAAGATACCATCTGAGCTCAAGAGCATTCATCGGCACCTCACCACCGAACGGTCCAAGTTCTATAACGTCTGCGACCAGCTTCTCTGCGATGTTGTCCAGCAAAAAGACATCGAGGCCATGCTCAAAGATCCCTTTGGCCCGCTGTGGCAAGCAGAGGACACCAACAAGCGCATCCGCCGCCGACTCTGGAATTCGTACGAGCCGTTCAGCGCGACCGTCCGGGAGATCCATGATGCCCTCAACACGATCCAAATAAAGCTTAACATCCACATAAGCGACGACGGGCGGGTCAAGTGGGTCGACAAGAGTCACATGTCGCGCGAGTTCCGGAAGTTCCTTTGCCGCTTAGACCGAAAGGATTACCTGGATGCTCTCGCCCTCATCTCCACGGGCGTCGACAACCTCGAATCGCTGGCCCGTCTCAGCGTGCAGCTGGAGCCCAAGAGACGAACCAGATCAGCGGTTCGAGTGATCAATATACTGCGAAATCTGTCCTCAAGCCTGTATCGAGCGTTTCGTTGCAGCATGCTCTGCAACGACCAGCACGACATCACCTTGGGTCTGTCTCCCCGGTTAATCGACATCTGCTACGACGATGGAGACGAGAAGATACTTGAGGGTACGAAATTTATAATGGCTATTTCCTTTGACTCGGCTCGGGACGTCAACTTGCCTGAGAGCACCAAGTCGTGGAAGGAGCTTGAAATCCGGGCTAACATGGCACCCACGGCCACGGCTTCTCCGTCAGTCTCGCCGCCAACCGGATGCTCGAACGTGAAGACCGAGCCAAAGAAGGCCAAATCCGTCACGTTCTTTATGCCGTGGAAGTCCCAGGAACCCGATGTCAAGAGTGTTGTGGCCAGCATAACGCGACAAGTTGGTATCAACGTTGCCTTCGAGGTAGCCGATCTACGACCTCTGAATCTGTGTGCGACACTGATGGCGCCTTGCTCATCCCTTTCTGTTTGTTACGGGCATATGATCGATTCGGAATGTTCCAGCCACTTTTTCAAAGTGTTTCACCGTGCGGCGAGCAGCCAACCCCGGTCCAGGTGGTCAATTATAACACTTCGCGAGGTCTTGGATCACGAACCAGGGCTCCAACCACTGCTTTTCTTGGAAGAAAAGATCCGGCTTGCTCTCGCCATTTCCTCCAGTGTGCTGCAACTGAGCAAGACCCCCTGGCTACCCGGACCGCTGCGCAAAGAAGATGTGCACTTCTTCGACCGCGACGGCCAGGTGCTGTACTCTCACCCTTTTCTTTCCGCATCACAGGCCACGAGCCCAACGCCGCAAGCTCAAGATAACCAAGCGTCCGCTGCCGAGAGGTTTGCCCTTTTCTCACTTGGGATCCTTCTCCTGGAGATCATCCTCGGCTGCGCACTAGACAAGTTCCTGGAGCCTGGGGAGGACCGCCTCACCATCGAGGGAGAGAACGCGAAGATGATTCGCGACTCCATTGCGGCTCACCGACTCTTGAGGACTAGGGTTGCGTTAATTAGCCCGGGCTATAAGGTGGTTGTGGAAAGGTGTTTAGCATGTGCGCCGACCCAGGGCTTCGAGGAGGAGAGCTTCCGGGAAAATGTGTACAAAGGGGTTGTCGCCGAGCTGGAAACCATTCTGGAACACACGAAATTGTCGTAGATGGCGGAGAGAGAAGAGATTTGATGCGGCCTCAACTTGCCGGAGCGACCGCGATCCAAAAGCGTTTCGGGTTTTGTGGTTTTGTGTATCTAATCTTTAAAAACCCAGATCCTGACTCTCGGAATCGGAGTTGGATAAGGGCTCAGTTTGTTATCACCTGTCACCAAGTTTGTGCCTTGCCAGGAACTTGGAAGCAGTGCATGCCTTGAACTTCGCCCACAGGCACAACAACCCGGCCTCCCCAACGCGTGATCAATACCATCCAAGCCCTCAAGACCATAAACGACTATGGCAGTGGAACACCCTTCTCCAAGTCCGGATCGGGACCCCTCTTCAATGTTTGGACTTGCTGGACCGCACCTTGCTCCATCTCGACCCTCTTTCCCTGCTCCTCCCGCCTCCTCTTCAAAATTCGATGGGCCTCGTCGTGTCGCTGCCTGCGGGTTTTGCAGTCCTTCAGCTCTTCCGCTGACCCTTCCCAGCAGACCATTTTGTCTTCGCAATCACACCAGTCAGCCGGCTTGCACTTCCGGTGCTCGTCAGGTCGGTCGCTCTTCATCGTCTCATCCGGGTCCAATATGCCGATGAGGTCAACGAGCAAGTGCTGAATGCGCCGCAAACGTTGATCCTTAGGCGTCGCGCCTTTCATCTTGGCGTTGAGCGATCCCATGATCTGATCCGTGTACCATTTGAGCGGACCAGCGAACGTTTTCTCCCAGTCCCTCTGGAATTCGTTCCACCGAATTGGTCGCAGTGGCAGGTCGTCTCCCTCACCCGGCGCCGACACGACGGCAAGCTCCGATACAAGCAGCCGGTCCGATGGCTGGGCGCCATAGCTGATACCCTGGCTGAACTTGCGGTCGAGCTCATCTTCGATCTTGTACAGAACCTCACGCAACTTGATCCAGTGCGGCGCGTCGCTGAAGGCGAGGAACTGGGTGCGCTCACGGAGGATCCAGGCCCAGGCGAGGAAGTGGGCTAATAGGTAGCTGCTGAAGACGGTGAGGTCCTGCTTACCGGCGTGTTGCGAGACCTCTTTGTCGGGGATCTTGGTGTCTAGTAAGTCGAAGAGACGCGACTGCAGTTCCCAGGCTGACAAGAGGAGCGGATCTTTGTAGCGCTGCACCTGTCTTCGGATATCGCGCTGTCGCTGCGCCGCCTCGAGCGAGCTTTTATACAGGGTGTTCCATACCCCTAATCCGATAGTGCCGACCAGCGAAACGCAGGCGATGACGATGGAGATGATGGATTCGGTGGACGACATGGTTCATGAGCGTGCACGGAGGATTTCAGAGTTGTGGACGTCGAGGTGCCGTCCCTTTATATCTCGCCGCCAAGACATGAGGCCGAGACACGCAGACGCCACGCCATCATCACACATCTTGTCGATTTCGATTAGTCCGGCGAACAGGTTAGTGGCGCAATTTCATTGACGCCAATGGATAGGGCGGAGCATTTTGTCCGGGCTTCACCCAAAGGCCTCAACCCAAGGGATGGGGGCTTGTTTCTGGAATCTCACCGACTCATGAACCAGCCGCGCCGGATCCACGATAACCACCCGTCACGAAGACAACTAGAACCTCACAATCCTTGATTGCCTTTTCCTGGAAACCCGTGAAAGCAATTTCCTTGGCGACCACAACACAGGGATGGGAGACAGTGGTATGGTCAGGATGAAGTTGCGTGTCGGACAGGACCAGATCATACATACGGGGGCCACGCCATGACATCTTTCGTGCATCTGACCAAATGAGCCAGCACTCAATATCGCTCGTACTCGAGTCCTGTGGACAGTATCATCGACCTCGAATTCCGCCATTTCGATTCGGATGGGTTCCGGTCGCGTGAAGTCGAACACGCAGAGACAAATATGAGGTGAGAATTCGGCTTGTCTGGGATGCTCGAATCACTGATTGGTTCCAAAGTGAGAGTACTCGATGGCCCGATCAAGAAGTACGATCCTCATAGCCTCGGAAACGAAACCCGTGGAGCGTACAAGATAGAACACGGCGTTTCGTGACAATTGGGCTGTCCAGGCGTGCTTTGTCGTCCCGCAGGGCCACCTTAGGACATCTCTACCAGTACGCAGGGGAGTGGGCGGCATAGAGATGCGTTGTTAACCCCCCGATATGCCAATCCGCATGACTATATCTCCACAGCATGGCCCTCCAGTCCAAACATCATCACATTGACATTCACTGAACAGACATCTGGCCGTCACTCCGAGACCAGCTCCAGTATTCCGTAGGCGCCATTCCGCTGGTGTGCACACAAGAGCGATGACAACTTTACCGGGCCGGGTGTTGTCATCATCTCTAACGCCGGAAAAAGGCAGTCGACAACTTGAGCCGCACAGAGGAAAGCGCCAGCAGGGGTCCGTCGCACAACAACGGCAACCACCAGTTTCCCAGCAAAGGGGCTGCCGACGACGTAACGAAGCGAGGCATCAACAAGCGAGTGGCAGGAGGGCCCGCTACTGGCTGGGCTGCGTTTCATGACCCTGCTGATGCGTCCGATGTCTGTCCCTGACTAAGAAAACCAGATCGATGCACGATGAGATTCCCATGGCGGCAGGATCAAAATCAAGGTCAGCAGAACTCGACACCGGCGTCTCAGATGCTTCCAGAAGGCTTTCGTCGGTGCGTGTTTGGCGTTGCGGTGGGCAGTGAGGGGCACAGACCTCGATTGTTCGAGGTCTTGGCGTTCCGACAATCCCCTGTCCTCCTGAGGAACGAGATGCTACCCCGAAATGGGAGCAACAGCGACTTTTGGGTCAGTAATCGTGGATTCCCCTTGGCAGCAGACCGACAAGATGCGTCGCCGGGTATGCGGCACACAGATGGGGGCGGCAGAAGGCATGAAGAGAACCACAGTTGGCCTCCTGGAGGGGAGAGGTTTTGGTCACTGGAAGCGCTAGAGCATGATCGACCAAGCCAGCGTTTCCAGGTTGAGACACGGCGGCTGAGCAAAATGCAACTCTCCTTGTCTTGTTACCCCAGATCTGCTTGTCCAGGCGATCGGATCGCGGCCCATCTGGTCTTGGCGCTTTTTTTCACCGACGCACCGCCAGGCACAGCACACACCTGCCACCTGCCACACACGGCAGAGGACACGGACGGGGAATGTGTAGCCGGAGGCGGGCCCGGGGTCGGTGTGTGGAGCAGATTGCCCACTGGAGCGCTTCTCCCCCGTACCGCGGACGGGCGGCCAAGCTGATGCGAAACAGGGGTCCGTCATTCGTCCGACCAGACTTGCTCGTGGTGGGCACGACTACAACGTCGGGGGATTCGAGACAGGTCTGATACCCACGATGCATCCCTGTCTAGACGCTATTTTGGAATCGTGAGGCTGGTGGTGATGGTGAGGTCGCAGCGCAGCACGCCCTGTCGAAACCGTCCCATGATGAACCTGTGAGCGGCATTCCCGTCTTTAGTAGTACAGACAGGCTTGTATAAGAACATCTCGATCTGCCGGTATACTTCCAGAACTTTTTTTCTCCTCTCCAAGCCAGCCTTCCAAAGCATCTCCTGCCTATCCTTTTTCTTTCCCCTTTCCGGTCTCTACTTTCCATTCTCTCAGACCGCCGGTCGGCCGACATTCTTTCTTGTACATCTCAAACAACAATCTTTTTTTCTCTTTCAAAAAAAAATCAGCAAACATGCAGTTCAAGCTCGCCGCCATCTTCCTCGCCATCGGCCTCGTCGCCGCCGTCCCGCAGGACCACGACCTCATCGCCCGCCAGAACCAGAACCGGCCGGTGCCGAGCGGCCAGTGCTGCGTGGCCGAAACCAACCTGAAGCAGGACGCCTGCAACGCCAACGGCGGCGCTGGCCGATGCGTCCCGGGTGGTAACAACTGTGGGTTATCCGTCTCTCTTTTTTCCACGGGGACAGTACTGATAGCATACAGGTGGCTCTGCCCTCAGCTGCGTCGCGCAGTCCAAGCTGGCATGCGACAGCGGCATCATCGAGCGTGGCAAGAGCCTGTGCCGCGCCAAGGCGGGCAACGGCTTCATCGACGGTAACAAGGTCATCCAGAACCTGAACCAGGCCAAGGTCAACTAGGTGTTTGAGGAGGGATAATGAGAGAGAAAGGAAAAGGAAAACGACAAAAAATGAAGGGGGAGAATACGGAAGGTGGCTGGAAGGGGATCAGGGGATCGTGTCTAGTTCGGATCGGTTCTGGATAGTTCGATAATGGCGATTGGATAGGCAGGGGTGCGAATGGAATGGGACTCGTCCCTTTGGCTCAATGTCGCTATTCTCACTGGTGGTTGCGTATCCTATACCGCTCTTTGAGCACCCGCCATGGGTTTGGGTTGAGTTTGCTGATATACAGGGCACCGATGAAACTCCCGTTGTTGGAACTGAGACGATGAACGAGTAATTTTCCTGCTGTATCAAGACTATTTCGAGTACGGATATCGATAGCGTGTCTAACCAAAAACCAATCCGTCCTCAACAAATCTGAAGAAAGCCAATCTGCGGCCCTGTCCATTGCCCCGTCGGTATAACAAATCACGTCCATTAAGACTCCGAATATCCAACTAGTAGACTCTACACTCACCAACAAAGGGACACTACTTCTTCTTCGGAGCATTCGTCTCAATCCCCTCATACCCCTTCGACCCATCCAACTTCGCCCACGGCGCAAACACGTTCTTGCTCTTCCCCAGCGTCTCCTTGAGCTCCGGGAAATGCCGGACCAAAACATCCTTCATAGTAGTATGCTGCACCCACCGGAACCCTTCCTTCGTATACGTCTCCGCATTCCACTGCGTCGCAATAAACCGATCGCTCTGGAGCCGTCGCGACGCCATGACGATAAAAATCCGGAACGCCGTCTCGCTGAAGCCGAACCCGGGGATGACGGGTTCGCTGTGCGAGCCGACGAGCGCATCCACGAGTTCAATGTCGTTGTTGTACACCTCGGCCAGCTCCTCGGCGAGCGGTGCGTTGCCGCCCGTGAGCTCGAGGAAGGTCTTGGGGACGGACATCCTGAGCATCCGGCGGAAGGCGCAGTAGCGCGGGACGCCGCGCTCGCGGTCGCGCAGGATGTCGATTGTGCCTAGATCGCGGTGGAGGTGGTCACCTGGGGTCGTGAGGTCGCGCAGGAAGTCGGGGTAGTTGTGGTTGGTGATCGCGCCGGGGTAGTTTATACCGAACGAGTAGAGAGTGTCGGCGAAGGTGAGATGGCCATCCTTGAAGGGGCTGCGGGAGCCGTCGAAGGTGGTGGAGAGGACAGTGGAGGTGATCTTATGGTTGCCAGACTTGGCGTCGAAGAAGGCGATTGTGTCTGACAGAGGGTTAGTATCTAACAGATGTAAGAGGGGTGGATAGGAAAATACCGGGAATGAGAGGGTGCATCCGGTAGACGGATACAAATTCCTCGGTCATGGAGTACGGGATGCCGTCCTGGTTCGCGCCAGAACCAGGAATGCCAGAGATAACCTCGCTCGTCTTGGAGATGCGGCCGACCATCTTGGTGAGGGTCTCACCAGCTAGACCCCACCAGTTCGCGTTCATTCCAACTTGAAGGGCTGGGTGTGCGAGGATGGCTGGCGTCCACTCAACCGTGTGGATCTTGGCCATCAGGGCGCAGTTGACCAGCCGCGCAATGTCGAAGATTTTGTCTCTGAACCGGTCAGCTGCCGAATTCTAGCATCAAGGAGCGTGAAAGATGGAGACTCACCCAGACCACGTCGGATACGCCTTCTTGATCATATCACAAATCGAGTTGTGCTCCAGCGCAAAGAGCGTGTGGAGAAGCTCGAGACCAATCCACCAGTTGTTGTTGAAACCGGTGCGAGGCAGGCCATCCGTCTCCGTCGGCAGGAAATAATCTTCGCCGTACTTGATCAGCTCGAGCTTACCATCGGGGAGCTTCGTCCGCAGTTTGCTGGTGATCTCCTCGCTCGAACCATAGATCTGTGAGCCATCCCACCAGGCCGTGTTCATGTTCCTGTAGCCCGGACATTTGACGTCGGACGGATCAAGAACATCATCTGGCTGGGTCCTAGGGATCGTCATGACCGGGCGCTTATCCCATGTCTCACCCTCTGGCATAGTGACGTCTATCGTCTCCTTGCTCTGTCCACATGTGAGTGACTGTCCCTGATCTGTCCGAGATAGCTTACCAGCTCGTGGTTGAACCAGTCGTGCGTCTGGAACTGGATCCACGCCGCAGCGAGCAGATTTAACGTCGTAGCAGGGATGAATCCATCGGGCTTCTTGCGTGCCATGAAGCGTTCGCTAACAATTCTCGGGTTCGGTGTCATGAGCATCTCGTTAGACGGGCGATGGCAGTGCTCGCGTGGAAAGTTGCGCCCAAAGCGCATGCCCACACAGCCCATGCGTGGCATCTCGAGAGAATTGAATTTGCCATCTGAGTGACGCGCATCTAGATATCGCGAGTCCGGCAGAGGCTCAGTCTCCGGGCTCCCCTGGACCGGCGTAGCGCTGGCGTAGCCGTCGTGGAGGTTGTAGCCACGCAGCTCGACACGCAGGGCGCTCAGGTTGAGGGCCCCGAAGACGGCTGGGAGCTTGTGCCACGGCACGTACTTGTTGATGAAGTGAAATGTCCCAACCGAGATCCGATCCGTCAGCGAGGGCTGGAATAGCATCCGCTGGTCGTCCATGGTGCCCAGCTAGTTGGTCGCCTATCAAGAATCTCGATTCAGTTGGATGCGAGTTTACAGACTCAGGAGCAACAGCGGGATTTTCGGCGGGGGATCACGAAAACTAAAGTAGATATGGGCGTCGCACCAACGACGGTCTGCGTAACAAAGCCAATCCGTCTCTTTTCTAATTTCCTGACCTGCTCAGATTGCGCCCTCAGATGCACCCCATGCTTGCGGCTGGCTGAACCTGCACCTCGGCGGCACTCGGGGAATGCCGATAGGCTGCCAGAGTGCTGTCAGCTTTTAGCGGAAAGGCCGATGTTAGTGTAGGACTTTGAGAGTGCGCGGACTACCGGCCTCGGGATATGAGAAAATTCGAGGAGAATAGGGATATTTTGAAGGAGAGACTTTTCCTTGCATCCTGCCCTTCGTATTCATCGAATTCGTCTTGACCAGCTAAACAAAATGAGCCGAGTGAGTACAACAGCGGGTGTCTTGGTCCAGTGAGACGATGTACTCACGCTAACTTGCATGAATTGAGGGCTGAGTTTGACGAAACAACGTCCCGACCATACACAGTCCAAGCACAAATCAGCGGGCGCACTCGGCACCATTGATAACCTCGTGTCACGTCGCGCGGGCCGGGGGCTTGCAGAGCTTGCCCACTCGGGGACCTCATACATAAGCAGGGACCTGAGGGGTAGCTCCTTTTGAGGTGACGATAATCCTCTCCCCCAACTTCTTGCCCATCTCCTGGCTGCGGCCATCAAGTCATCAAGATGTATTTCACCGTATTCAATGCCGTCAAGAGCATCTTCAACTTCGACACCAAGGAGCGAGAAGCCGAAGCTGCCAGAATCCGCACCGAAGACCACTCCTACGTCCGGCTGAACGTCGCCGATCGCGGACCCTGTCCCGGCCTGAATGCGCTGGCAAATCAGGGCTACCTGTGCGTCCATTGCACCCAACACCGCTTCGTCTGCTAATCAAAACAGACCGCGAGATGGCAAAAACATCACGCTCGCGCGCACCGAGGCCGCCCTGATGGTCGCCCTCCACATGAGCGGCACCGTCGCGCACTCGCTCGCCAACACGCTCAAGCCCGTCGTGCGCAAGGACGGCACTTTTGATCTGGTCGACGCGCGCAAGCACAATGTCGTCGAGCACGATCGGTCGCTGACGCGTCTGGATTTCCGGCAGGGGGATAACTACTCGCTGCAGCCTGCTAGTAAGCATCTCCCTCTAATTGGGGTCAAACCAGAACTGACCGGGAATAGTGCTTGAAGCCTTGTTGGAGGACGCCGAGGGCGGTCCGATCACCCTGAAGACGATGGCCAAGACGCACAACCGACGGAAGAAGGAGCACAAACAAAGCGGCGGCCAGCCGCTGGGTCTGCGGCTGTGGTTTGTGGATATGTTGATTACCGTGGGATTCATCAACACCGAGGCGACGGGACATCCGTTGCCGGAACAGGTAGCGCAGTTCTACAACGAGGAGCGGTTCCAGGATTATATTCTCGACAACCCGACGCAGAGGACACTGCGTGGGCTGGTGTCTAAGGCGGTTGTTCTGTGGTGGCATAGTTTTTGGGTGTAGCATGTCTTTGGTTAGTGTCAATAGATGGACGGTCAGTTTGCGCCACGATTCATTTATCCATAGGGGGTACTTGAGGCTTAATCTTCGACGAGAAAAGTGCATAGCCAGCAGGTAGAATCGCCTGTCGAAATACGGCGCTAGCAACTCAAAGGCTCCATTGACTGCATGTTATCCAGGCTTTCTGCAGATTCTCGGCGCCCAACATACAGGACCTACGTAATAAGTAGGTAGGAAGGGCGACAACAATCGGAGAACTGGGGATGGCGATTGGGCAGATAGCGTCAATATGGGCTTCTGCTTCGGTGTGTTACACAGCAAAACTTGCTGCAAACAAGGACTGCAAAACTTGGTGCAAACAAACAAGAAGCCGGGACTGGTTATGTTCGTTTGAAATTTCCGCAATTGGTCTTTCTGCTCATTGGGCTAGATTCAAGCTCCTGCCCCATTCAAAACCGCCCACCGCGTTGGGCGTGGGGCCATCTCTAACTCGCCGTTTGTTGTGAGCGCCCAACCCGGCAACCCAGTCTTTGCGCTCAACAAAATCCCCCAGGCGCCGAGTGTTCTTTCCTCCCAACACCAACAACCTGCGCAATCCATCTGGGACTCAGCATCTGTTCGTCCCTGCCATGTTAACCATGGACCCGCCACAAGTGAGCAGGCAGGCGCTCGATTTCATCGTCGATCATGTCTTTCTGCCACCTCAACTGCCGCAGACCGATGACACAAACACAGACCACATCAATGCCGCCATTCAAGTGCTCTGCCACTCGGTCTCGCGCTTTCTCTCCCTCGAGACTGCTCCGCATGCCTCGCTGCAAACAGTGTTGGGGATGCTCCAGCGATTTTACAAGTTTGAGACATTGCCAGTGGGCGCCAGAGAGGTTGGGCTGCGCAACGTTTTCTCCAGTCTTTCCGACGGTGGTGTGTGCCCTGTGTAGAATAAACAAGAAATTTCACACTTGCTAACACTTGCCCTAGATGTCGTGCTCCTTTACCTCAAATGCCAGAACGCTGGCGTGCTCCTCACAACGAAGAAGAACGAGGTCTTGGTCGAGGCATTCCGCTTGCTCGCGCCAAACAAATCAGTCATGTCCTGCAAAGGTGCCCTTCGTCGCGAGTTCCCAGACCGCGCCGCAACCATTTCATGCGACAGGTTCCAAGATGACAGTTTCTTGAACACGATTGCCGGCGTCCTCGACAAGCTTGCTTCCTCTGTTGCGCCGATGGCGCAGCCAAAGGTCAAGAAAGCTGGCGTAGTTGAGTCAGAAACGAGAGATACAACATCACCAGTCCTCGCCACCGGCATGCTTGTCGACATCATCGCTGGCCTCGGCACCGAAGTCGGACCAACACGCATCGCGAAGCGCAGCCGTGAGCAGGTGAACTGGGATGAAACCAAGCTCCCCTTTCACCGTTCTCCTGTGTGGCTTCTACTCCGCGTCGCGATGCGACTTGTGCTTGACAGACAGGCCTCACTCGGACAAGGCGAGTCGCAGTACAAGTCTTTGATGGCATATCATCACGCCCAGGTTCTTCAGATGGCGACACGAGTAGCAAACATGCCCAGCGACAGATTGTTCTCGATGAAGGCAAAACTGGCCCGCCGTATCTTGAAGCTTGACCCTAGCAATGAGGCGCCATGGCTAAGAGATGTCAGAGACGCCATCAATGGTTCACAGGCAATGCTTTCGGAGCGATGGGAGCAGGCACAACGCCAAGACGCCAAGACACTACCCTTGAAGAAGCTAGCCAACGTTTCTTTCACTCAAGATACAGAGTTGAAGCTGGAAAACCTCAACCGGCATCTCTCGGCTTTGTCGTCTCGTTCGCCTGACGATCATGATCCCAGGGGTCCGGGTGATCTTTCACACTTTGATCTCCAGCCGCATTCTCTGCTGCCCCGGCCGATTGGTCGGTCCCAAAATCGCGAAATGGAGATTCCGATGCTGTTGGAATTCGAGAACTGGGTTGAGCTAGCGCTACCCGCTTGGTTGCATCGGAGGTTGAACTCTCATGCCAACGAAGTTGCTGCCGACATTTGCAAACTTCAAAGCTTGATTGAGTCGTACCACGAAGAAGCTTCGTCGGTATACAAGGGTATGCCCGAGGGTCTGTCGACCATGTATTTGGTGATCATGGAATTGTGGGTTGCAGCAGACATACTCGCAGGGAACTTGATACCTTTGCTGCTTCATTACGACCCTGGCTTTGCCCCCACAATGTTCAATCAGTTGTTGTTGGACAGGAAAGAAGACATGGAGCGCCTCAGAAATCTTCAAGACTATCTCGCACGCCGGAAGGCCAACGCGCCAAAGCCATACTCGTCAGCCTTTTCGGGCTTTGGTAAAAGCAGCTCATTCGCCGTCCAGTTCTATCAGTCCTCAATTGCCCATCAAGATCTTCGCAATGAGATTGAGGAATGGGCATCACGAATGAAGGAACAGAAGCTTCAAGAGTACCTCGAGATGAGAAGAGAATATGACTCTCTGAAAGCCAAGTACAACAGCATCTCCTGCGAGAAACAATGGATAAGTCGACGGAAGCGGTACCAGCATATTCCCTCCAGCTGCGACCGGTGTTGTCTGAAAGAAGAGATGGAACAGCTCAAAATCCAGGTGTTCGAGTGGCCACTGCCGGCAGATTCACATGAAGCCGATGCGGTGGTTTTCGAGATCCGCGTCCCACAAGTTGTTTCGTTGTGGCGGAGCCTGACGTGGAAGCTTGTCGCCGACATCCTCCAGGAGCCCAATACGAGTCACGAAGCGGCAAGAAACAAACTCTATTTTGCCAAGTGCCACAGCCAGCTGGCCAAGTTCTCTCCGTCCAGCAGCAGTCTTCATCCAGGCTCAGCGGTCAAGTTCATGGAGGCGTCGCACTACCACGAGAAGCACATCTCAAAGGCTACATCTGACAATATTTGTCCCCCACATGCGGCGCGCTATGCATATTATCATGAACCGTCGAGTGTTTGCTTAGAGTATAAGATCCCAATTCCACACATCCCACGCAATTGCTCCTATGGCATCCTAGTTGCGGGCTCGGTGCTCGAGAACTGGGTCCGCTTCACTGAACACTCGCCCAACGCGGTTATCGCCAGCCAGTCCGAATGTCCTCTTGACATGACACTTGACGAGTACAGCGCGTTTGGACACCTCCGATCAAGTACAAACCTGCAATGGGCAAACGTCTCTTGTCAACTCAAGATTCCCTCGCTCGACCTGAACAAGAGGACCACGCTCGCACTCCTCTTCCAGGCTTCCCTCGAAGCGGGCCCCACCGAAAACCTTTTCGACGGCCTTGAACCAGTGCTCGGAGAAGCACATGCCGATATCAACGAGGCTGTTTTTGTACGCACCATCATCGGTAGTCTGAGCGACGCACTCGCTCGTGTACGGGAGAGCTGGCAGAACGACACCGCTCTTTGTGTTCTCGCCCGTCTAGCCACGAGACTTCTTCATCTATGTGGGCCAGAAGTACCAGCCGATATCTCCAAGCAACTGCTCGGGTATCTTCAGAAGCTGAGAAGTGTCTCGATATTGTGGGCGAGGCAGCTTGCCTCGAAGATGGCGGATAGCAAGGCGGAGTTCGAACGACGAGAATGGACTCCCCGGCTCCTAAACGTGGCCCTGATTTGCTCCTCGACCTTCAATATGGAAGAGAAATACCTGGAATCCACGTTGACGGAACCTGAACAACTCGTTGTTCTGGTCGAGGCTGCGGTGCTAGCTCGCAACCACCTCCCTGCTTCTGGAAGGCCATCGGATTCCATTACACTGCAGCTCATGCTTTCCTGGTATATTGTCATGTACCGGGCACGCGACATTATCACTCGAATTGCAACCCAGACGGGCAATCAGGCACTTGACCGCGCAATAAAGCAGTTCTGGGTCGACTACTCTCCTCCCTCACCCGGATGGGCGCAGGTCAATTCCGGAACGCAATGCCACATCCTGAGTATTGGTGAGAGTCATCTAGATGTCACACTCAACCTGCTGACGGGGAATCTATTTGTCAACGGCTACCCCTTATCGAAACTACCAAGCAAGTACCGGGAATCCAAGACGTTTTCCACGCTCTTTGGAGACGACGTTCTGGATGTCGGTCCTTCAAGCATCCCAGGAATGCATTTCTCAACATGTCGCCCCCAGCACGGGTGGGTCGTCCACTTCGGCTGGCAAGGAGGCCAGTTGGTTGTACGGACCGTCCGAGACCAAGTCCAAGGCTCAGGGGATGGTCAGAGTACAGGTGGGCAACCGGGGGAAGCCTGGGAATACATTCCAAACGAGAATCTCGAGGCGGACGTCCCGAATTCTTTTGTCCACGACTACGCACATTGGCTCAATTTGATCACGGGCGACATTGAATTTCGTCCCCTGACCACAAAATGGGTACCTTCTATTGACAATTGGCATCTCAGTCGTTCGTCAGGCCCGGCCAAGTTAAAAAGGGGAACGAATTTCGTCATCGATCCCTGGAGTTCTACAGCCAAGCTCACACATCGCATCCTGGGCTCCATGGACAATCACTGGGACATTAACCCAATTTATGACGCCGAGAGCCGTTGCTTGATCCTGGAACTCCCTCGGATGTCGCTGTCATTCTCGATCCGAGAAGGCGAGACGGCTATACGGTCAAGGAATTACCCGGGGATGCGCGTTGATGAGACACAAGGCTTCCGTACTCTGATTGGACTTGAGGACAGGCTGGTTCTAAGGCCAGAACAAGGACTAGGCCTCAGACCGGTCCTCATACCACGAGGGAGGATTTCAGTGTGCTATAACAAAGCGTTCCACCACACCACAGTTTCTATCGACCACACGAATGATCGTCGCGTCCCTCATGATGCATTCCACATCGACGATAAGCTTGGCTACCTCAAGGATGCTGGGTCCATGCAAAGCAAGCTCCATTCATGTTTGCTCCACGCTCTCACGTCGAACTGTCTCCCGGATCCCTTGACGCTACGGACCGGTACGGAGGAAGCGTTGCGCATGTTGGGCGAAGCCGCGGTGCGCTCATTCCAGACTCTTGACAGCGTATCACGTAGCATGTTGATTCAGATCGCCAAGTGCTCTCCCGTACGCCAGTACTACCCTGCTCACCTCCGAGAAATGGAGAGAGTGGAGTGGAGTGGCAACATGTCGCCTTTGTCCCAACCCGAGGAATTCTTCCACTTGGCCAAAGAGATCTACAATGAGTACAGAGGGTTTTCCGAGCTTTTCAGGATGAGCGGAAAAGACAAAGATGCTTGTTCGGCAGCTGCTGTGTTCGATGAGAAGCGGACATCTTTGGATCTGAGCGAGCGCGCGAGTATACGCGCTTCCACTCTCCGCATCACAGAATACGGGGCCGAGCGGCATACTACGGCGTTGGACAGCAACTATCGACCTGTGAGTCAGGCTAGAGACACTGGAAATCGACTTGCGACGCAGCTGGTCAGACTACTGGATACGAACGAGCAAACTCTGTTGTTCAAACCCTCTACAAGTCTTCCGGACATCATCACAAGCGTGAACGGCCGCAGCTTCTCCGGGCACCCAGAGGTGGACTTGACGTTCAGCATTGACTTGCTCGGACCGCAATCTACCGTACTCCGAGGAGAATGGTGCGGACTCCACGAGGCGCTCGTGTCGGAAAGCAACAAGTACAAGAAGATGATGTATTTGTCGGCTCTACTCTATGCCCAGGATTCCAATCGCGATGTCGTCCAAGTGTTGATGGCATTGGGAAATATCGCCGCTTTTACCCAAGTTCTTCCTCCAGACGAGCAGAGTTTTGATTTGGACACCAACCGCCAAACTCTGGAGAAGCAGTTGGAAGGTGTCGCCAGGGACTTTGCCAAAGATCTCGAAAGTTGCCCTGATCCCAATCTGACACAGAGCCATGGGGAGTCTGTTCGGCAATTCGAACACAGGCAAAAGTTAGTTCAGGAAAGCAACCAGAAGGACATAGTCCGACTGATTGTTTCAGAGTTACGGGCTCAGCTTAAGACCTCTTGGGTCATCACACCGCCGTTCAAGGGAGACTACGGCAGCTACTTAGAAGTCGATGCAATCATGTCTAAGGCGCGGGAGTTGGTGGAAACAGCGCGTAGATCGGAGGCATTCCAGCTCTATCTCGCTTCTCTATCCAAGACGATGGCCGGTTTGGGGGTTAAGGAGTACTCGGAGCAGCATGTGTCTCCTACCGTGATCAACTGGTTGGATAGATCCGAACTGACGCCTCGCTTCATTTCGGCTGATTCGCTGTTCGCCGGCCCTGCACCAGACATCGAATATTCGGAAACACTGTTTTCACGGCTTCGCCCCGAGCAGCATCACGGATCTAGAAACTGCCATGACAGGCTTTCTAAGCTTGTTAAAGAGATGTCAACCAAGGACGACCTCCAAGACCATCAGATCACATATCTCGCTGAACTACGCAGTAGCATATTGAGTGCCCAATCCGGCATACAACCTGGGGGCATCTCGGAGGATGATCGAACACTTCAGGCGGTTATTCCCGAATATCTTCAGCGCGCCCGTGAGGCATACGCTGAGGTTACTCGACAAATTGAAGGCGCTACAGCCGGCACCACTATCCCGCATAAAATCTGCGTCGAAGCCGGGATGCGGCCAAGGATATCTCCTTACTTTCTATTGCAACGGTTATCTCGGCGCTCGTGGCCCCATTTGTCGAAGCCGTGGCAGTGCAGTCTGGTTGCCTTTGCGCTCCATCTTATCGAGCTCCAGCGTGCGGAACGGCTCTTCAGCTACAGCCTCAGACTCCCGGAGAGCCGGAGCGATATTTTGCGGGAGATAAGCAACGCAGGCGACCACAGAAACCCGGACTGGGACCCCCTCGAGTACCCTGAAAACCTGTTACTCGAGATTGAGCAGGGCATCATGATCCGTCCGGTCCAAAACGAGATCGCTGCCAAAATGAGGACGCCACCGCGGATGCAGAGCTCAGTAATGCAACTGAACATGGGCGAAGGGAAATCGTCCGTCATCTTGCCAGTGGTTGCCTCCTCGCTCGCCAACGGTAGTCGTCTGGTTCGCGTGGTTGTTGGCAAGCCACAGTCAAATCAGATGAAGCACATGCTCATCGAGAGATTGGGCCGCCTCATCAATAGAAGAATATTCTATCTGCCGGTTTCCAGAGCCACATCATTTTCCCAGCTCGACGTTGAGGCTGTCCAGCGGATGCTGGAACGGTGCAAGAAAGATGGCGGTGTTCTCCTCGTTCAGCCGGAGCATATCTTGTCATTCAAGCTGATGGGCATAGACAAGAGTTGGGTCGATGAGGCTGAGGATATGAGCAGCTTGGGACGCACGCTTATTCAGTCGTATCATCAGGACATGGAGACCCACGCTCGCGACATAATCGACGAGAGTGACGACAATTTCAGCGTGAGGTTCGAGCTCGTCTACACAATGGGATCCCAGGAAGCTCTCGACATGACGCCTGGCAGGTGGGTCCTCATCCAAGAGCTACTTTGCCAAATGGAGAGCCTTGTTCGTGACCTTGTGGAGGCCAAAGAACCATGGGTGTTGGAGGGGATCTTGTTCGAGGACCACGGTCCTGGGCGCGTCCCCACCATACGAGTCCTTAGGGATACCGAAGGGAATCTTCTCATCGATGCACTCGCCAAGAGAGTCTGTGATTCCGGCCTCCAAGGTTTCCCGGTCCACCACCAACCGCCCAGCAAGCGGCAAGCTGTATTGGAATACATCTCCGCCGCAAAGCCGGCCGAGGAGGTCATCGCCCTGATGGAGGCGGACTTTTTCGCTGACGCCCACATCAAGAATGCTCTCCTCCTCTTGCGCGGCCTCCTCGCAAATGGAGTTATTCTTTTCACCCTCCGCCAGAAACGCTTCCGCGTCAACTACGGCCTCACCTCCGATCGCATCCCACCAACCATGCTAGCGGTACCCTATAGAGCCAAGGATATGCCTTCGCCGCGCTCCGAGTTCAGCCAACCCGACGTGGCCATTGTACTGACTTGCTTGTCGTACTATTACCGCGGGTTGTCCGTTCCCGAGCTCTACCACTGCATCGACCTTCTTGCCAAGTCAGACCAGGCGGTAGAAGAATACGCCAGATGGGCTCAAGCATCACCACGTCTTCTGCCTTCGTTTCGGCACTTTTCCTCGGTCAATCCGAAAGACCGATCCCAGTGCGAGGATGAAGTCTTTCCTGCTCTCCGATATACCAGGCCAACCATTGACTTTTATCTCGCAAGGGTCGTGTTTCCAAGAGAGACAAAACAATTCCCGCTTAAACTCTCGGCGTCAGGGTGGGACTTGGCCGGTTCCAGAAATAAGACACACCCCTTGACTGGCTTCAGCGGCACCAACGACTCCAAAGGCGTTCTTCCCCTGTCAGTCACGGCGTTGAACGTGCAGCCCCACACCAACGCCACGGTGCTTAGCACTCTGCTGAGGGATGAGAACACAGTCGTGGAGCTAGCGGGCAGTCAAGGAGCATCACACCTCTCCGCATTGACGGAAGCTATGATTCTCGATGTTTTGCGAAGACCGGGAATGCCGGAAATGCAAGTCGTTCTCGATGTAGGCGCTCAGGTGGTCGAAAGCAGCAACACCGATATGGCCAGAAAGCTTCTCGGCGCATCTCCCACTAGCCATGCGGATGCCGTTATATTCTTCAGCGACGATGGCGATGAGCTGTCGGTTCTCACGCGCGATGGTGTCATCCAGGATTTTCTCACTTCGCCATTCGCATCTCATACTGAGCGTTGTCTTGTATTCCTGGACCAGGCACACACCCGAGGCACAGACCTCAAGCTGCCTGATAGATACCGCGCTGCTGTAACGCTTGGGCCGGGCTTGACGAAAGATACGCTAGTTCAGGCGTGTATGAGGATGCGCAAGCTCGGCCGCGGCCAGTCAGTCACTTTTCTTGTATCTCCGGAAATGGGAAAGCGGATTCGAAGCGTCAGAACCCAGGCTGAGGGACGGCGTCTTGACGTAGCCGATGTTATTGCTTGGGCTATTTCCGAGACGTGGGATGAGGCGGTCCGAAGCATCCCTTTGTGGGCGACACAGGGCGTCCGGTACCTCAAGCAAGAGGCCATCTGGAAGGACTCGAGAGAGTCTAGCGGTTTCAACATGGAGCATGTCCAGCGGTACCTGGAGCCGGAGTCTGCGTCGTTGGAGAAACGCTACGTTGCCCCAGCTGGCACAAATGATAGTGATGACGTTTCCGAGCTCCTCGCGAAGGTCCCCCATGCCGAGGATGGCGGAGATGAACAAAAAGCCCAATTTGCAGCCATCCGGGACAAACTTGCTGCCTTCTCCAGCACCAGCAGCCCCTCGTCCCTCCTTGCTGGCCTTGAGGAAGAGCAGGAAAGGGAACTTGCACCGGAGATGGAGCAGGAGCGTCAACTCGCCAGGCCGCCCCCACATGTCGCGCTCCCGCATTCCCTGGATCCTGACCTCAAAAAGTTCTCTAAGACGGGCAAGATACCTGCAGGGAGTGCTACTTTCTTGGCCTGTTACATGGCCATGGTCAAGACCAGCGCCGCGGCTCTTTTTCGCGGAGGCGACGTCTCCCGTTTCCCCACCGATCTGTTCATTACCAGGGACTTTTCACGTACTGTGAAAGAGAGTGGCCCAGCGTATTGCTCCGATAGCTTCCAACGCGGTGTGCAGTGGGTGCTGGTCGGAGAACCCAAAAACGGCTCTCTGGGTATCACTATGGTGGTGATTAGCCAGTGGGAGGCGAGCCAAATCAAAACTCGCCTCGAAGCACTGCAGCTGCGATTACCGCCTGGGACTACACCGCCTACCACGTTGCACGCATACCTTCCGCTCTCGAGCTTGTCCTTCCGCACGATGGAAGACCTCGACACGTACGTTGTACCGGCCGCAGCCACCGGGCGCCAGGTTCCCAAGGATCTGGTGATGCAGCTCAATCTTTTTGCCGGCCAACTCTACTTGCGCTGCTACCACGAATACCTACGGCTGTGTCGGTACCTCGGCGTATCGCATACTGCGAATACCGAGGGTTTACAGGTCGGAACAGATGGCTTTGTTGGAGAGACGGGATATCCGGAGTGCGAGTTTGACGAGAGCCCGGTGGCGTTCCTGGCGGATATGTACAAGAAGATCCGGAGAGATGGGGTGGACTGTGGGAAGACGCATATGGGCGCGGTACTTGCTGGTGATATTTTGACGATGAAGGACTTTCCCGGGGATTGTAGTTGTTCGGTCTGATTTGGAATCCCATTTGGTAATGGGGACTTGGAAGCTGCGATCTGGTAGGAATGACGCTCTGGACTGGAAATTCACGGACAGTTGGAAGGGATGTCACTTGACGGGTTGGACTAGTCGTGTGTAGGGTTACTTTGGTAGGATTCGAGAAACGGAAGTGTGTTATCATGTCCAGTGTCCATATGGGTTAATTCAAGACATCAAGTTGTACCTTCGTCGGCGCGGCACGCAGCAACAAGACAACCTGCAGGTCAGTTGGTTTTGGAGATTGACCACGTTTTGGCGCAATGGGATCAAGGCCACAAACAGCACATCTCCGATTCATCTACGCTCTGTTGGCAAAATTTGCCTCTGAATACTAGCCAGCCGATCCCTTGCAATAGCCTCAACAATGGCATAATCATCCATATCGGTCTCCCGCTCCGTCCACGCCTCCCGCTCGGCTTCCTCAGCGAGGTGCGACATGCCCACGCCCTCGTGATACCCGGCCGGATCCCTGCAGATCTCCAGCCACATCCACTTGGTCCCGGGATATCCGTAATGGCGCTTCTTGAACACGCTCCTGTGGCTGTCGAAGTACTCGTACAGCGGCACGACGCGCTTCGTGTCGCGCATGTGTCGGGCCCAGCAGAGGAGGTAGTGGTAGTTGTCCCACAGCTTGTTGACGGCTCCTTGTTTGTGTAGCAGCAGGTCCGCCTCGTCCTTGGCCGGCGGCAGGATGCGGAGGGTCCGGGTTGGTGCGTCGTGGGAGAGGTGGCAGCTGCTGAGGAATTCTTTCTCTGTCTGGGGGAGGTCGGGCCAGATGTCGAGGGCTGGGTTGAGAGGAAGGGGCAGCGGGATGGAGAAGGGCGGGAGGGGAAGGTCGTGGCCGTTGATGGTTATGATTGCCGGGGGGGTGTGCTCGCCAAAGGTGAAGATTTTGGTCAGCGCCTCCTCTGCGCTCTGGGTGATGGGGACGGTGAATTTGTTCTGAGGCTTTGGGGGTGAAGATGGCGGCGGGGGCGCTTGTTGTTTCTCCCACTTCTTGATGGCCTCGAAGGCGTACTCGGCGAATGTGATTAAGAAATTGCCGCCGTTTATGAGTCGGAGGAGGAGGTTGATGTCGACGACGCATATCGGATCATCGTGGATCTTCGTGAGCTCTTGGATCTCCTCGAAAACGACGTCGGGAACCGACTTCCCTAGGGGCTGTTAAGCGAAGTACACGAAAGATAAAAAGGGAACTTACCGAAGGAGTTGCGCCAGATCGAGCAGTAGAGTAGGAGGATCAGGCTGTCGAGCTGTCGCGTCTGGCCGAGGATCGCGTACAGACTATTGGTGACGGTCGCTGAGACATGGGCCAGGTATACCTGAGGATGAGAAGACGTGAGCGCGAAATTATCCACAAGATTGATGAGCCTCGCAAGGTAGATCCTCGATGACCTGGCGATCACCGTGCCTGTTGGTCGGGATTTGCTGGGAGATGTCATTGTGGCTGTTGATTGCCAGACTTGCTGGGAGTGAGCGGAATTTGGGCGTGCAAAGAGAAAGGGTGCAGAAGAGCGAGGTGGAAGTTTTCCGTGGGCCCTAGGCAACGAGAAATGCAGGCCCACCAACAAACTGGAAGCTGAAAGAGATTGGATGAAAGACAGAAACGGACCAACCGTTGAAGAGACTGTGAGGGCCGGACGATTCATGCTCTTTAGGGCAAGCAGGAGGACAGCTAGGAAGTGCCTAGTCCTTCTTTTGAAGTGTTGGCGAGGAGGCCACAGGCAACGAGGGATGCTCTGGTTGATTCACGATTCTTTGATTTTTCGAGATTGAAGGGGTTTTGTTGTTAGAGGACTGGATACTAAAAGACTAATAACCACCACATTCTTACCACACTGCCACACACCCTTGACCAATGCTGCACGCAGTCTTTAAAAACAGCTGAACCACCGGCCGATAGAAGGTAGACACCCGACGGGTACCAGCATGATCTTTGTGCTGTACATGTATACATCAATCCTGCAAGCTCCAAGCCCATGCCCGCCATGCTTCAAAAACTCGTTCCGTCTAGCATTACTGTGGTTAGACTGCGAACGATCATAAGGTAGTGTGATTGATGGTGAAGGCAAAATAAGCGGCAGAAGAGGGGAACATGATGTTTGATGTTCTAGTTTCATGAAAATGAAATCGGCAAACATCGTCTTGTAAGTGGTTGAAGGACATCAACTTTGACAGGCGAAAGGAAACCGGATTAGGCCTTTTCCTAATAAAAAAAAACTTCCTGTCATAGCTCCTAGCATGAAACTGAGTGGACATTTGCATTCATATCATCAAACGCCGACATGGTAACCAGCCGACTTCCACTTGCTTGCCGGCAAGCGTGCAGGAAGGCGACGGCTCTTGGAAGGCTGAAGCTTGTTAGGCCAGGAAGGAGCACCGCAAACAGATGGAAGGCACGCACGCACCACAGGGCCTGTATTTAGCCAGGCCTCAGGGCCCATCCTCTCTTCTACCAAACAAGCATCTCTAGCACTGCTCTCTCAACCTTTTGTTCGGGGTCTGCCAATCGGTGACAGCTGGGCAGCCAGCCCTTCTCTCTTCTCATTGGCCGGCTTACATGGGGGGCGCCACACGAGGCTCCCAATTTTTCACTTCAATTTTGTTGACAGAAATTGAATGCCGTCGGCATACTTTGAATCTTGCATTAAACTTTGGTCATTTACGAATTACTGATGCAGTATAGTTCGTATAAATTCTTTAGAACAACGACGAAGCCGGACTCGGCGTATCCACGTGGTGTCGTCTTTACGTCTGTCTGTATCTGTCTGTCAAAATAAGGTCTTAATTTGATGCTTGACTGCATGTGTACTCAAACTGACTGCAGGGGGGGAAATACAGACACCCATTGTCTTGGTCTCCTTGTGCCGGCACTGCCTTGAGGGCTCCGCACATGTTGCTCCCGAACTCGGCCGGAACCCACCCCCTCAACGATGACCCCAGGCTTCTTCCGACAACCTCTTGCAAAAACCGCGCGTTCTTCCTCTTTTCAAACACCAAAGATCGCCAGCCCATGATTTCGGAATCTCGCAAACCTTCTTCAAACCACCAACATGGAACGCCCAAACGTCGATGAAGTCATCACGGTCGGTCAAGCGGCCAATTCTATCAAGTCAATGCTGTACAGAAATAACAGCATCAATGACCGACCCTTCTACATCACCGGCCCTCCAGGAATCGGCAAATCGGTGTGCCTTCCTGTCGCCCTTGCCTCCGAGGGCGGGCTCGTCGTCGTTTTACACCCCAACATGGTGTCTCTCGTCCATGCGCAATCCACGATGGAGAGCCTATGGAACGGGAGAATTCAGACTTCCATCTTCGATCCGCACTCGGACGGAAGTGATGGCATCGACGAGTCGGCTGGAATTCTCCTAACAACGTACTCAGCCGCACTGGCTGAGTCGGACAAAGTCGTTCCATACATCCTACAGGCATCGTTCTGCATGTTTGATGAGGCGCATTCAGACACGGACGACCAAATGGTGTTCTCCCTCGTTCTCCAGCATCACTGGAAGCGCCAGGCTCATGATAAGCGCCCCGTCATAGCAATCGTGACGACGTACGCCTTTTCTCCCGACGCCGTTCCGAACCACATGTTCGACATGTTCGGACCCGACGGAGACCCGATCGAAGTATCCTATCCAAGCCCGCATTCAATTCGCTTCGACCGGCTGCGCCATGACGTGGCGCCAATCAGTCCCAACATAGAGCCAGTCGAGCCCGACGATGACGAGAACGACTTTTGTACCTACGTTGACAAAGCACTAGACATGGCGCCAACATTCACCCGCGGTATCGTCTTTGCTCCTAAGAGCAGGTCCGAGGGCCTCGGGTCGGTCATAATTAGCGCCAACTGTGACTCACATCATATCATGAGGGTTGATCCCAAGCGTCTGGCCGATGTCGAGGCCTTTGAGACGGCTGATGTGACGCGACGCACCGTGGTGGCTCTTGTAGAGCCATACTTTGGGGCCCGGACCATCAGAAACGCGAACTGGGTCATATGCCCCGGCTTTTGCGACTACCTGGCGTACGACCCCGATGACGACGAGATGGCCCAGAGGCTGATGAGGCTGTCGTCCGAAACCCACCAGTTCATGGTGGCCCATGCGACTTTGGCAGCGGAAGGGTATTCAGTCTTCCCACGCGCTATTATCACACCTGGGGGCGTTGAAAACCACCGGTATCCGCTGTGGAAATCGATAGATATGCTTGACTATTCCCTCAAGCTCCTCTTCAAGCACCCCGCCGGCGGACCGTTTGAAGTCGGAGAAGACGGAGAGATTGTTATCCCGCCCTGCTTTGCGATCTCTCAGCCGACCATCGGGGAGTTCGTCGACCTTGGCCTCATGACCGTGGCCCAGCCGGGCTCGTCCCAGCCCGTCGTGTCTTTGACCGAACGGGGACATATGGTCGCCCACATCATGCTCCGTACTGGACGCGGCTGCAAGTATTGGTGTACTGCTAGGCGAACTCACCGGCAACAGATGCACAGAAACACGCTTTGGGCGCAGGTTTTCCAACGCCTTCCAAGTGTCAACAACCAACGCTAGGGCACCCCTTAGGATATAGTGTAAGGATGGATTTTGCTGGGATACAATGTGTTAGATTGAGCCTTGTGTATTTAATTGAGTTGTTTTCGACCGAGAAAGCATGGAACCCGTGTGTTTTACGCTGCAGTATTTGACTTGTTGTCGTGGTAGGGTCAGATCAAATATTGGTAGGGCCCTGTACCGTCTACGTAGTCCAGTCCGTAGTGAAGCATTTGCAAGGCACAAACTGCACTGCGTGTCATTCCTCAGATTACAGTATTTCCCAGGCCGGTTTTTACGTTGATCGAGACGACGGGATCAAAACAGCTGAACGGAGAAGCTGAAGACTAATGTGGTCTCCAGGGTTTCTGGAGGGGGGTCAATGATCCTCGGGCAGCGAAGCAAGATTCTGTACCTCCTCGTGGGGCCGCCTGGAAACTTGACATATACCCGTGTATGCGTTGGAAGCCAACACAGAGATGCATCATCATAAGCACTGACGTTATTAGCTGACTGCTGCAGACAACACACTAGTAATAACCGACTTACGCTGTTACAACTGTCATTCCGTGCAATCACCGTAACCCCTCCAGCAGTGTGAAAAATGCAGTGATTGACGGGCGGCGTCGTACCCAATCTCGCCGAGATATTTGGAGTCGCCAAACGTCCGCAGACAACGCCCGGTATACTTCCGGCTGTATTTTTGCTTATCTTTCCCCCGAAACTTTTCAAACAGAACCCTGATAGGTCATCTCTACGAGCCCAACCACCACCAACTCCTCCCGAGCAGCTGAAGATGACATCCAGTCCAGTCGTACCGCATTCGTAGACCGATCCAAAATGCCATGAGACGAATCCCAATGACTCGGCACCTCCGAACCCCGCCGCGGCTGGGATGCAGGGCCGCCCAACTCCTACCCACCGGCCGGCTCCCCGTCCTAAGCTCCTCCGGCAACTGTTGATCCGAAGCGCAACTTTATATCCGAGAACGCCATCTCCAATAACATCTAAACCAGAAAATGAAGCAGCGGCCGCCGGAATACCTTCGGTCCGTTTCATTCCCCTCAGCTCCTCATTCAGCTCATTCTTCGACAACGTGAACAACAGAGATGAGAGAAGAGTTCGGGTATCCGGCATCCCGGAGACCCGCGCCACCGGCAACTGCCGCCGGCGATTTGGAGCAATGAACACATCCCGTGCGGCTGTCTCAGCCAGCCACACGGCACTCCTTAAAATATGATAGGTGCCCGCAATGCCACAGCGTGAAGTCTTTCGGGGCTGTCATTCGCTGTTCCAACAATTGGGATATCCATGCTTCCTCTTTGATCGAGCGGTTTCCCCTCGTTGGGCGTGATGAGGAGTAACCTGTGTGACGGAGGTAAGAAGCCGGAAACGGACACCTTCTCCTCAGCCCTATGCAGTGCCGTCACTTGGTGTGGCACGTTTTGGGACATGTCATTCTGGCCATGACATTCAATTGCAATGTATCGAGATGATGCAGTATTGACCTCGGGCAAACAGCTATAAAGACGAGACCATTCTCCCTCGCTGTGAACAAAACAGTGTGAACCACCGCCATCCAAACTCACCACCATTCCCCAGCCATCTCAGAGACTCACCAAGCACCTATTCACTTTTCAACCCAACCCAAATCATCACCAAACCTCCAACCGACCAAAATGTCCTACCCAACCACCCCCGCCTACGTCGTCGACGCCCAAGGCTGGGACGAAAACCTCCTCAAACACCCCATGGCCCGCTTCATGCGTTTGTCTCCCCCCCCCATCCTCTCCCCCCCCCCCCCAAATACTAACCCCCCACCCTCCCTCCAGTGGCCCACGAAGCCGTCTTCGACGCAAAAGACATCCCCGCCTGCGCGCCCTACTACCACCCCTCGCTAGTCTACACAAAATCCACCGGCCAGTCCTTCACCGGCCAAGCCGCCATTAACCAAATGCACGCCGACTACGCCCTCTTCGCCGCCTTCACCCACGAGCCCGTCCACGGCGTCTTTGTTGATACCCCCAACGGCGGTCACACGCTGTTCGGGCACGCGCGCATCTTTGTCGACCTCCCCGGCGCTTCCGACGCAACCCGCACCGAGGCGGACTTGTCCGGGCGCAAGTGGGAGTGTCGCTCCGAGGGCGCGTTTCGGTTCGAGGTGGTTAAGGATGAGGACGGGCCGTTGGGGTATCGGATGAAGAGTATGTCGCTTTTTGCTGATCCGTCGGGGATTTTGAAGGTTGCTGTTAAGAGGGGGTTGATTCCCGTTGAGGCTTTGACTGAGTGAGGTTGCTGGGATGGCTTTTTTTGTGTGGGTGGGGGATGTGGGAAGGTGGATGGGATGATGGCTTCTGAGTGGCGTGGTTTTTTGTTGATGCGGAGGAGGGAGTGCCGGTTTATTACATTCTCTTAATCTCTTCCTCAAGGGCCTTGAAGTTTTCACATCGCAAGGTAGCTAGGTACCTCGGTAGCTGATAACCAGTGCTGGCACGGATATACATCTTGTTTTGCTTGCCTTTGTTTTGTCCAAGGAACGGGGAGAGCTGTGATACGGTTTTTGGGACTCTGGGTAGCCGGGCATAGGCTCAACTTGGCGTAACAGTCCGGATCAGCTAGTTTAGCCCGCTGCCAAAATCTCCGTTGGCGTACTACAGTTTGTAACGCCACCTGTCAATCTCCATCGCGTGGCGGGTGGCCGATAGATTGGAAGCAAATATGGCTACTGCTGCTTGACGGCGGGTCTAGTGGATGCCGGGCTTAGTGTTGTCGGATAAGTGTGACTGAACCAGAAGACACAAAATGTGTACTTGTTTACACAAGCGTCCCAGTTTCGGGAGGAAGATACTACGTGTTATTCCACAACGTGTGTGAGCGAGTGCGAGCGAGTGCCAGAAATGTGGACGTTGCGAGGGATATCCAGGGGAACTTTAGTCACAAGGCCTGAAACCGGGCCGCTAAGGCTGTACAGCGACGGAGTCTTGGATCACTAGAGCCCAGGTGGAATCAAGGAAATATTAGACTATGAAGGAAACTTCGTGTACCCAGACCGTCCAAGCTTACCCGAGTGTTAACCTATTCCACAAAACCACGCCCGCCATATCCCGTCTGGCATCATCAACACCAGACGAGCAACCGCCACGCTCTCGCGGAGCATCTCGTCCAACCACCGCTCGTGTGTGTATGCTGCATCATGCAAGACAGGGCTGCCCTGTCGAGTGTAACTCCGAGGGAATACAAGCTGATATAGAGGGGAGTAAAGAATGCCCAGGGTCACGACACCAAAATCCACCTATACAGCTAATATTCCCTCCGATTCACACTCGAAGGGGCAACCCTGCATGATGCAGCATACGCACGTGCGGTGGTTGACGAGAATAGCTCCGCGAGAGCGTGGCGGTTGCCCCTGGAAATCTCCTGATGGAGATCGAGAAAAACACGAATGACAGAAGAAAGGAAAAAACCATAAAGCACGCACTCAACCATCCGCTTTCTCATTTTTGCATTTCAAAGTAGTCAGGATGTTTCGTCCTGAGATGCCGGCCCACGTTGTCGTCACGGAGGCCTTTATATTCCTTTCGGCATGTAGTGACCGGACAGTGGACCACAACGCCGCTGCGGCTTGCCTGGTGGCGTTTGAGCTCGGCACGAGTCCGGAAGGCTTTAGGGCAGTTCTTGCATCCTTCCCGATCACACATATATCGTTTTTGTCGACACTTCCTGCGACGTCTGCTTTATTGTTAGAAGAGAGTTCCTGGCACTATCTAGGTAGATATCGACTCACCTCGGGTTCTCTTCCTGAGGGCATTCGGTATTGCAGCCGGGATGTTCCGGTACCTCCTGAGGAAGATTCTGTGTGCCATTCTCCACAGCGGGAGTTGTTGCGGTTGGCGACGCAGTGGAGGAATCCTGCAAACCGAGGAGCTCGCAATCGAACTCGAAGAGCTGTTCGAGAAGTGTGTCATGTCCAACAGGCTGTTCGGGAAGGAAAGGCTCGCTTATGCTTGTTGCGTCAGGGTTGAGTCCATCTCCGAGATGGAACAGGTTGATGGCAGATTGAAACTGTTCGATGTCGGCCGCCGGCCAGTAGCCGAGCGGCTGGTGCAACCAAGGTTGTGCGCCGATGTTGTATGAAGGTGTTTGGTTGGGAATGGAGTCTGGGTGAAAGTGCAGTTGGTGGCTTGCCGCAAGCGGAGCAGAAAGACCACTGTGTTGGAGTTGAGCCCACGACTCAACTGGGAATGGGACTGGGACGTAGGGGAAAGTTGGTGGATAGCCGCTCAGTTGGTGGAGGTGGAAGCAGGTTGGCGGGAGTCTGCACTCCAACCTGCTTCCACCTCCACCAACTAAGAAGCTATCCGTCAAGCAGTAATCCTGCCAGGAATTGGCATCCAGGACAGCCGTCGGCACATAAGTTGTCAAATCCGAGGACCCTGGTGTGACTCGCGGGGATGTGCACGCACACTTATGTGCCGACGGATGTCCTGGATGCCAATTCTTGTGATCACTGATCCATTGAGTAGAAATGGGGCAGTCTGCGGGGGCCTGGGATAGCCCCCGCGGGCGTCACTGGGATAGTCAAGGGCTGCGCCTTGGTTAGAGTGAAATGTACGGCGAGAGAGGAAGACGTACCGAGAGACGGGTCGGCCGGGCCGAGCCCGCGGCGTTTTTCCCCTTTGTCGCTGAGCTGTCTTAGACTTGGAGTAAGCAGTTTTGGGGTTGGGATATACCGGCAATAAATGCTTGAGATGTGTCTTGAGAGCTTCTCGAGGTGTGGCAGCAAAGGACCGCCTCACCCACGTAATGGAGGGTAAACCTCACGGAACTGAGTCGTGATTGGGCAATTCTGACACACAATCATGCACTCTCTGCCACATGAAGCCAATCAAGGCCGCACGAATTATCGGTTCTACTCCCTCCATGCTTGACCCCGCTTCAGTCGACGTGCCTCACATGCGGCGGGCCAGAGACGCGGAGGCATTTTGCGAGTTTTACTGAGCGTTGAAGACAAAGTGGAACCTTGAGGCACCAGAGGCAGCTCATCGGACCAGTCCATGATGTCAGCTCCAGGTGCTCTTTCGAATGCGCTGGTTTCAAGTTTGCTGGTGGATCCAAGCCATCTCCGAGAATCCGGGGTCGCGAGCTCCTGCCGGACAGCTGCCGTGCCTGCCTCCTTCTCATCAAACACGCATTTCGGTCATGACCCCCCAACATCGGGCTTCTTGTGTTTGTCAATAGTTGTCGCTAGATCTTGCATCTCGTCTCTTCAGGCGCTGCCTGGTCGACAGTAATGATAACCGTACAGGATCAGTGGTTACGTCAAGGGAGGTGGGGCAGAAGTGGTATCTTGATGAATAATTTGCTACGTCATCGCCGTCGCGTACCTGACCCAAGCGAGTACAAATCCAGCTCCTCTGCAGAGTTGAGACGGTCGCACCTATAGGGCTATATAGAATCCATTGAAGAACGACATTACTTGTTCGGTTACTCCCACGCATCACCATGTCTATCACTCGTGCATTCACAACCCTCGCGTCGCTGCCGGTCCGAGGCGTATCAGCAAGAACCATACGGCCGGGGTCTTCCGTTATCCGTTACCAGCAGAGACAGACAAGAGGCATCGCCAAAGACCACAGCAATCTCGGCGGCGTCGAGGGTTCCGAGCCACCTGGCCCGCAGCCAAACCCTCACAACTGGTGCGCAATTCGTCCCTTGGTGTAACTCACGGCTGATAGAAGTAGGATCGCCGGCACTATCACCGTGACAGCTGTGTTGTTCATTGCGTGGAGGATGCGGGTTGCAAAGTTGAGGCAGAAAGAGGAGGGGAAAGCATAGTGTTGGAACGCCGGATATGATGGCGACATAAGGGCGACCCTCGGCGGAATACCATTGACAATGACGGTGCTGTATGATAGACTGAGACGTTCTGGATTCCCTTGCAAAATCCCTTCCTTGGGATGAATTACTACATAGAACCTGCACCTTTTATCAATTTTTTTAAAGATTCAAAACTTGTTGAAACACCCAAGTTGATGATGACGAATGTCCAACCTTGCTAGTTCCTGGCTGTTGGGCCAGGCAGGAGCACCCAGGCTAGATGGAAGGCACACACGGACCCAGGCCACTGTATTTATTTAGCCAGTCCTCAGGGCCATTCCCCCTCTTCCACAAAACAAGCATCTTTACCTGCACTTCTTCATGGTATTTTTGCTCTTTCCACGGACATCCTGATAGGGGTGCACCCCCCCCCCCTCCCCGAGATAGGTAGGTTTTAGGCCATTTCCTCAAACAAAAACGTTTCGGTATAGGAACAACGGCAACAAGACCATGAATAAGGGGCCTCCAATCCATGAATTGAGGGGTGTACCCCTACCAGATGCTTTACCACAACAGAACAGCAATGTGGCTGTGTTTCCGATGCCGGCTTTCAATTCGCTCGGGGGGGGGGGGGGGGGGGGGGGGGGGGGGGGGGGGGGGGGGGGGGGGGGGGGGGGGGGGGGGGGGGC